>CM048840.1:35507858-35902858 GCA_026545765.1 Plantago major
AGTGGTTTACGTCTTTACGATCATGTTAGGTAATTTACTTGTTTACTTGGCATGTGTGTTGTCGTTTAGTTACTATTAGCTAATTGTGTAGTTTTTTGTATAAATGGTCGATGTTTTAGTAGAAATTGTCTATGTTTTTCGTTGTTGTTGGTTTAGTTTGGTGTATAAATTATCTAAGTTTTAGTATAAATTGTCTAACTTTTAGTAGAAATTGTCTATTAGTTTTTAGTAGAAATTGTCTGTATTTTAGTAGAAATTGTCTTTGTTGTTCGTTGTTGCTGGTTTAGTTTTTTTTGTATAAATTGTCTAGTTTTTTTTTTTGTATAAATTGTCTATATTTTAGTAGAAATTGTCTATGTTGTTCGTTGTTGCTGGTTTAGTTTTTTTTTTTTTTTTATATAAATTGTCTATGTTTTACTAGCTATAAATTGTCAGTTTTTTGTATAAGTGGTCTATATTTTTATGTTATATGTTGCTGGTCCAGTTTGAATGGTTTAGTTTTTTTTTGTATAAATGTCTTATGTTTTAGCATAAATTCTATATGTTGTTATGCGCTACTGGTTTATTAATTGTATTCGTTTTAGTAATTGCCTATGTTTTAGTATAAATTGTCTAGTTTTTTTTTGTAAATGTCCTATATTTTAGTATAAATTAACTAGTTTTTTTTTTGTAAATGTCCTATATTTTAGTAGAAATTGTCTATGTTGTTCTTTGTTGTTTGTTTATTGTGATAAGATAGATGCGGTATATATTGTTTAGTTTTTTTGTATAAATGGCCTATGTTTTAGTATAAATTTTCTATTCTATTATGTGCTGATGTTTTAGTTTGAATGGTTTAGTTTTTTGTATAAATGGTCTATGTTTATGTATAAATTGTTTATGTTTTTTAATATTTTTGTTGTATGTATTAGGTTTTCATAAAAAGGGTGGTCGAACAAAGAAATTGATTGGTCACAAAAATTAAAAAGTGGAAGAAGGGGGTCGACGAAAAAGTCAAGAGTGTGAAGAAAACTATTTTTGAAGATGTATTAAATGTTTTTGAAAATACATGTATTTTTATAGGTTGTAAATTTTGATTTTTTTATTATTGTGTATTGAAATTAATTGGTTGACGAATAAAATTGAAGTTCATGTTTATTTTTCTAAATATTGTGTTTTGATTGGATAAATAGGTTGTTACTGGTGTTTGCGTGTTAAACATAGACAATTTGATGATAAACCTAGACAATTTGATGTAAAAATCAACATATTTGGATTTGAAAGAATATTGATGAGCTGAATAAGTTTTTTTTTTTAAATTCGCGGGTCGACCCGCGAAAAAATAGAAATTGTCTATGTTTGTCTGTTATAGAGGACTTTCGGGACTCTCCAATATGTAGGGGTCTCTCACAAGACGAACTATTTGAAAAATACGGTTGCGAATGAAAAATGAATACTATCAAATGTAAGACTGATAACTAGGACTTTAATTTGTAACTGAAATTTTCTTCATTTCATATACAGTTTTGAAATTTTACACACAATTATATCATTTTAAAATTTTGCACGAGCTTATTTAGTTCTATCGTAGGTTATGTTTATGTTTAGAGTTTTAGATACATAGTAGATTTTTTTGTCGTTATATGATCAGTTTAAAAAAGAGAAACTTTTTGCAATACATGTATCACCCAGTACTCCAATTATCGAATAAATAAAGTAAATAAGATAATTAAAAGAATTTATTGAAAACAAAGTACTAAATTTTCTAGACACTAATACATGTATCTTACCTATATCATAAAATTTTCATGTGTACATACAACCAAGCACCATCGTTTGACAGATAAGAAAAGTATTAAATGTTTACACTAATACTTGTATCTTACCTATATCATAAAAGTATTTTACATCAAATTTTTAAAGATGTATTAAATGATTTTGAAAATAAATGTATTTTTATAGGTTGTAAATTTTGATTTTCTTATTATTGTGTATTGAAATTAATTGGTTGACGAATAAAATTGAAGTTCATGTTTATTTTTCTAAATATTGTGTTTTGATTGGATAAATAGGTTATTACTACTGTTTGCGTGTTAAAAATAGACAATTTAATGATAAACCTAGACAATTTGATGTAAAAATCAACATATTTGGATTTGGATTAATATTGATGAGCTAAATAAGTTTTTTTTTTTTTAAATTCGCGGGTCGATCCGCGAAAAAACAGAAATTGTCTATGTTTGTCTGTTATAGAGGACCTTCAGGACTCTCCAATATGTTGGGTCTCTCGCAAGACGGACTATTCGAAAAATACGGTTGCGAATGAAAAATGAGTACTATCAAATGTAAGACTGATAACTAGGACTTTAATTTGCAAATGAAATTTTCTTCATTTCAGATATAGTTTTGAAATTTGACACGCAATTATATCATTTTAAAATTTTGCACGAGCTTATTTAATTCTATGGTAGGTTTGAGTACTATCGATGTTTATGTTTCGAGTTTTAGATACATAGTAGATTTTTTTTGTCGTTGTATGATCAGTTCAAAAAAGAGAAACTTTTTGCAATACATGTATCACCCAGTACTCCAATTATCGAATAAATAAAGTAAATAAGATAATTAAAAGAATTTATTGAAAACAAAGTACTAAATTTTCTAGACACTAATACCTGTATCTTACCTATATCATAAAATTTTCATTTGTACATACAACCAAGCACCATCGTTTGACAGATAAGAAAAGTAATTATAGGTTTTCTATTGTCAGTCGATATGTTGCTCTGATTAACAATAGTCGGGGTGTCGGTGCACGCCACGTGGCATTGCTCTATGACGTTGCTTAATGTCGCCGTAACATGCAATTTGACCGCAATTTCGGTAAGAGTTGCCCAAAAAATCTGGCTTTGTTGAACTGTAATGACGCAAAGGTCTGTACAAACTCCAATTAAACAGAGCAAGTAATTTAAGGAATAACAGAGAATCAAACCATTCTCCACCTGCAGATCCATCCTCTTGTGGAGAGGAGTTATACAGAAAATTACAACTGCAAATCAACTACAGCAAGTTCCAAACAAAACAGAATAAATATAGCTTTATGCCTCGAGTGTCCCCTGATAGAACAATAGAGTAACTGATCATCTGTCCGTACGAGAGCATTTTCCTGTCATCCATATACAATTTTTGTGAGTAATTTAATCCGAGGTTCAAACTGATTTTGAATATTCATATCTAGAAGGACAGGAGCATATGCCAGAATATCAAGTTGAACAAAAACATTCTCATTTCTGAAATTGAAGAAAAGTGTATTAAATGTAATGCCTCATGGGTCATATGTACATGGAGAACATTCCTTGGTTATTCTCTTTTTGTGTGAGACAATCTTGCTACCTTGTTTCTGCAAACAGACTCTTGCCAGAACACTTGCATCAGAATTCCAGAAGTCCAACAGTATATACAGCAACAAGTTTGCATCACAAAAAGTAATTGAGAAATAAAATCCAACAAAAATACAAGAGTCATAATTCATAAGAAGCTAGAAAAGGAAAAAAAAAGGATCTTGGAATAACAATTGAACTCACAATTTATGGAATAAGACTGACATTTAGATTTGCAATATCAAATTAATCCAAAAGATACAAGAAGCAGAAGCAGCCCTTCATTCACTAATAATACTAAAGTGTTGACGAAGAAATGTTTCCTATCATTCACTAATAATACAAAAGTGTTAATGAAGAAATGGTCTTTCGTTGTTAATAATCTTGTTCGCATTGATGATCTTTTAAGTACTACGTAGCTCGGAAGATATCTCATAGTCATATGTTCCTTTTTGTTGCAGCCTGGGAAGAAGATTTTCTTAATCAAATAAATCAGCCTGGGAAGAAGATTTTCTTAATCAGCCTGGGAAGAAGATCATGTTCATCCATCAAAAGAACATCTCCCACCAAAGAAGAGAAGATCAAATGTACCAACGTCTTCAAGTGCTGAAAATATCACCACTTCAGCTGCAAATGAGAACCAGGCCCTTTGAGAGCTTCCAGGCCTATAGGTAATCATCATCATCTTCATACTTAACAATCATCTCCATCATCAATCTATAGGTAATCATCAACGTCATCGCCTATAATCATTAGCATCTAATTTTGATGATTAAGAAGAGTGTTGACGGCGAGTTTGCATTGGCAGACCCAATCATTCGTTGGTATATCATCTTGTTCGCATTGTTCATTCATCCAAAGTACTCGCTCGGTTTATCATCTCGGTGGTCATGTGATTCCTTACACTGTTGTGGACTAAATAGGACAAGTTGATGACCTGATAAATGAATCAGAAACTCCATCTCATCTCACTGCCTGATCATCAAAAGGGAACAATTAATTACACAATTAGATCAAATGTACACATGATTACACTATATCAGAAATCTGTCAAAAAATTGTTAAATCTTTCCAATCAGGAAAAATGCAGAAGTAAAGAATAAATTTGGAAAATAATTTTAAGATTATAGTATATCACTTGAGACCATCCTAATCATGCTAACGCGACATGAGAACTCATTAATTCGTAACTAAATAGAGAATGCGGGGGGAAAATGGCGCGCATATCATAAATTTAAAATTATACAGATACTACAAGAAAAAAGCAAGGTGAACAATCTTGTACAAATATAATCAGAAATCAAATGAACACAATTTGTACATCTCAAGCTAAATCTTGAAAAGTAAATTTCAAAGTTAACTTCAAAAAAATCAGAGAACAGACAAATCGATGTTGCCAGATCTGCATACACATTCACGCATCAGATCTGCAACTATTAGATGCTTGTAAACCTGGATTTCGATCAATTGAATAAAAACATCTAAACCCTGAAATTGAATTTGAGAATCGAAAATTCAAACACTAAGAAAATCTTAAAAAGGTTATGTAACTATAGATACATAAAAACAGATCGGAAAATTATGATGTTGTACAAAAATATTTTGAAATTCTAAAGGTTAATCATCATCAAAAGAAAACAAAATCGAAATGGAAACAAAAAAGCTTCTGAAAGTTGAGAGAAGAACAACTTACAGCGCAAGAGATAAGAAGATGTGACCTGAAAATGAAGGATCGAGTGCCGCCTTTCTCTTTCCCTTCAGAGTTCAGACTGACAGGATATGGCTGCAGACTGCTGTACGAAATGGAGTATATATACACAGCGTGTCTAGGGTTTTCCAGAGAAAAATACGAAGTGTTTCATGTTTTTCCTAATTTTGTCAGATTTACAATTTTACCTTCAAATTTTAATAACTCTAGCAATTAATTTGTTTTGTAGTCAGTTTTGTTTTGTGAGAGACCCCTATATATAGGAGAGTCCCGAAAGTCTCATTCAAACGTTAAAACTACACAATTATACATTTTTTCTCGACTTGGCTTCTGATGGTTTTTCGCGGATCTTTTGATCCGGATTCATTAAAAACGGGTCAAGTATAAATAAAGAAATTTACCATCTTTCAGCTCATTTTACCATTTTCAACTCGTTTTACCATCTTCCATCTCAATTTTCTCTCTCAATCAGCTTGATTTTCTCTCTCTAAGATCGATTTGCCGGAAAACTCTGAGGACACCAAATCTGGCCGGAAAAATCGACGAGATCGTCACCGATATTATGTAAGAAGCTTGAATCGAGTTGAAACATTGCGAAAAAACGTTGAAAATCGAGCAAAATCAAGCAGAATTTTACATAATATGGAAGGAATCATTGAAGGAACCATTGTCTCTTATGGAAACGAAGATGAATCAGCTATAACAACATCAAATCAGGTATGTTTTTGAATTATAATGTATTGAACATTAAGATTTTAGTAACACACATTTATTGATGGTTGATTAGTGACTTCTAATTGATTTTAATGACTCGTTCTGCATAGGGAGACGTTGATTTATTGTTCAGAACATCAACACCAATTCATGAAAAAGACTTGCAGATCGTTAATTATAGGTAATCATCATCACCATCATAATTAACAATCCTCATCATCACTCTATAGGTAATCATCAACGTCATCGCAAATAATCATTAGCATCTAATTTTAATGATTAAGAAGACTATTGATGCCGAGTTTGCGTTGGCAAACCCAATCATTCGTTGGTATATCATCTTGTTCGCATTGTTCATTCATCCAAAGTACTCGCTTGGTTTATCATCTCGGTGGTCATTTGATTTTGTATGTTTTTTAAAACCATTTTTGGTCGTGTATGTTGAGGGATAAAACCTCAAACACCAACACTACTACTACAAGTAACCTAATCTAAGATCCTCCTCCAACTTGAAGTCCGAGAGAAGGCTTGTCCGAGCTAGAGTACCTGAAAGTACTAGGGGGGGGGGGGTTAGAATGGATTACCCGGATTGCCTAAGTCAATCCGGAAGGAGGCTTTACTCAAAGGAGAGATGAAAGCTCTCAATGCAATAGTAGCGGGAAAGGTTAAGATATCAAGAGATACTTGTTCCTATGGAATTATCACCTGCCTTAAGGTCTTGGACCTTGTGCTATATTTATAGTTATCATATACTTATGAAGTAGCTCATAAGATGATGCCAAGTGTATGCCTCAGATTTGGACACCAATGCTACCTTTGGCCCATGGCCCATTAGTGAATAGTAATCCAATACTAATTAATGGGCCGGGAGGGTAGTTTGGTCCTTTCCCTCTGAGAGTACTGTTCCGCACGTTGGGTCCGTGTTAGTCCCTCGGATGGACACTGCCGCTTGGTTGATCTCGCCTTGGGTGACTCTGGATGTCCGAACTGTAGTCTCACCAAGTATCTCGATGGTTCATTATATACGTTTGGGCTTATCGTGATGGTGGCGTCCGAGATTTCTCGTCCGTCGTTTGGCATCTCTGTACTGGCGTGGCCAGGTTTGTAAGTCCTTCTCCCAGCTAGCTCGGACTAGCTGTAAGGTTGTAGTGACCTTTAGCGTACTGGTCGATTCACTTTGGGCGGACCATGTGAGGTCGGACCAGTACTGAATTGGCTAATTAAGCCGTGATGCGCTTTAGGACACGCTCTATGGCGCCCTTAACGGATTGGACACATGTCCGTAACAACATATGTCCCCCTAGTTTTCAAGTATCTTAGTAGAAGATAGTTGGTAACTATGAAAAGAACAAGTGTGTTGTGGAGCGTGTCCGAATCGTTAACTGAAGAAAGGTAAAAGATCCCTTCTGTTTGAGATCCGTCATCCGTGTTCCGTGTTCAGGAATTGAATATATCTCTCTCCCCCCCCCCCTTTTCCTTCTACAGTCCGGATTAACGGAAGTGTTCGGACTGTAGATGGAAAAGGTATTTGTAATCGAGATATATAGTTCCGAGTACGGTTAGGATGTAGTGTAGCCCTCTGGAGACTGTCCGTTAGACAGCTTTGTCAAACTGATCCGTCTGGGTCGCTGATCCGTAAGCCCAAGAGGCCCAATAGGTTGTGTGTTCGGCTCTCGCGGGAAAGATCCCGAGTAAAGCGACACGATTGTTGGATCGGGGACGACATCGACGGTTGGGGTTAGAGGTCCGATTGATGTGACATATGCATCCGCGCGTTAGGTCTGACGTATTGACAAAGAACCCTTCGTGGAACGGTGTAACCTCGGGTCAAAAGATCTGACGGTTGGGATTCAAATCCAGGTGATGCGACTCCTCGGTTAGGCACCAAACGTAATGCGCTGTTGGCCATCTATTCGTGAATCGTCATGACCGTTGGATTTGAAGAGATCAACGGTCATGGTTTAATCCTAAGTGATGTGACGCTTGGCCTTCCCACTTTGCCCCTATAAATAGTTAGGCGATTGGTCACTTTCATACTTTAGCTAAATTGAAACGCTGAGCAATCTTTAAGCAATTCAAACAACGCAAGATCGATCCGAGCAACTGGGACTTGTAAGACTTTGGGCTATCAAGCTGAGATCTGTAACCTCGGGACATTATCCAAGTTCGATCGTCCGTGGAACTTCCCTGTTTGAATATTAGCAAGTAAGTACCCCTCATTCTTTGGCTTTGTTAAAGTTGCCTGTATTCGCTATACGCCCATTGCATGTCTAGTGTAGCTTCCCTTGCTGCTTCCGTAATTGTGCTTGTCTTTAGTAATTGGCTCTTGCGATACCTTTGGTTTAGATGGTAGTTGATGTGTTTCTGCTGCATGCTTATAATATGCCAATTTTCCTCATTGATGTCTTGTACTCTTATTTGGTAAGTCCCGTCCGACACAACCCGTCTTGACAATGCATGCTTACTTGTAAATCGGTATTGGTTGTGGTGTTCGCCTGTAAATTGTTTCTTTTATTGCCGTGCCATAAGGGGCAGATCGTGGTGCCAGTGGCACAGCTTCGTGTGCCAGGGTCTTGGGGTCCCTGTCCTTCTGTGTATAGAAAATCTTAGGGTTTAAACTTTTTCCCGGACCTCTGGACTTAATAAAACATATAAATGAACTCTCGGACAATAACAATCATCGTTTCTGATCCGTTTCCTTCTGCCCTAGGATGTCCGGGAGCTATAGTCAAAACGTTCACGAGGTGCGGGATTACCAGGATGGAGTAGATTCGGGCGGTGAATCCGTGGACGTGAACGTGTCCGTAGAAGACTATCTCGTGGATGTCTTTTCTTCCAGAGATTCCGATGCTAGGCACGGAACCCATGAAACAGTCAATCCTCTGACGGACGGGCCAGTGGTCAAAGAAGGTGTTAATGAGGCGAGAACGTTGGTCCAATCTCGAACTATAGGCGGTGTGGGAGGGCCTATAGATCCGAATGAGCTTCAACTTGAACGGGCAGGTGACAGCGGGCATGAGGCTGATGACGTGGAGATGTTCGAGGCTGGAGTGGAGGACCGTGTTCTGGTAGAGACAGGTCCGTCCAAGCCAAGCACATCCGGGAGACCCGAAGGTGTCATCGAGTAGGAAGAAGATGGTGAGGAAGAGGAATATGAGGACGAGGAAGAAGAAGGAGAAGGATCTCCTGTCGCTCGTCCCCCTAGACGATCCAGTCGGCGGATTGCACTACACCCTGCTGCGCCCGTTCAGTCCAGTCTTCCATTAATTGAAGGTCGTGCGTCGCTCAATCAAGTTTCCCGTCTGCGTCCATTACAATAGCGGACGAATTCGAGAACTAAACACGGACGGACTTCTTCCTACGTGTCCATCCAGGTTAGGCGGAGGACATCCCCGAGTGGAGGCGAAAGTGGGAGATCCCTGACTCCGTAGAAATCATGGTTCCCGAGCCCGGGCATGCATTCTATAACCCTCCCGCTGGATATATGTGCGTGCATGAGGTGGCCTTCTCCTACGGATGGAAGATCCCCATTGCCACATAACTGAAAAAAATTCTGAACCATATTGGTATAGGTCCGAGTCAGGTTATCCCCAAGTCCCTGGGTAACCTTATTTGCTTTGTAGTTTTTTGTAAGAAGAAAGGGCAGCCCGTAAATTTTGAGAACTTTAGGCAGCTCTTCCACGTCTCGTTCAGTCCGGGGAATCCACTATTCTATACTTTCATGAATAGGAAACCCTACAATTTTATCTCGGACTCCATTTCGTCGCTGGGATCGAAGTGGTGGGATAAGTTCATTTTTGTACAGATGGCTCTGAAACCAGGGGAGTCCGAGAGGCAGCGAGAACAGTGGGGACTGCCAACAAAATTCCTAAGGGAGAGTATCCCGGATTGGCGTCCCCTTCCGAAGAACGTGGCTCCGTGGGTGGCGGCAATCCACAAAAAGCATGACCCACCTACTTATCCGTTTCACGGATTAATCTGTCAGCCACTTCCCTACCTGTCAGCAGTCCATCAAGGACATGGCACATTGAAATGTGAAGAAAGAAACACACGGAATTTCATCACCTGTTACGACTCGAATAGGCCACAAGTGGACCAGAGGTGTCTGCAGGGCACATGAGGATCTCCGGTTACTGAAATTCCTCAATCTTCGCTCCTTCAAATTGCCGCACTTAGCCATAATCAAGATACTGCCACGACCGAGTACATCATTAAGTATCACAAGCATGAACTCTATTCATTTCAACTACAGATTAATAAGAAAATCTCCAGAAGCTGCGATCAATCCTGCTGAAACTAGAACTTATAAGTTGATAATACGAAGCAACCTATTCGGATCTTCTCTTCTTCCAGGTTGGAAGGGATCTCCACTTGCAAGCTGCTTGCACTGCTCCTATCTAAAACAAATTTCTCAAGGCACGGGAAATTTTCAGAAGCATCCCATATCTAAATATCCGGGTCCTGTAACTTGAGAGAATTGAGATTAATTAGGAAACTCAGCATCTCAAAGTGTCATCTTGAACATCAGCTGACTGTATTTTGAGAATTTCTAAGTTTGTTAGTTTCTGAAAGATTCAAATTTGACTCCATGGAGACCGAACTGGAGAGGCTAAGCTTTCTTAAGCTCGGAGGAAACTTAAATAGGCATGCAGATGAATTCCAAAAGATAATGAACATGGCAAGCTTTCACCCTTCCTGTCAATAAGATCCTTTTATCAAGCTTATCTCTGTTTGAATCTGTAAGCTGCTAAAAAGTATCTCGAACTGAACCTTGATTTGATAACTGACCTCATCTTTTATTAACTCAGTCATATTGTCTTGGATGCAGCCCGCATACCTCATCACTCAAAGGAAGAGTACTAGAGCCATCAAGTGAAAATGCAACATCTCTGAGGATATTAACACGCGGCATATCCGAGTCTGCAAGGTCTTTTGTCTTGACATACACTTTCCACCATTGGATTTCTCCATATCTCCTAAATGAGTAACGATATGCCATCTCAAATGCAGTAACTTGTGCAGAAATCAATAATTGGATCATTGCTTCACCATCGATCTGATCAAAGTCTACTTGAAGGAAGTTTCTCAACAACTGTATCTTCTTGACAAGTGTTTTAATTTTTTCGTCTTTCTCGCAGTAAGTCATCTGTTCACTATTTTCCGATCCCATCATCTGTAGTGCTATTGCGTTTGATAATCTGGAAAAAGGATCTGAAAAGAACTAGGTTCTTGTGAATTGAATCATATTTATCCTTCCAAGTCATTATCAAGTCGGATTTACTGTCAATAAGATCCTTAAGGTTTGCAAAGAGAATGACAATCAACAAGTGCAGCTGATGTGTTCTGAACGATTCTTGGTCCGGTTCCCCCAAAACTATGCAATACATGTGCTTGGTGGCTTCTTCTTTGATAAGATCCACCTTCTCAATAAAATCAGATAGTGCTGGAGTTATGCCTCCTTTCATGTCATTACGAATGAAACATGAGATGGAGAGAGATCCCATGTTCCTAAGAAAAGCTTGGAACCTGCTTCCATTCATCTCATTGTTGAAACATGAAACCGTGAGAGATCCCGTGTTTCTGGCCAAAGCTGGAATACTACTTAAAAAGGAATAGCAAGCTATCATAGTAGTATCAAGAAGTAATAAATTTTATCATACTAGTTGGGCAGACATCAGAAGTAATTCATTTTTTTTTTTTTTTTTTTGGTAAGAAGAAGTAATTCATTTCAACACCATTAATTCGGTCCTTGATGAACTAAAAGTAGTAGCATCTCAGAAGAAGCAAGTATCCTCTCATGGTTTTTCTTTCTTCGGCTTCGGCTCTGTCCTCGTAGTTAAAATCCTGTTGAAGTTGGTTAAGAAACTCTAGCAGGAATTCCTTCCCAATCAGCAGGTAACTGGTTTCGAAGATGCTTCATCTCCAGTGATTGCAGCTAGACAAGCCGTTACAATCTGCACCACTGGATCATAAATATGATATGCGGTAAGATCAGGCATTATGAACCAAAGCCGAAGTTTTGTTTATGACTCCATCCTCCTTTACCATCCGGTTGAGTTGCCACCTGCAGAATGTAATGAACATTCCTATATCATACCTCATGTTGACAAATTCTCCTGAAAGAAGATCACATTCATGAAACTTTCTCCCTAGATATTCTCGTGTAGATCATCAGAGGTTTCTCCATGGCGGTAACCTTGATGCAGAAGGTGCATCAGCGGACGAACTTCTGTGACACTCCCTTCCATGACCTCTGTCTCAATTTTTTAGTTTTTCTAAAAAGATAAACAACTATGCTGGTTTGTATGCCAGTCAAGTTTAGTTCTCTCGAATCTCTGATTGTGGGCCCACAAGGAACATGTTGCTACCGGTGGTGACTCCCAGGGTCGAAATTTGACTCTAGGTTTTGGAGGGACAACGGACAACCTACCACCTCCAGTGAGATTGAGCAACTATTAAACTAAAAATCAAATACAGAATCTTGTAATACTATTAATTGATTTATATGTCCTTTATGCATTTCCTTGTGCAGTGTAAGAGCTAGAAACGTGGAACTTAGTTGTACATTAAACTCTCTTAATTGTCACATCGACTCTCTTATTGAGACATAATAATAGAGATTATAGTACTAATGCATTAACTTGAGTTGCGCATCAAACTCTTTTAAATACTGAAGTTTTAATGGTCTTTCTGGAACTGATCTTCCAGGTAGCACTTCAACACTTTAAGTCTACAACTGCAATTTAACTACAGCAACAAAATACAACAAGTTCCAAACAAAATATAGCATTCCCATTTCTGAAATTGAACACGAAACTATAACTATACTCATCTATTTAACTTGAGTCATATATAGATGGAAAACAATTCTTAGTTATAGATGAGTCGTCAAGAAAAAAAATACCAGAAGGGTTGTGTTGAAGCTATTCCTTTATGTCGGGAACACTCTTTTTGTGTGAGACAATCTTGCTACCTTGTTTCTGCAAACACTCTTGCGAGAACACTTGCATCAGAATCTGATTTCCAGAAGTCCATCAGTAAATACAGCAGCAAGTTTGCCTCGCACAAAATAATTGAGAAATAAAACGCGACACAAATACAAGAGCAATCATAATTCATAAAAAGCAAGAAAAGGAAAGAAAAAAAAAGGATCTCGGAATCGAACCAGATTCAACGTGATAAAGCTAAACGGCTATAATTACATTTGATGGAATAACAATCGAACTCCATTTTATGGAATGAGACTGGCATTTAGATTCGCAATAACAAAGCAATCCAAAAGATACAACAACCAGAAAGTGTTGATGAAGAAATTGCCTATCGTTGGTAATAATCTTGTTTGCCCATGGGATGTACGTACTCATCTTTTATCACCAGAACTGTTTAGGACGACATTACACTGGAACTTTCAGATATGTGATTTATCTTGAGATAACTTGAAAGAAGTGGACCACTTTCCATTTACCCAGTGAATTCTGAACCCGTCCCTAGTTTGGCTCTGCTTAAAAAAGACAATGTACTTGTCTCCTGGGAGCCCTTCATAATTCTACCAGTCCACCAACGAAAATCACAAGTATGCATCATCAACTTTATCCTCCAATTCAACCTTAGAATTTGATGATCAGCCCACTTCTCTTGCTCTTCATCTTCTTCCTTCTGAAGGACTCTCATTCCATCATTCTTCTGAAGGCGAGCAAGACTATCAGTAAAACTCCTGAAGGCAATCAGAGTCATGACAATCATCACCTTCGTTGGTGCCAATCATCATCATCACTATCAGCAACCTTTACAGTCACAGACGATAATCAGTTGCATTGGCAGACCGAATAATTCGTTGGTATATCATCTTGTTCGCATTGTTCCTTCATCCAAAGTACTCACTCGGTTTATCATCTCTGTAGCCATGTGTTTCCTTACACTGTGTGGATTAAATAGGACAAGCTGGCGACCTGATAAATGATTCATAAACTCCATGTCACGCCCTGATCATCAAAAGGAATCGATTAATTACACGGTTAGATCAAATGCACATGACTAAATATCACAAATTTGTCAAATCTTTCCACACACAAAAATGCAGAAGTAAAGTATAAATTTGGAAAATAATTTTGGGATAGTAATCATGCTAACGCGAAATGAGAACTCATTCATTCATAACTGAATAGAGAATGCAAGGGAAATTGGCACGCACATCATAAATTAAAAATTATACATGCACTACACGATAAAGCAACATCAACAATGTTGTACAAATATCTAATCCTTATCAAAGGCTCCAACTATCGGACACCTTTAAATTGCCCTGATCAGCAAATCAGTAATTAAATGAAGACAATTTGTACATCTCAAATCTTGAAATTAAATTGCGATGTTAACTTCAACAAATCAGAAAACAGACAAACCAATTTTACCAGAACTACAACTATTGGATTTTGATAAACTGAATAAACATAATTTGAACATCTAAACTCTCAAATTGAATTTGAGAAATCGAAAATTCAAAGACTAAGAACAGTTCGGAAAATCATGATGTTCTACAAAAACATTTTGAAATTCTAAAGGTTAAACATCATCATCAAGGAAAACAAAATCGAAATGGAAATAAAAAAACAGCTTCTGAATGTTGAGAGAAGAACAACTTACAGAATAAGCAACAGAATTTACCTGAAATAAAAAAGCTTCTGAATGTACGGAATGGACGGACTCACAGACACACACACACATATATATATATATAGGCTTAGAGGGTACTAGGGTTTAGATGAAAAAATAAAAATCAGAATCTACTGTTTTTTGTTATTTTTCTACTTTTGTCACATTACAATTCTTCTTGCAAACGAACCTCAACCGGAATATGGAAAGAGCATTTCGAAAAATACTAAGTCTCATAAAAGTACTACTACATTTGGAGAGTCCGAGAGACCCCTATATTTGTACTCAAATTGTCTAGGTTTAATGGTTTGCTCATTTTTGCGGATTCAATCTCACGGGTCGGATATTTACAAATATGGATCCGGGTCAAGCAGTTTTTTTTTTTTTTTTTTTGCGGATATGGGTTGAGTATAAAACCCTTTTAACCCCTTCACTTTTCTTATTTCATTCATTATTTTCCGTCTCATCCAATCCAAGCATCAAACCCTACTTTCATCTATCACTCTCTAAAACCATATTCATGGCGAAATCATCAATCCACAAATTCGTTTTGATAGAATGGAGAGATCTGGAGGATTGAGACCGTGAGCAGACCTCAGATCGGTAGAGGTGGAATCAGCGGCTGATGTGGTGAGGAAATTCTACGACGGAATCAACCGCCGTGATTTGGGCTCTATTGAGAAACTCATTGCTCAGAATTGCGTCTACGAGGACCTTGTTTTTCACAGACCTTTCGTCGGTCTTAAGGTCATAATTCGTCGCTATTGGAATTGTTGTGATTGATTTGATTTGGCCATTGTAAATTCGTAATTCGATCTCTTAGTTGTGTTTTGGTGTGCTCTTTGTTTTTCAATTGCGGATAATTCAATTTTGAGCTATTGGAAGTGTTGTGATTGATCTGATTAGGGCATTGTAAATTCGTAATTCGTTCTCTTAGTAATATTTTGTTGTGTTCTGTGCTTTTCGCTTGGGAATGATGCAATTTTGAGCTGTTGCTTTGTAATTAGGGGAATTTTCATCAAGTGATTAAGTTCAGTGATGAAGAACGCAAGTTAATTTATTTAGTTGAAAATGCTTAGATGTTGGAATTGGGAAGAAGATGCTTAGATATTTAGTTGAATCGTTTATGTTGTAAGCTTGAGAGTGGGCTTTTAATCATGAGTATATGGTTGATTTCTATATGTGAGCAATTGTTGGAGATTAAGAAACTCCAGATTGGGATGTACCTGTGCATTTTTTGGCAGACAGAAGTGGTTTACGTCTTTACGATCATGTTAGGTAATTTACTTGTTTACTTGGCATGTGTGTTGTTGTTTAGTTACTTTTAGCTAATTGTGTAGTTTTTTGTATAAATGGTCGATGTTTTAGTAGAAATTGTCTATGTTTTTCGTTGTTGTTGGTTTAGTTTGATGTATAAATTATCTAAGTTTTAGTATAAATTGTCTAACTTTTAGTAGAAATTGTCTATTAGTTTTTAGTAGAAATTGTCTATATTTTAGTAGAAATTGTCTATTAGTTTTTAGTAGAAATTGTCTATATTTTAGTAGAAATTGTCTTTGTTGTTCGTTGTTGCTGGTTTAGTTTTTTTTGTATAAATTGTCTAGTTTTTTTTTTGTATAAATTGTCTATGTTTTAGTAGAAATTTTCTATGTTGTTCGTTGTTGCTGGTTAATTTTTTTTTTTTTTTTTTTTTTTTTTTTTTTTTTTTTGTGTATAAATTGTCTATGTTTTACTAGCTATAAATTGTCAGTTTTTTGTATAAGTGGTCTATATTTTTATGTTATATGTTGCTGGTCCAATTTGAATGGTTTAGTTTTTTTTGTATAAATGTCTTATGTTTTAGCATAAATTCTATATGTTGTTATGCTCTACTGGTTTATTAATTGTATTCGTTTTAGTAATTGCCTATGTTTTAGTATGAATTGTCTAGTTTTTTTTTATAAATGTCCTATATTTTAGTATAAATTAACTAGTTTTTTTTTGTGTAAATGTCCTATATTTTAGTAGAAATTGTCTATGTTGTTCTTTGTTGTTTGTTTATTGTGAAAAGATAGATGCGGTATATATTGTTTAGTTTTTTTGTATAAATGGCCTATGTTTTAGTATGACCCACCTACTTATCCGTTTCACGGATTAATCTGTTGACTTGAAACTTGGCGTTCTTTCTTCTTCGATATACTCTATTTTGATTACGTATTTCTGCAATTCTGATAATTCTTCTTTAACCCGTCTGTATCTAACGCCTTTGGTTTATTGTGCAGCTCATTGGTTCGACTACATCATGTCGACACTCTGCGAAAAGAAAATGTTGCAGAGAGAGCAGCAAGCCCTGGAGGTCGCCGCTGGTCAGAGGACCAAAATCATCAACACTTCCGCGGGTCTTCCCATGTCAAATCCGAAGAATGCCGCAGTTTTTGCCGCGGAGGAAGAAAGGCGGAACAAGGCTGGCGAGGATTCTCAGGCCTTGGCGGTGCCCGACAAGGGCAAAACCCCCGTCACTCGGAGCGCCACCGCTTCGAAGTCCTGAACTTCATTGCCGCACCACAACGGGAAGTGTTGATGCAGGATGCCATTACCTCGGGATGCAAGAGAGGAGCAACTTCGGAGGCTCCTCTCGCACCAAAGAGACAGCAATTGTCCGCTGTCCTTCCTGTTGAACAAGTTGCTCTTGACAAGGAGTACGAGCTGGTTTGCGGATTCCCTGAGGTTGAGCGGGTTGGAGGGTTGGATGGGCTATACCAACGGGTAAGTAATCTTTGGATGCTCTTCTTGGTTTGTTCTTAGTATGACAGAAGTGCAACTTATATTCTTACGGACTTCTTGCGCAATTTCTTTTTGTGGCCATGTGATGGAAGGCTACCATCATTGAGGAGGACCTCCACAAGGCCGTGGCCACTTCCGCGGATGAGGCGGAGAAGGTGAAGCAATTGGAGATGCGACTGAAAGAGCACGAAGTGAAGTTCCATAAGCTGAAGACTAGCTGGGAAGAGATTAAGGCGGACCTCGACTGGCAGGAGAACTTTGTCGACAAGTCGATGAAGGCTTTTTTGGATTCCAAGGATTTTCTGCTCGAAGGCCTCCAATATGCCCGTCTTCAGGCTGGTCGTGACTTCATGGAGTCCGACTCCTTCAAGTTCTTGACGGCGGACAAATCCGATGCCTCCCGCCTGGATGGGTTCGTGTCCGCTATCGGCAATCGATCGAGGGACTACTTCCACCGGACTTTAACTGGAAGGCGGAAAGGTTAATCCCTTCTGCGGATGCTAATGGTGTGGAAGTCCCTGTAGACAGTGTCTCGGATGAACAGTTGGCCGCGTGTGAGTTTGCAGAACTCGTCACTGAGGAAGGTGAGATCGAGATCCGAAATGGCGGGCCCTTCCTCCCGAGATGGGTCCCGGATGCTCTCCGAAAGGTATGCTTTGTACCTTTCGACAATTACCGGGCTTTCCTGAAGAAGTGGTTCTCCCTGCCTTGCCGGGTCGTTGGCCTTCCCGCGGATTTCAACTTGTTCAATATTGTTGAATCCCTTGCTGCGCAAGCCACCTCCAACACACCCCCTGTCGATCCGCCTCAAGCTGGTGAAGCGGGTCCGAGCCAAGCTGGGCCTCAGTGAGAAGTCCGGGGTATGCCCCGTTGAAATTTCATTTCTTTGAATCTTTCTGTTGGATTTGCATCTTTTGATAACTCGGAATGTCATTACATACTATAGCAATGTTTCGTATTTAATCCGAGGAGTTGAACCTCCTATGTTTCCGAACTATTACTTGCTCTCTTCTTCGTTCCTCTTTATCTGTTGTTCATAAGCTGAGTTATTATAAATTACCCATCTCTTAAGAGCACGGACCGCTGTAGATGGCATCTGATGTAGAAATCAGACCATCATCTTTCCGATACTCGGACTGTTCGCCCCTTGGGATGTCTAATTCTTCTAGAAGGAGGAAGGTGAAATAGTGAAATAGTCATTATGACTACGTCTTTTCATCTCCCCCGTCGTCGGATTATCAACATGTGGCGAGATCTTGAGGACCCGTCGCAACTATAAATAAAGGTGTGGTAGTTCTTCCCTTTTTCACTGATGTACCCTTCTTCGCTTTGTGTTTTGTTTTATTGATTCCAGCCATCCACAAAAGTCGGAGTTCTCCAGGATGTCGGAATCTGATGACGAGGAATATCAGCACTGGGTAAACTGTGCTTGTGGGCACATGCATCCACCGATTTACCCGGGTACGGGGACCGCGGATGACCCGATCATCCTTGATTTTGAAGGCGATCGACCTCTATGTCCGGGAATAGCTAGGAGGAGAGCCGAGGAAGAGAGGGAGCGGACGCTGAAGCTGATCCGTAGGAGGAAACGTATGCAGCAGCAAGCTCGTCAGGGCCGAGGTGGAGGCTCGGAGTCCCAAGGCTCGACTTCCGGAGTCTGGTGAAGGAACAAGGCGGGGCATGCCCCGTGGATGCATGTACTTATCCTTAGACCTTTTCATATTGTACCTCTGTTATGTAAATGTTCGGATAATTTTGTTTATAAAATTCGAACTATTTTTCCTCGGATGAGATCGCCATCTTTTTCTTGTGCACGCTTCGTCGGATTATATTGACGCGCATATTTTTGTAAAATGACTAAGAAACTCGGACGTGGTTGATGGGCTTGTTTAGGCTTGATTGGATAAACCTGTCTGGCCCAACACTGTTCAACCCAAATGAATAGTTTAAGCCCATAGTCAACGTCGAAGTTCTGACGTGTCGGATGCCTATTGGTTCGTCACTTCTATAAATACTGCGGATCCCTCTTGGCCTTGGTCGCGCAAGTCCAACTTCCAATTTCCAAATATACTCAATAGCAAGAAGACGATCTCTCGAATAGTTTCCCCCTCGAGACTCCCGTCCACTCTCGAGTTGGCGTTCGTCCTGAGCGTGAGAGTGGCGTGGTTCTAGAGGGGAAGATTGTTGAAGATCAGTCACCGAAAAGCATAGATCTCGGTTTAAATGTATATCTGTCCGTCTCCTCTGCTTTCTTCCATCCCCACTTTAATGGCTCAAATCTCTCTTGTATTGGAAACGGTCTCCGAATTTCAAGAGAGTTTGAGTCTTCAGTTTGAGGCGGAAATCCTTCTGTCTTACTCTGTTTCCCGGCACGGATTTGCAATGCCACGCTTTTGGTGGTATCATGAGGAATTCCATCATGTTTAAACATTTTCCTGTGCGGTAGATCGAGTTCTGGCCTCCATGAAACCGGACTTACGCTCGTCATGGAAGAAGCTTTTTCCTACGGGGAACGATCTTTGCTGGGAGATGACGTATCTTCAGAGACGTTTTCTGCCTTTTTCATGTTGCGTCCGTGAATCCGGATATCGATCCGAGATTGCATATTGTACAGACAAAATTATGTATAACTCGTCTTCGTATGAACGAAATCTCTTGCTTTCCTTGTCGTTAATCGAACGTTAAATCATATATGCATGGATCGAAAGATCACAAATCGAAAGATAGAGGTTGTATTGATTTGCCGGAAATTCAATTACAACTTGTGGGCTCTAAGGCCAATGACAAAAGGATCGAAAAACAGAACTGGCGGAGTTCCGTGTAATAAGTAGTTGAAACTGAGATGACCAATCGACATGATGGAGATCCGCACAGTTATCTCTATGCATAGAACTTCTGAAGGTTTCTAGCATTCCACGGACGCTTGAGGAGATGTCCGTTCTCATCTTCTAATTCATAACTCCCATTTACTTTTGCCCCGACAATCTTGTAGGGTCCTTCCCACTTGGGCTTGAGTTTTCTAATATTGTTTAAAATGTCGGCTCGTCGAAGCAACAGGTCCCCGACTTGCAAGTTAGCCGCACGAACGTTCCTGTTATAGGTTCGGGCAGCAGTTGCCTAATACCTAAGGATATTCGCCAGTGCCTCAGCCTTTTTTGTTCAAGCATGAGGTCGAATATCCGAGCTTCTCGGTTTGCTTTGTCTTCGAACTCTCGAATTCTCAAAGTCTCTACGGAAATCTCGGATGGTATGACTGCCTCTGAACCATATACCAAGGAGAATGGAGTTTCTTTGGTCGCAGTCCGTGCAGTGGTGCGATGCGCCCATAGCACGCCTTCCAGGTCGTCCGCCCAGCTTTCTTGCGAAGTTCTTAACCGCTTCTTGAGGATTTTGACTATTGTCTTGTTTGTGGATTCAGCCTGACCACTGGCTTATGGGTATCCGACGGATGTGAAACGTTGTTCGATTTTGAAGGAGGCAAGCCATTCCTTGAGCCTACTGCCTGAGAACTGAGCGCCGTTATCCGAGACTAGAACTCTTGGTAGGCCGAAGCGGCAAATGATGTTCTTCCAAATGAAGGTCCGCACTCGACTTTCCGTGATAGTCGCTACAGCCTCCGCTTCTACCCACTTGGTAAAATATTCTACCGCCACAATGAGAAATTTTTTCTATTGGGTACCCCTCGGAAATGGTCCGACAATATCGATACCCCACTGGTCGAACGGACACGCTATGATTGACGGAATCATAGGGTTCGTCGGGCGATGTGGGATGTTTGCGTAATATTGGCAATCCTGACATCTCCGGGCGTGGTCGGCGGAATCTTTACCGATGGTAGGCCAATAGTAGCCTTGTCGTATGATTTTCTGGGCGAGAGTCCTCCCCCCCAGAATGACTCCCACGGCTTCCGTTGTGTATCTCTTCCAGCACGGTCTGTGCTTCTTGTGGGTTCAAACATCTCAGGTGAGTCCCTGAAAAAGATCTCTTGTACAAATCGTCACCCATTATAAAGTATCTGTTTGCTCGGCATTGCACACTCCTTGATTCTTTCGGATCGACTGGCAAAGATCCGTCCTTGAGATAGTTAAAAATGTCAGTCATCCAGTTTCTTCCCGTGTCAAGTATCATGACCACGAATCGGGACTCATGACGGATGAGTCAAGAATGGTGAGTAGGATTACTCTCCTTGTGTCTAGAGTCATCAGAGCAGATGCGTATTTTGCCAAGGCATCGCTCTTTTCGTTCAAGCTCTATCAAACTTTTCCAAGGTGAATTCCTCGAAGTGGCTGGCCTCATTCTTGAGTAGCTCAAGATACTTGATCATCGAAGGACCTTTTGTGGCAAAAGTTCCTGAAAATTGGGCCTCGACGAGCTGTGAGTCTGTGTAAGCTTTGACCTTCCGGGCTTGGAGTGACTTGGCTAGACGCAGCCCCACTAAAAGTGCCTCATACTCAGCCTCATTATTGGTAACTTTGAACTCCAAGGAAATCGCATAGTCGAGTTCAGCCATCCGGCTCTTAAGGTAGATTCCAATTCCTCCCACTCTTCCAGTGGAAGAACCATCCACTTCCAATGTCCAGATATCGGAAGGATGTTTTTGGGTTTGGAGATCTCCTGCGAGCTGCTGAGGTTCCGCTCTTGGTTCATCCCCTCCCGTGATTTCCGTTTTGATGTTGTCGGCACTGGAGTTTCTGGGAACATCACCAATTAGAAACATTTGGTTGACCCGAGCTTCCCCATCTGACAAAGGAAAGGGCCGATTGATGAACTGGGCTTCCTCGAGGTTTTCCGGGTTGAACTTTGGCGGAACTGGCTTTCGGACAGTATGCTTGGTGATTAAGCACTCGAGCACCTGCTTGTTAGGGACTTTCTCTGAATCCTTCTCTGGATAATCCGCTAAGAAGTCGGCGAGGACTTGAGCCTTTTTGGCTGACGGAGCCTGTAGCAAATGTCGTATTCGCTTAGCTCGATCGCCCACTTAGAGAGTCGTCCTGATTGGTCGGGCTTTCCTAGGACCTGTTTCAAAGGTTCCGCAGTCAGTACCACTATTTTGTGAGACTCAAAATATGGTTTCAACCGTCGAGCGATGTAAACCAGAGCATACGCAAATTTCTCAATCTTCACATATCTTGTCTCCGCCCCGGCAAGGGCTTTACTAAGATAGTAGATTGGTAAATGATCATTAGGTTGAATCTGCACTAGTAAGGAACTCATTGCCTCTTCCGTGATTGCTAGGTAGAGGTAGAGTGGTTCTCCTTCCACGGGTTTGGAGAGCAGCGGAGGGGAATGGAGGTACTTTTACAAATTTTCAAAAGCCTCAGAACATTCCGCTGTCCACTCAAAGCTCTCTCCCTTCCGGAGGATTTTGAAGAACGGAAGGTTCTTTTCCGCAGATCGAGAAATGAAACGACTTAAGGACATTAGACGCCCAATAAGCTGTTGTACCTCGTTGAGGTTCTTCGGATGGGGCAAATCTAGGATTGCCTTGATCTTCTCAGGGTTTGCACTTATCCCTCTTTCCGTGACCATGTATCCCAGAAACTTTCCTCCTTTCACCCCGAACGTACACTTTTCGGGGTTCAACTTCATTCCATACTTCCGAAGAATGGAAAAGCAATTGTTGAGATGCTCAATATGTTCTTCTTCAGTCTTACTCTTAACAAGCATATCATCTACGAGACTTCCATAGTCTTGACTCCTCCTTGAACATTTTATTCACCAACCATGGTATGTAGCTCCCGCATTTTTCAACTCGAATGGCATCACCTTGAAGCGATACTCCTCCCGCCAAGAAGGCTTTCTTGATGTCGCCCCTTGGCCATCCGTATTTGATAGAAGCCCGATATGCGTCCATGAAGCTTAGAGCGCACATCCCATGTAGAATCTACCAACCGGTCTATGCGAGGTAGGGATAAGGATCCTGTGGGCAAAACTTGTTGAGCCTTGTGAAGTCATTGCACATCCTCCACTTTCCTGGGCCTTCTCGACGAGTACCACATTACAGACCCAGTCCAAGTATCTAACTTCTTCAATGTGCCCGGCTTTCAAGAGCGGTCAACTTCCAGATATAATTGCGTCCTTGACCGGGCCAAAGTCTTTCCTCTTCTGTCGGATATATTTGATCGAGGGATCCATGTTCAGACGGTGAACAGTGATTCTCGGATCTATTCCCTTCAAATCATCAGTACTCCAAGCAAATACATCCGTGTTGTCTCGGAGACAAGCAATAAGTTTCATCTCCACTTCTGTGCTCATCTCTGTTCCGATTCTAGTCTTCTTATCCGGGCTTCCAACAACAATCTCAATTTCCTTAAGAGTTTCGTGAGGCTCGATCCGTGCAGCTCTAGGGAACTTCTCCTTCTGGCTTCCTACCCCTATCTGCGGATTCCCCTGTTTGGGCGGGAGAACAACTCTCGGATCGGAGGTCACCGTAACTGCCAAAACGGGGGCAGATGCCCTTCTCGTGGACATAATGTAACACTCCCAAGCTTCTCGGATGTTTCCTACCTCTTCTCCTACTCCGAAGGGAGTTGGAAATTTCATTCTGTTGTGTAAGGTGGATGAAATAGCCCGAAATTGGTTGAGTCCTGGGCGCCCAAAGATGGCGTTATAGTCGAAGGTCCGATCAACCACGACAAATCGGACCGACTGGGTTACCCTGGCCGGGAAGGTTCCGAGTGAAACGTGCAACGTAACACTTCCCAGTGGTCGAACAGTTCCTCCTCCAAACCCTAATATAGAGGTGTGAACTCTGTCGTAGCGGATTCTTCCCAACTCCATCTGATCTAGTGTCCTCTTAGAGATGATATTCGAAGAACTCCCGGTATCCACCAGAATTTTGTACACTCGATAAGTCGCGATGGTCAATGAAACTACAAGAGGAACGTCCGGGTCGTCAATCTCCTCACCTCCTGCCGTAGGAGGGGGAATTTCGCTATCGTCAAAAGATATTGCATTTGTTCCTCGAATCGCGGGTGCACCGTACGCCTTATCATTGTTCCGAAAGTTTTGGGCGGTCCGCTCTCTTGCATTCCTGCTATCACCTCCAGAGGGTCCGCCTGCGATAGTGTTGATCACTCCGCTGTACGGAGGGTTCTCCATTTCTGTCTCATCGCCGTACCTGTACGGATGTCCTTCCATGCGTGGCGGATAGCTACTGGCGGAGGTGGCAAAGATAGTGGGTGAGGTGGTGGGTCTGCAGCGTTATCCTCCCTCCTCCGCTTCGTTCTATCGTGCCTGGAGGGCTCGTCCGCGTATATGTGATCCTTCAACTTGCCTTCTCTCACCAGGTGTTCGACCTCTGTTTTTAACTGGATACAGTCGTCAGTCTCATGGCCTTTGCTCTTGTGAAATTTGCAGTATCCCTTCGCATTTCTGTTTCTCCGATTATGGGATGGCTTTGGCCATTGGATGTCCAACTTTTTCTCCACAATAGTGGCCAAGATATCGGATCTCGGCTTATTGAGGCGCGTGTAGTCCGCGAATCTCCTGGGCGGACTCCTCTCCCTGTAAATGCCTTTGTCTCTGTGATCTTTCTTCGGGTCAAACTTCCCCTGGCGTTGCTCTTGTCTTTGCGGTTCCTTTCCCTTCTTCGATCCCGCTCGGACTGGTACGTTCCTTCGGTATTCTTCTCCGTACATCACCTCCTCACAGATGTCATCCAAGTGCTTTTCGCTCCTCACTTCTTGACTAGAGAGCTTCCTCCGCAGCTCGGAGTTGTAAGTATTAGGGTACAGGTGACGGACCCGTTCTTTAATACTATGGGGCTCAACTCGGAGTACTTCCGTATTGAAGCGATCTAGGAAAGTTCGAAGATCTTCCTGTTCCCTTTGGATGACTTCGGCCAGGTGCTCTACAGTACGTTTTCTTCTTTTTGATTTTCCGAACCATGCTAAGAACTTAGAAGATAGATCTGCATACGACCTTATTGACTTGTTCGGCAAAGCGGTGTACCAATCCATAGTCGTGCCGAAGAGGGTGGACGAGAACGTAAGGGCTTTAGTATTGTCACTCAGCCCTTTGGAATCCATCTTGCTGTTGTACCTTGTCAAGTGACCCACGGGACAAGTATCCTCGTAGTAGTATTCCAAGTTCGGAATCACTTGGTCCGAGTTCCTATTTCTTTCCTTTTCCCTCATGATATCATCACACAGAGGGTTTGGGGCACTTGTAGTGATCTGCTCGTGGTCTTTTACCAGCGTCAGGTTCGTGATTTGGGTTTCTAAAGCTTTTGTTGGGCGTAGATTTCGTCATTGTCATGACCTCTCTGTCTGTGGATGGACTGCGACATCCATGGGAGTTCGTCTAGCCGAAAACCGGAATGGTGTTCGCTACATGATCTCATCCCTCATGGGAGCTTGTCGCGGACCTCCCGCTGCTATTACCTCCTTCTTGGTGCTCTCTCCTCCCATTCGGGCTTCCTTCACCCCGAACTTATGGCAGCGAGGCTGTCGGTCTAGAAGATTTTGCAAATCCTCATGGGGCGGCTGATCTCCCAACCTCTGTTGGATCGGGCGCTGTCTGTTTCTTGACAAGGCGGGCTCCGCTTGAACCGGAGTAACCACTGGCGGAGTGGCTTGCTGAGGATGGGCATTGTTAGACCCTAGGCATCCTTGGATAATCGTGAGCACCCTATCAAACCGAAGTTTCGCTTAGTCGAGGTCGCCAGGCGGACAACGCGACCATCGGGCATCGAAATCGCTGACTGTGGTAGGCCTTGAGCTTACGGAGAAGCTCGTGCTACCCTTCTCCATGGTCCGTAGTACGATATTCACAGGGACGCTTTGGCCTCCTCTAAGCGGGGCGTCTCTTTCCTCATCCGAGGAGGGGCTGGCGGTCCGCCCGTCGCTCGGAGATCTCCTTCCAGCGGTCCTTCCAGCCATGACGCTTCGTCCCCGGGTGGGCGGGCGTCCTCGTGGGCGTGGTGGTGTTCCCACGCTGACACTAGTCCGAGCTGTTCATCTCGTTCTAGCCATCAGCACAACACAAACACAGATCTTTTTGTAAAGATTCCCACAGACGGCGCCAAAATGTTGAGGGATAAAACCTCAAACACCAACACTACTACTACAAGTAACCTAATCTAAGATCCTCCTCCAACTTGAAGTCCGAGAGAAGGCTTGTCCGAGCAAGAGTACCTGAAAGGACTAAGTGGGGGGGGGGGTTTAGAATGGATTACCCGGATTGCCTAAGTCAATCCGGAAGGAGGCTTTACTCAAAGGAGAGATGAAAGCTCTCAATACAATAGTAGCGGGAAGGTTAAGATATCAAGAGATACTTGTTCCTATGGAATTATCACCTGCCTTAAGGTCTTGGACCTTGTGCTATATTTATAGTTATCATATACTTATGAAGTAGCTCATAAGATGATGCCAAGTGTATGCCTCATATTTGGACACCAATGCTACCTTTGGCCCATGGCCCATTAGTGAATAGTAATCCAATACTAATTAATGGGCCGGGAGGGTAGTTTGGTCCTTTCCCTCTGAGAGTACTGTTCCGCACGTTGGGTCCGTGTTAGTCCCTCGGACAGACCTGTCTGCTTGGTTGATCTGCCATTGGGTGACTCTGGATGTCCGAGCCTAGAGTCTCACGGAAGTATCTTAGTGGTTCTGTTATGTACGTTTGGGCTTATCGTGATGGTGGCGTCCGAGATTTCCTCGCCCGGTCCGTTTGGCATCTCTGTACTGGCGTGGCCAGGTTTGTAAGTCCTTCTCCCAGCTAGCTCGGACTAGCTGTAAGGTTGTAGTGACCTTTAGTGTACTGGTCGATTCACTTTGGGCGGACCATGTGAGGTCGGACCAGTACTGAATTGGCTAATTAAGCCGTGATGCGCTTTAGGACACGCTCTATGGCGCCCTTAACGGATTGGACACATGTCCGTAACAACAGTGTAAGTTATTGAAAATTCTAATTTTAATATTTTGGTGAAAATTATGGCTAAATTTATTTAAATTAGATCAAAGTCAGCCTCAATTCATTCAATGATACAAGTTATTGAAAATTTTAATTTTAATATTTTGGTGACAATTATGGCTAAATTTATTTAAATTAGATCAAAGTCAGCCTCATTCAATGATACAAGTTAATGATAATTAACGACCTAATTGTAAAAAAAACCCTAAAAAATAAAAACGGAAAGACTGAAAACCAAATTTGCCCTGATATATAGAAAAGGACTAGTCCATTTTTCCATTGAAGGGTTTAGACATAAAAAAAATGAAATCTTTCCGATAAATCAATCCAAAAAAATGAATTAATAGAAATACAACACATGGAGCTCCAATGGAAATTCAAGTGTGATTGATGGGTTAGGCAACGGGGTTGCTCTTGTAAGTTTCATGATAGTTACACCCTTAAAATTGGTAACCCGGAAATATTCGTTTTTATATTTTCTTCTATTTCTCGTGTTTCCTTCTTCTCCTTCCTCTTTTTCGTCCGTATAAATCCAACAATAGTAAAGAGATTTCAGCCCTTCTTTTTAACCATATGAATTCTTTATGGAGCCGTGTGGACTAACGAAGCATGGGGATCCTATTGGAGTTGGTACCCAAAAGAAACTTGGGATTTATTACTTGGCTGGTGTATGGATCGTCGTAAATTCTGAGATTTGTCTATCTTTTGCCTTTACCCTTCTAGAGAAGATATTGATCGTAGAGAAAACGGAATATCCAAGGTAAACACAAACCCCTCTGATAGGATTTGAATACAAATTCTTGTTGCGGCCCCAAAATGGGGTTTTCTTCAAATCACTTGTAGAAATCAGAAAGTGGTATATGTTTATACATTCGAGTAATTAACCGTTTAACAATCAATAACTGGATTTATTCCCAGACTTCGGATTTTCTGACAAAAAGGATCGGCTCAAACTAAGATCATGGGTAAATGCAGAAATATACTCCTGAAAAATAAGTACGGAAAGTCCTGTTGTCGAGATGTCTCTAACTATAAATCTCTCTGAATGTCCTCCATTTCAAATTCGATTGGAATCAAACGTAGTTTAGGGGGTTATCAAATGCTACATGGTACGGTATAGTCGAAACGGGATATTCTTTTCTACTAAAAAAATACCTCGAACTTATCAAAACGGGGTATTCTTTTTTTTTTTTTTTTTGGGGGGGGGGGGGCTGCGGGAGGGAATATCCATGTATTTTAATTTGTTTGTTTTTCATTTTTTTTATTGAATTAGGATCAATGGTTACTAATTCGCCTTTTGAAAATAAATTTGGAGTTAATATCATGTATTGAAATTTATTTAACCGGAATTAACATTGGCGTACCAAGTACAGAAGAAAACTCATATGACACAAGGACAAAGCAGAAAAATTACAGAACCATATGGAAGATTTGCCATAATTGAGATCAGTTGTAGAGTTGATCCAAAATTTTAAAATCAAATTTTGAGTCGCTGAGTTGGTCGCATGGCCCGGCCAGTCGCTATCTTATCCATCTAATTAATGTGTAAAATAGTCTATTAATCAAAATTTGACCAAAATGACTATTTGTTTGGCTTACAATTAACTCACTATTTAAATCGAGTTCAATTTGCTTCCATATTTGACTATCCAACTCTAGTTTGGTAGTTTGGGTAATGTTGATCCATTTTAATTGAATCCAACTCAATTAAAACTCATAACTTAGATAACAAACCTAGAAAATATTATAAAATTTTAACTCTATATCAAAGATAAATATTTATAACTCAATTAAAATTTATTTACTATTTATCAGTTATATCTCAATTAAAGTTACGTGCCAATCAAAATGTTAAGACAAACATGATTTTTATTATGTTTAACTTATGCCAAAGGGGTAACCGAAGAAAACACATTTGCATAGCTCTACATCGGTCGACGGATCCTTGGACCCGTCGCACTCACGACGGGACTAGTCTAAGTTGCTTTCCAATCGATTGTTGAAACATGAGCAGATGACTGAACCTATGTTCCTCAACAAAGCTTGGATTAAGCGTAAATTGATATCCGACAGTTTCTCCTCCTAATCAGCACAATGCTCGATCTGTAACAACACTAGAATAGAAAGTTCATGACCAATTAGAAAACTAAGATGAGTTCACACATCGATGCAAGATTTCTAGACGGAATAAGTAAAAATTCCATTGTTCTAGAAGTGAGTTGCAAAAATATACTCTGAAGCAATGCTAATATCGTCATATGTGTATCAGTGAAACTAGTCATCCTTCCCCACAACACATATTGGTCAGTGAGTTGAAAAAAATCAACTCTTATTGCAATTCACTTAATTGAGACTAAAAGACTAAAAAGTTGAGTTTGAAGAAATGAAATCATTCACAAATACAAGAGAATCATATTGAACTGATACTAAAGAATATATAAACTGTTTCGATTGCATTAGATGTAATTACACTTGGAACTCCATTCCATGGAATAAGACTAACAATTGGTTTTGCCATATAAAAGTAATCCAAAAGATACAGGCAGGACAGCCCTTCATCCCTAAAAATACTGCAGTGTTGATGAAGGAATGGCCTTTCGTTGTTAATAATCTTATTTGCGTTGGCACTTTTGAGTGCAAGCTCGGATGATCATCCCATAGTCGTATTATTCCTTCCGGGAAGAAGATTCTTAATCAGATAAATCTCATCTCCTCTTTCCTTTGTTGTCAAAGCCGGCTTCAGAACGTTTCTGACAAAATGGAGTTGATTGCATGGACCCTTTCTCAATTGGCAGGAATCTGTGTATTCCCATGGGATGTACATACTCATCTTTTATCACCAGAACTGTCTGAGACGACATTACACCAGAACTGTCTGAGATGACATTGTCCTGAGATAACTTGAAAGAAGTTGACATTTTTCATTTACTACCACTGGACTATGGAACCGCTCGGCTTAAAAAAGACAATGTATTTGTCTCCTGATAGTACCTTCTTAATTCTCCCAGTCCACCAACCGAAATCAAAGTATGCATCAACTTTATACCTGAAATCTTCAACCTCAGGCCTCAACATTTCATAATGGGCCGAATTCTCTTCCTCTCAATGGTATTCCTTCTGAAGCAAAACTCTCATCAGCATCATCACTCGAAGAAGATGAACAAGAAAGATTGGTTCAGATCATTAACCACATCATAATTCGCATAGTCAACAATCATCACCATCATCCTCCATAATCATTAACATCTGGATTAACCTCCACAGAAACATCACCATGGAAACATCTTCACCAATTTGCTCAACCTTCAGGTTTAAAAACTGAAGTTTTGGATCAAACTGTTGCAGCAAGGCATGGAGAGATTCATAGTTAGAGGTATACCGCGGTTGGTAGGAACCTTGATATTCACACCATCAATCTACTCAATACAACATTCCAAACAGCTCGCCATACGCCACAACAGAATTTGATGCTTAAGAAGAGTTTTGATGCAGAATTTGCATTGGCAGACCCAATAATTCGTTGGTATATCATCTTGTTCGCATTTTTCCTTCATCCAAAGTACTCGCTCGGTTCATCATCTTGGTGGTCATGTGTTTCCTTACACTGTTGTGGATTCAATAGGACAAGTTGACGACCGGATAAATGAATCAGAAACTCCATCTCACTACCTGATCATCAAGAGGTATCAATTAATTACATGGTTAGATCAAATGTACATGATTACACTATATCAGAAATCTGTCAAAAAACTGTTAAATCTTTCCACACACGAAAAATGCAGAAGTAAAGCATAAATTTGGAAATAATTTTAAGATTATAGTATATCACTTGAGACCATCCTAATCATGCTAACGCGACATGAGAACTCATTAATTCGTATCAAAATATAGAATGCGCGGGAAATTGGCGCGCACATCATAAATTTAAAATTATACAGATACTACAAGAAAAAGCAAGGTGAACAATCTTGTACAAATATCATATCAAAGAGCAGAAAATCTTATCAAACAATATTCGACACCTTGAACAAATCAGAAATCAAATGAACACAATTTGCACATCTCAAACTCAATCTTGAAAAGTAAATTTCAAAGTTAACTTCAAAAGAATCAGAGAACAGACAAATCGATGTTGCCAGATCTGCATACACATTCACGCATCAGATCTGCAACTATTAGATGCTTGTAAACCTGGATTTCGATCAATTGAATAAAAACATCTAAACCCTGAAATTGAATTTGAGAATCGAAAATTCAAACACTAAGAAAATCTTAAAAAGGTTATGTAACTATAGATACATAAAAACAGATCGGAAAATTATGATGTTGTACAAAAGTATTTTGAAATTCTAAAGGTTAATCATCATCAAAAGAGAACAAAATCGAAATGGAAACAAAAAAGCTTCTGAAAGTTGAGAGAAGAACAACTTACAGCGCAAGAGATAAGAAGATGTGACCTGAAAATGAAGGATCGAGTGCCGCCTTCCTCTTTCCCTTCAGAGTTCAGACTGCCAGGATATGGCTGCAGACTGCTGTACGAAATGGAGTATATATACACAGCGTGTCTAGGGTTTTCCAGAGAAAAATACGAAGTGTTTCATGTTTTTCCTAATTTTGTCAGATTTACAATTTTACCTTCAAATTTTAATAACTCTAGCAATTAATTTGTTTTGTAGTCAGTTTTGTTTTGTGAGAGACCCCTATATATAGGAGAGTTCCGAAAGTCTCATTCAAACGTTAAAACTACACAATTATACATTTACATTTCTACTTCTACCTCCACAAGTTTTCGATAACTCAAGTGATCAATTGGTTTTGTGATGATTCTATTGTCGTTGGTTTCAAGGTGGATTTGTAAATTTGTGAAATGCAGATCGTCGTTTATCTTCGTTTGCAAACGGACCTCAACTAGAATATGAACGTAGAAAATCTTAAGTTGGAATATACGACATTTTTTTAACGTGGGAGTAGAAGTTTTGGGAAGTATGGGTGTGCATGAAAAATGTGGTAAAACAGGTAACTAGGTCTTTGATTTGTAAATGACATTTTCTTTATTTTAGATATAATTTTGAAATTTTGCAAGCACATATATTACTTTATCTTGTGAAAATGTGCCGCCTTTCTCTTTCCCTTAAGACTCAGAGATGATTGGTTGTTTTAAGAAACGGACATATACTATATATAGAGGCTCAGCGCATACTTGGTTTTTGAGCTAAAATAGAAATTAATCTTCTGTTTTTTTCAATCATTTTTCTAATTTAGTCACATTTACAATTTGGGGATCCAACGTTTGTTGGTGAGTCAAAGTGCTTAAAATGGCAGTCGCATTAAAAAGAAATTAATTATTGGGAGGGTCTGTGGAGGATTCTAACTCTCTGTAATTTTGTAAAATGCAGATTGTCGATAGACGTCAACATTCATCATGACAGAATAGAAATTTACAGGCACACCACAAAGTATTTGTGAAAAGTTTATGTTGGAATATTTGACATTTTTCTATGTGTAGTTGGAAGGTTTGGAAAATATGGTTGTGAAATGTAAAACAGGTAACTAGGGCTTTGATTCGTAAATGAAATTCATTATTTTAGATATAATTTTGAAGTTTGCACGAGCTTAAATTTTTTATCGTATGAGTATGTGTTTGAATACCATCGATGGTTATGTTTGTAAGTTTAAATATATAGGGAGTGATTGGTAAGGGTGTATTTTGGATATTTAATGCTTGACCAACACAAAATGCATTGCTTGGTAGGGATTTTGTGTTTCGAAAACACATCTCGCGGCCCGGCTCAAGCCGCGGGCTTTCGCTCACAACTGAGTACATCATTAAGTATCACAAGCATGAACGCTATTCATTTCAAGTTTTCAACTACAGATTAATAAGAAAATCTCCAAAAGCTGTGATCAATGCTGCTGAAACTAGAACTTATAAGTTGATAATACGAAGCAGCCTTTTCGCATCTTCTCTTCTTCTAGGCTGGAAGGGATCTCCAATTGCTAGCTGCTTGCACTGCTCCTATCTAAAACAAATTTCTCAAGGCACGGGAAATTTTCAGAAGCATCCCATATCTGTATATCCGGGTTCTGTAACTTGAGAGAATTGAGATTAATTAGGAAACTCAGCATCTCAAAGTGTCATCTTGAACATCAGCTGAGCTTAATTTGAGAATTTCTAAGTTTGTTAGTTTCTGAAAGATTCAAACTTGACTCCATGGAAATCGAACTTGGAGAGGCTAAGCTTTCTTAAGCTCGGGCCACGGAGGAAACTTAAATAGGCATGCAGATGAATTCCAAAAGATAATGAACTTGGCAAGCTTTCACCCTTCCTGTCAATAAGATCCTTTACCTGGCTTATCTCTGTTTGAATCTGTAAGCTGCTAAAAATATCTCGAACTAAACCTTGATTTGATAACTGACCTCATCTTTTATTAACTCAGTCATATTGTCTTGGATGCAGCCCACATACCTCATCACTCAAAGGAAGAGTACTAGAGCCATCAAGTGAAAATGAGGATATTAACACGCAGCATATGCGAGACTGCAAGGTCTTTTGTCTCGACATACACTTTCCACCATTGGATTTCTCCATATCTCCTAAATGAGTAACGATACGACATCTCAAACGCAGTAACTTGTGCAAAAATCAATAATTGGATTTCTCAACAACTGTATCTTCTTGACCAGTGTTTTAATTTGTTCGTCTTTCTCGCAGTAAGTCGACTCTTCACTATTTTCCGATCCCATCATCTATAGTGCTATTGCGTTTGATAATCTGGAAAAAGATCTAAAAAGAACTAGGTTCTTGTGAACTGAATCATATTTATCCTTCCAAGTCATTATCAAGTCGGATTTACTGTCAATAAGATCCTTAAGGTTTGCGAAGAGAATGTAATCAACAAGTGCAATTGATGTGTTCTGAACGATTCTTGCTCCAGTTCCCCCAAAACTATGCAAGACATGTGCTTGATGGCTTCTTCTTTGATAAGATCCACCTTCTCAATAAAATCAGATAGTGCGGGAGTTATATTATAGTAAAGAGATTGAGAGTAAAGAATGAAAGACTGAATTGAATTGATGAGAAAATTGAGTTGTGTACAATTACAATGAGGAAGAAGACTAAATAGAAGAGAATAAGCTAACTAACTTCTAACCGCTAAGTACAAGCTAAGAAAAAAAGAGTACAACTAGGAGAAAACGTATGCTGACTTAATAAGCTTAGAAAACGTAATACACAGAAACACACTTTTAGTGTTAATACACAAACAAATCAATTATGAGCAATTTCTTCATGTTGATCATCTTGAGAATCATCTAAATAAGTATCTTTACAACCACCCCCCCCCCCCCCCAAGAGGAGCATGGATATGAGATGATGGAAAGAAGCAGAAGGCAGAGCCTTTGTATAAATATATGCAGATTGATGAATGTTACCGATATGAATCAACAAGATAACTCCAGATGCAAGCTCCCTTCTAATCAAATGGCAATCTAATTCGATGTGATTTGTTCTTTGAAGCTGAATAGGATTGTGAGCTAGATGATATGTTGACAAATTATCTGTATATAAGAGAATAGGAAATGAATGAGATATACAGAAATCATTAAGCAAATAAAGAAGCCATTGACCTTAACATGCAACATTTGTAGCAGCCCTATACTCAAATTTCAAGAGAGGACACAGAAACAACCTGTTGTTTCTTACTCTTCCAACTAACCACAGAATCACCAAGATAAAAACAATAACCAGTGATGCTCTTTCTAGAATCAATACAACCAGCCCAGTCAGAACATGAATAACCCTTAAGATGTAGATCATTATCAATGGAATAGAACAAACCATGACCAATAGTACCTTTAAGATATCTCATAATCATGTAAGCAGCTTGCATATAAATATTAGTAGGTTTAGACAAGAATTGGGTAAGAGTTTGAACATAATAAGCAAGATCGGGTCTAGTAACAGTCAAATACAAGAGTCTACCAATAAGTCTCCTATAAATTTTAGCATAAGGAAGAGGAGTACCAATATCAGTAGAAAACATAGCTCTAGCATCCATGGGTTTGCAAGCCAAATAACCAGTATCATGAAGGATGTCAAGAACATACTTTATCTGACATAAAAATAAAAGCAATATCAATACCAAGAATGTAAGTAAGATCACCAGGATCTTTAATGGTAAATTGATTATGAAGATAAGTTTTCACATAAGAAATTTATATTAGATCATTACCAGAGATGATAATATCATCAACATATATATATGAGAAGTGCAGTAAAAGAGGAAGAGGAAGATTTAGTGAAAAGAGAAAAATCAGCTACAGATTGTTTATAACCAATAAGTTGAAGAGAATCTGCAAGTTTAACAAACCATTGTCTGGAAGCTTGCTTTAAACCATAAAGACTCTTAAGTGACTTACAGACTTTAGGCTCAGTGGTGTAGCCAGGAGGAGGAAGCATATAGACATCTTCTTCCAAGTCTCCATGAAGAAAAGCATTATTAATGTCAAGCTGGTGTAAAAACCAATTCTTCTCCACTGCAATAGCTAATAACAATTTCACTGTAGTAAGTTTAATGACAGAGGAGAAGGTATGAAAAAAGTCAAAACCTTCCTCTTGAGTATAGCCCTTAGCAACAAGGCGAGCCTTGCATCTATCCAAAGTACCACAAGCCTTAAGCTTATTTTTAAAAATCCATTTACTACCAATAGCATGTTTATCAGGAGGAAGATCAGTAAGAATCCAAGTTTTATTGTTTTCAAGAGCTTGTAATTCACTTTTCATAGCTTGTTGCCATTCAGGAATTTGAGAAGCTTCCTTAAAGTTTTTAGGTTCAGATAAACAAGTGAGAGCAGCAATAAAACATGCATAATTTGGAGATATGCGAGAAACATGTTAAAAATCAGAGAGAGGGTATAAAATTTTTCTATGACACATAAAAGCATGATGAGTAGTAGAATTTTTATGAGCTAAAGAAGGAGGGAGAGAGTATTGATAGATGCTAAGTTTAGCAAGAAGAGAGGTGTCACGAGTAGAACAGCGAAGATTTGTAGAAGAATCATCAGGAGCAGGTGAATCAGAGATAGGAGGAGATACAGGTGGTCATTGGTGAGGTAAATCAGGTGGTGAATAAACCATAGTTGTATCAGTGGGAGGTGTTCATGTAGATGGAGATGGTGAAAGTAGATGGAGCATTATGATCTGCAACAACAACCTGTGGAGAAGAATTAGAAAAATAAGGTAAATTAAAGTCATGATACTCATCAGAACAAGCAGTATCATGTTGTTCAGGTGAGTCATTTGGAGTGGTAGATTCCTGGAAAGGGAAAATATTCTCATAGAATTTAACATCCCTAGAAATGTATGTTTTATGTGTTTGAATGTCATAAACCTTCTAACAGCAGTTTGAACTGCATCAGACCAGAACATGACAGATAAAAAGGAGTGAAACATAAGTGCTCGAGTGATCTGAAGAATGTGTTGATGTTGGCGTTCAACCCTTGCATTTTGCTGAGGAGTTTCGACACAAGAACATTCATGTATGATGCCATAATCATTGTAAAATTGAGTAAACATGAACTCAACACCATTATCAAAATGAATGCGTCGAATTTTTTGATTAAACTGAGTGAGAACAAGCTAGGTCGTAAAAATGTAACATATGTAATCGAGTTTGAGATTTATCTTTCATGAGAAAAATTCAAGTACAACGAGTAAAGTCATCCACAATGGTGAGAAAATATTTATATCCATTGTAAGAGATTTGTTGTCCATGTGCAGTAATTCAAAAGGAAAAGTAGCACAACTGGGACTAGTAGAGAAAGGTAAACGCTTCTGTTTTGAAAAATGGCATATGTCACAAGGAGAAACATTACAATTGTTCAGAGAAAGAGAGGAAATCTGGTGCATTTTGGTTCCAGACAGATGACCTAGTCTATGATGCCAAAGTAAAGTAGAAGAACAAGTAAAGACAGTAGCTACAGTAGTAAGAGAGGACAAAGTAGCAGGAAAACTAGTAGACAATTGCAGGTGATAGAGTTAGGGCTGTTACGCGAGTCGAGCCTTAACGAGGGCTCGGCTCGGCTCGCTCGATAAGGTAAACAAGCCGAGCTCGAGCCTCATATTATGCTCGTTTATGTAACGAGCCAAGCTCGACTCGATAAAGCTCGTTAAGAGTAATTATTTTAATAAATTTATATTTTTTGTACATATTTTTAATATTTTTAATAGATAAGGCTCGTTGAAGCTCGATAAGACTAGTATTTTTTCGAGTTCGAGCCGAGCTCGAGCTCGTTACATGTTACTCGAGCTCAAGCTCGAGCCCCTTTTTTTACTCGTTTTGTTAACGAGCCAACAACACTAGATAGATCCCACTTTGCAATTTAGCCAAGCCAGTTATTTTCCTTGAAGTTTTTGTGCTGCAATATACAAAACTCATCAATAAAGGAAGCAAAAGTGTTCTCAAATCTAGTTAGATGAGACACAGAGATGAGATTAAAAGTAAAGGTAGGCACATAGAGTGCATTATGTAAGGTAAAAGCTTTCGAGAACAACAGTTCCTAATTGAGTAGCACGGGTAGTGTCACCAGTAGGTAAAGAAATAGTAAGATTAACAGTTGTAGGAGAGTGAGAAAAATAGTTAGAACTACAGACCATATGATCAGAGGCTCCTGTGTCCAAAACCCAAACATTATGACAAGTTGGTAAAGTAGCAAATGCTTAAGCAAAAATAGATGTACATGTGGGTTAAGTAGTAACAGATACATGTAAATTGACCTGAGAAGCAGCAGCTACATGATGAGAACCACTGGGGGAGGGTTGATGAGCTTTCACAAAATCAATATATTTTTTGTACATGTCAGGATTAAAGTAGTCCAACAATGGTTCATCACTGACAGGAGGTTGAGTAGATGGAGTAGAAGCATTGGTGGAAGTAAAAGTGGTATTGGCAGTGTATGGTTGTCTGTAAGAAGTAGTGTTAGAGGCATTGGGTGGTGGTAACTTTCTCTGGCCTTAGGACTTTTCCAGTTGGGAGGGTAGCCTATAACCTGGAAACACCTATCTATAGTGTGACCAGTATAGCCACAGTGTTTGCATTTGAGCACTGGTCTTTGAGAGGATTGAAAATTGTTATAGGAAGGTCTAGGTGTTTAGTTTGATGACTGAGATGCCATAGCCAAAACATCAGTTGAAGATTGATTGTGAGAATGTAAACCTCTCTGACCTTCTTCTTGAAAGAGTAAAGAATAGATTTCTAAGAGATTAGGCTCAGGACGAATGAGAAGAATTTGACTATGCACAGATGCATAAGAATCAGGAAGACCAGTGAGAAACTTTTGCACACAATCTTTCTCAAGGGAAGTAGGTACAGATGTAACCAAACAATCACATTTTCCACAATGACAAACTGGAGAGGGCCGATAAGTGCAATACTCATCCCATAAGCTTTTGAAATTGTTATAGTAAACAATTAAAGAATCATTGGATTGAGTAATAGTGCTCAATTGCTTGCCTAAGGTAAAAACGCGTGGACCATCACTCTTAATGTAACGAAGAGCAATTTCATCCCGTAGCTCTTTAGCATTGTGAAAGAAGATAAAAGAGTTTCATATAGAAGGAATAATATAGGCAAGAATCCAAGATTTTAAGAGAGCATTTACCCGTTTCCAAGCAAGAGTCAACTGTTCTTCCGTAGCAGGTGGTTGTTTGACGATTCCGTCCAAGAAACCAAGCTTGTTTTTCACCATAAAGCCCATGTATATAGAGTACTTCCAAGGAATATAGTTGACGCCATTGAAGGTTTCATTGATGACCTTGGTGCCAGGTGAATCACCAGGGTGCAGAAAATATGGAGAATTGGGATCTCCAGTCGGTGCAGAAACCAAATTGCTCCAATTACGGCCATAAATGGTTGAAGAGATCGAAGATGAAGCAGTCGACGAGCCAGTAGCAGAAGACGCCATTGAAGAGAGAACAAAGCAAAGAAAAATTGCTACAGAAGAAGTTACGGAGAGATGAGAGTAGATGAAGATCATAGCGGTAGCAAGATCATCTTGAGAATCATCTGAATAAGTATCTTTACAAGTTATGCCTCCTTTCGTGTCAATATGAATGAAACATGAGATGGAGAGAGATCCCATGTTCCTAAGAAAAGCTTGGAACCTGCGTCGGGTAAATTGCAAGAATGGTCCTAAGTGGCCGTCCCGTGCCGTTTTGGTCCTAAGTGGCCGTCGATTCTCGAAAATGGTCCTGAGGACCTTATATATCATCATATATACACCAAAAGTTTCAAATCTTTTTAAATAAACCCCAAAAGTTTCAAATCTTTATAAATAAACCCCCTAAAAATTTAATAATTTAAATTTCACGCCACAACATTCCACCACCACCTTCCTTCACCACTTTCATACCATCACCACCACCTCGACCTCCTTCCACCACCACTACCTCCAATTATTTTTGTTTTAAAAAAATGATAAATAATTGCTCCAAATCGGAGCTTGTGAAACTCCGATTTGGAGCTTTTATAGCTCCAGGTCGGAGATGTTGAAGCTCCGACCTGGAGCTGTTTCACAGCTCAAAATGGGAGCTGTGCTCCAACAGCTCCGATAACTTTGCATTCGTGAAATGATTAGATGAACCAGAATCAGGTCAAAGGGATGAATTTTTGAGTGAATCTGATGGGTGTTTGCGATAGGTGCTTGAGAACACTGTAAAACGGAATAGTTTGGAACAATCAATAAGTTAGGTGATTTTTTAATGGTTATTCTTGCAGATTATTTTAAATTGATCAGTAGCTATAACAGTTTAGCAAACAGGGTTTCCAGTGATTCTGCTTACATTTGCTATCGCTTAGAGAGAACGAATGGTTTCCAAATTTTACTATCATTGGGTGTATTTTGAAGAGACAAAAACATTTCCTAAAAACATTATTAAGGTATATTTTGAAGAGAAAATTAATTTCGAGGTTTATTTAATAAAATATTTGGGGCTACTTTGTGATATAAATAAGTTATATCGGTTATTTTAAATTATTTTGGTGTAAATTTTTCAAATATTAAACTTTTGAGTTAAATGTGTAGTAAAATGAAGAGGAGGACCAAAATCGCCACTCCAACCAGCCGAAAAACCTCCAAAATCGTCCTCTTTGTCCCTATTTTGGTTGTATGGAAACCGTAGGGACCGTAAACGCACGGGACGACCACTTAGAGGACCAGTTTTGCAATTTACCCAACCTGCTTCCATTCATCTCATTATCAGAACAGGAGATGATGAGCACTCTGGTGTTTCATACCAAAGCTGGAATACTACTTAAAAAGGGATAATTATCAAATTAGTGTCAAGAAGTCATTCATTTCATCATACTAGTTGGGCAAATCATACTAGTTGGGCATATCAAGAAGTAATTCATTTCATCACCATTAATTCGGTCCTTGATGAACTAAAAGTAGTATCTCAGGGGAAGCAAATATCCTCTCATGGTTTTTCTGTCTTCGGCTTTGGCTTGGTCGTCATAGTTAAAATCCTGTTGAAGTTGGTTAAGAAACTTTTGCAGGAATTCCTTCCCAATCCGCAGGTAACTGGGTTTCGAAGATGTTTCGTCTCCAGTGATTGCAGCTAGACAAGTCGTTGCAATTTGCACCACTAGATTATAAATATGATATGCGGTAAGATCAGGCATTATGAACCAAAGCCGAAGTTTTGTTTATGACTCCATCCTGCATAATGTAATGAACATTCCTATATCATCCCTCATGTTGACAAATTCTCCTGAAAGAAGATCACATTCATGAAACTTTCTCCCTAGATATTTTCGTGTAGATCATCAGAGGTTTCTCCATGGCGGTAACCTTGATGCAGAAGGTGCATCAGCGGACTAACTTATGTGACACTCTCCCTTCCATGGCCTCTGGCTCAATTTTTTAGTTTTTCTAAAAAGATAAACAACTATGTTGGTTTGTATGCCAGTCAAGTTTTAGTTTTCTAGAATATCTGATTGTGGGCCAACAAGGAACATGTTGCTACGGGTGGTGACTCCCTTGGTCGAAATTTGACTTAGGTTTTGGAGGGAGAACGGACAACCTACCACCTCCAGTGACATTGAGCAACTATTAAACTAAAAATCAAATACAAAATCTTGTAATGCTATTAATTGATTCATATGTCCTTTATGCATTTCCATGTGCAGTGTAAGAGCTAGAAACGTGGAACTTAGTTGTACGTACTCATCTTTTATCACCAGAACTGTTTGAGACGACATTACACTGGAACTTTCAAATATGTGATGATTTATCTTGAGATAACTTGAAAGAAGTGGACCACTTTCCATTTACCCACTAAATTATGAACCCATCCCTAGTTTGGCTCTGCTTAGAAAAGACAATGTACTTGTCTCCTAGGAGACCCTTCATAATTCTACCAGTCCACCAACGAAAATCACAAGTATGCATTATCAATTTATCCTCCAATTCAACCTTAGAATTTGATGATCAGCCCACTTCTCTTGCTCTTCATCTTCTTCCTTCTGAAGGACTCTCATTCCATCATTCTTCTGGAGGCGAGCAAGACTATCAGTAAAACTCCTGAAGGCAATCAGAGTCATGACAATCATCACCTTCGTTGGTGCCAATCATCATCATCACTATCATCAACCTTCTGACGCATAACAATAATCAGATTGCATCGAATAATTCGTTGGTATATCATCTTGTTCGCATTGTTCCTTCATCCAAAGTACTCACTCGGTTTATCATCTCTGTAGTCATATGTTTCCTTACACTATTGTGGATTAAATAGGATAAGCTGGCGACCTGATAAATTATTCATAAACTCCATCTCACGCCCTGATCATCAAAAGGGATCGATTAATTACACGGTTAGATCAACTACACATGACCAAATATCACAAATATGTCAAATCTTTCCACACACAAAAATGCAGAAGTAAAGTATAAATTTGGAAAATAATTTTGGGATTATAGTTATCATGCTAATGCGAAATGAGAACTCATTCATTCATAACTGAATAGAGAATGCGCGGGAAATTGGCACGCACATCATAAATTTAAAATTATACAGGCACTACACGAGAAAGCAACATCAACAATGTTGTACAAATATATAATCAAAGCACAGTAAAATCTTATCCTTATCGGACACCTTTAGCAAGCAAATTAGGAATTAAATGAACACAATTTGTACATCTCAAATCTTGAAATTAAATTGCGATGGTAACTTCAATAAATCAGAAAACAGACAAACTAATGTTACCAGATCTAGAACTATTGGATTTTGATAAAATGAATATGTTAGGAATATCTGTTAGTATTTTGATCACTCATCACATGTTCTTATCTTCGCCAGAAAGGTGATTAAGTACTCTTGGTTCACTTGAACATTGTAAAAGAGGAAATCACTGAGTATGATTAGTCTAGTAAATCTTGTATTAGGATTATAGGTCTCTGAATGTAATTTTTATTTCCAGAAGACCATGAGGATCAATCCTAGCAATGGAGCTTTTTTGAAGATTAGAAGACTGAAGATTGCACAAGATTTATGAAGATATCAAGGTTTAGTCTAACTCAGAAAGTCTATGTCCTTAATCCTTTCTTAAGTGTATTTACTTACTTTTGAAATATGATTCTGGACATATGAAATCATGAGTATGGAGCATGCAAGCCATCAGAAAGGCTCATGTATCCGTTGAAGACTACAGGACAAGAAATAGTACAAGTGCATTAATTGCATCGGCAGAAAAGCCGCTGAAGCACAGTCCTCTCTGAGACATGAGACAAGGACTTCTGAGTACTCATTTCAAGATAAGTATGGACTGAATTTGAATTGTGTCTAACGGATATCATTCCAACAACTCTCAAATTCATCTATATATATCACACACTTAGATGCTGAGAAATACACCTTAGAACGCTCTATCTTGCAAACTTACCATCAAGCAAAGTATTCTCAAGCACTCTACTACCCTTTCTTAAAGCTTTCTGTTGCTCGAAGAATCACTAGTAGTTCTAAGTTGTCCTGAACCTTAACAAGAGATTGTTATTCGTGAAAGAGTTGAACTATCAGATACCCTTTCTGAAGCTCATTCTCCAGAACGGACATCAATTACTTGGGTCAAGAAGAGCGATCGCCATTCACCGAACAAGTGTATTAAGTAGTCTTGTTCTATTAGGCTCTCTGAAAACATAACTGAAAAGTTATACGAGAAGCCTCTCTGACAAACCTTATAACCAACACCATCAAGGCGTGGAGTAGAGGAAGTACTTGATTTGGGAAATCAAGGAATAACTCCAAGGTTATCTGAGTAGAGGAAGTACTTAGCTCTACGAGCTGGGGAATAACTCAGGGGGAACAATTGGTTGGGAACCATTTGTTTAAGAATCTTAGAATAGGATTATTGTAAGGTGAACTCAATTATCTGTTCTAGTGAATTCTAGGTCTCAGAAAGACCGAAGTGGATTAGTTGGAGGATTATGCCACCTCCAGATACCACTATACTTGCTGTGCCATTTACCTTTTCTGTATTTACATTTCAGCAAAGCACACACACATTCTTATTGTTTCTGCACTTACCTATCTTAAAGTCTTCCGCGCTCTGAATTTAAGTATCAGAAACCCCCAGGTTTCTGAGAAACTGTGTTTATCGACAAAAGTTTTAAAAGACTATTCACGCCCCCCCCCCCCCAGTCTTTTACTTTGCCGTTATCTGGACCAACAGAATAAACATATTTGAACATCTAAACTCTCAAATTGAATTTGAGAAATCGAAAATTCAAAGACTAAGAACAGATCGGAAAATTATGATGTTCTACAAAAACATTTTGAAATTCTAAAGGTTAAACATCATCATCAAGGAAAACAAAATTGAAATGGAAATAAAAAAAGCTTCTGAATGTTGAGAGAAGAACAACTTTAAAAGCAAAATAATTTACCTGAAAATGAAGGATATGGGCTGCTGTACGGAATGGACGGACTGACAGACATATATATAGGCTTAGAGGGTACTAGGGTTTAGATGAAAAAATAGAAATCAAAATCTACTGTTTTTTGTTATTTTTCTACTTTTGTCACATTTACAATTCTTCTTGCAAACGGACCTCATCCGGAATATGGAAAGAGCATTTTGAAAAATACTAAATCTCATAAAAGTCCTACTACATTTGGAGAGTTCGAGAGACCCCTATATTTGTACTCAAATTGTCTAGGTTTAATGGTTTGCTCATTTTCGCTCATCCAGTCTCGCGGGTCGGATATTTGCAAATATGGATCCGGGTCAAGCAGTTTTTTTTAATTTTTGAATATGGGTTGAGTATAAAACTCTTTTAACCCCTTCACTTTTCTTATTTCGTTCATTATTTCCCGTCTCATCCAAGCATCAAACCCTACTTTCATCTTTCTCTCTATCATCAATCCACAAATTCGTGTTGATAGAATGGACAGATCTGGAGGATTGAGAGGTCAAGCAGACTTCAGATCGGTAGAGGTGGAATCAGCAGCTGATGTGGTGAGGAAATTCTACGGCGGAATCAACCGCCGTGATTTGGGCTCTGTTGAGAAACTCATTGCTCAGACTTGCATCTACGAGGACCTTGTTTTTCCCAGACCTTTCACCGGTCTTAAGGTCAGAATTCGTCGCTATTGGAATTGTTGTGATTGATCTGATTTGGCCATTGTAGATTCGTAATTCGATCTCTTAGTTGTGTTTTGGTGAGCTCTTTGTTTTTCACTTGCGGATAATTCAATTTTGAGCTATTGGAAGTATTGTGATTGATCGAGGGCATTGTAAATTCGTAATTCGTTCTCTTAGTAATGTTTTGTTCTGTTCTATGCTTTTCGCTTGGGAATGATGCAATTTTGAGCTGTTGCTTTGTAATTAGGGGAATTTTCATCAAGTGATTAGGTTCAGTGATGAAGAATGCAAGTTTATTTAGTTGAAAATGCTTAGATGTTGGAATTGGGAAGAAGATGCTTAGATATTTAGTTGAATCATTTATGCTGTAAGCTTGAGAGTGAGCTTTTAATCATGAGTATATGGTTGATTTCTATATGTGAGCAATTGCTGGAGATTATGAAACTCCAGGTTGGTATGTACCTGTGCATTTTTTGGCAGACAAGTGGTTTACGTCTTCACGATCATGTTAGGTTACTTGTTTACTTGGCATGTGTGTTGTCGTTTAGTTACTATTAGCTAATTGTCTAGCTTTTTGTATAAATAATCGATGTTTTAGTAGAAATTGTCAATGTTGTTCGTTGTTGCTGGTTTAGTTTGTTGTAGAAATTGTCAATGTTTTAGTATAAATTATCTAGTTTTTAGTAGAAATTGTCTATGTTTTAGTAGAAAATATCTTTGTTGTTCGTTGTTGCTGGTTTAGTTTTTTTGTATAAATTGTCTAGTTTTTTTTTTTTTGTTTAAATGGTCTATGTTTTAGTATAAATTGTCTATGTTGTTCGTTGTTGCTGGTTTAGTTTTTTGTATAAATTGTCTATGTTTTAACATAAATTGTCTAGTTTTTTTTAAGTGGTCTATATTTTTATGTTATATGTTGCTGGTCCAGTTTGAATGGTTTAATTTTTTGTATAAATGATCTATGTTTTAGCATAAATTTTATATGCTGTTATGCGCTACTGGTTTAGTAATTATCTTTGGTTTAGTAATTGTCTATGTTTTAGTATAAATTGTCTTAGTTTTTTTTTTGTATAAATGTCCTCTATATTTTAGTAGAAATTAACTAGCGGTTTTTGTATAAATGTCCTATGTTTAGTTTTAATATAAATTGTCTTAGTTTTTTTTTTATAAATGTCCTATGTTTTAGTAGAAATTGTCTATGTTGTTCTTTGTTGTTTGTTTATTGTGAAAAGATAGATGCGGTATATATTGTTTAGTTTTTTTTTTATAAATGGCCTATTTTTTAGTATAAATTGTCTATGCTATTATGTGTTGATGTTTTAGTTTAAATGGTTTAGTTTTTTGTATAAATGGTCTATGTTTATGTATAAATTGTCTATGTATTTTTGATATTTTTGTTGTATGTATTAAGTTTTCGTAAAAAGGGTGGTCGAACAAAGAAATTGATTATTCGGGCTTTAAGTTGGTAGAAATTCGTAAGAAGTACTCCCCTAGATTTTGATCCAGAGTATCTTCAAAATTAAGACGTGGAAGAAGGGGGTCGACGAACAAGTCAATAGTGTGAAGAAAACCTTTTTTTGAAGTTGTATTAAATGTTTTTGAAAATACATGTATTTTTATATGTTGTAAATTTTGATTTTTTTAATTATTTTGTGTATTGAAATTAATTGGTTGACGAATAAAATTGAAGTTAATGTTTATTTTTCTAAATATTGTGTTTTGATTGGATAAATAGGTTGTTACTAGTGTTTGCGTGTTAAACATAGACAATTTGATGATAAACCTAGACAATTTGATGTAAAAATCAACATATTTGGATTTGGATGAATATTGATGAGCTGAATATGTTTTTTTTAAAGAAAGATTCGCGGGTCAACCGGCGAAAAACCAGATTGTCTAGTTTTTAGGATAAATTGTCTATGTTTTTAGCAACTTGTTCAATGGTTGCTGAAAGAGCAACAAGTGTAGAGGTTGCTGAAGAAGCAACCACACCAAAGGTTGCTGAAGAAGCAACTGTGTCCAAAGTCACTGGACAAAACACACCATCAGAGCAAGTAACACTTAAGCATATTGAGATGCTCTGATGAGTGGTAACTTAGTGTTGGAGGATACTGCCATTGCCTCAACACTTAAAAGTCTGTCTCAAGCAGATCTGGATAGGCCCCATACAGCATCACCTTCTTCATCTAGATCAGAATCACCACACCAACCACAACATCCAATAGTGGATGCTACTGAGATGATACTTGAGTTACAGCATGAGATAACAGCATCTTTCCTTGCTGAAGAAAATCCTGTAAAAGAGCAGGTTCCCCAACTCAATGAGAGGATCAAACTGAGGCATCTGCTCAGAATGATCAACCAGGGGAGGCAACTGAGTTGCACACTCAGGAAAGGTCTGAAGTACCTGAAACTTCAAACAAAGACGTTGTAATGGAACATTAAGACCAAAGCATAGAAGGGTCACAAGTTCCAGAGATCAATCAGCCTGACACTGCTCAGGTAGCTGAATGGTTTAACTCTCTACTTGTGATATTTTGTATTTATTAATCTTGTTATTTAATAAAATTTCTTTGTTACAGGCTGAATTAGAAACACAACATCAAGAGGAAGCTGCAAAGCTTGCCTCAGAATATGAGAAGGAGGCTTCCATAGCCTCACCACTTAAGGAACAGGAGCCTGTCTCACAGGTAGAAGAGAGTTCCTTAAGATATAACATCTCAGATATGTGCTTTATACACTTGACTAATAGTCTTTAGTGTTTGTTTCTAATATGATCCAACTGAGAAGAAAAATGGAGAGACTGAAAAGTCTATCTCTTTAGAGAAGAATCCAAAGACTTCCAAGGTCTCTGAGAAATAAGTATCTGAACCTTCTGCAGAGAAGGTATCTCATTTAGATACCTATAATCTTCAAAGAGAAATCTCTGATCATTTTTCTCAAACTAACACTTTCTACTTACAGGTTCAAAACGAAGTAGAAGTTGCTGGGGAATTGCCCACTGATCAATCCCCGCAACCAATGGAAATTGATGAGGCATCAAAGCTTTCATCACAAGAAAAACTTCCAGAGACTGCACAAGTCTCTGAGAGACAAGTATCTGAGCCTCCTATTGTGGAGGTAATTGACTTCTCAGATATCTGAAATTGTCTAACGTAGTTTTCTTGCTCAAATTTTCTAAGTATTATGTTTTTAATCCCAGGTTCAAGCAGAAAGAAAGATCACTGAGGATCAGACTTCCCAGTCTCCTCCTCATATCCAAATATCTGAGGCACCTGGAACCACAGTAGTCAAGTCATCTGAGCCTGTCACACAGGTAATTCAGATACCTTTCTACTCTAAAGCCCAGATATCTACTAAAGTTTTGAAACTAATTCAGAACTCTTTATTTCAGGCTCAAACAAGTGCCACTAAGGTCCCTGTTGATGAGAAAGAGGACCTGCTTCATTTCTTCAAGGAACACACTTTGCCAAAGCACCTAAAATGCTTCAAGAGATGGCAAAAGCTTCGATGCTCCGATCTATCTGAGATCATAAAGGTGACTGATCATCACATAAGGAGGGCACGAGCCCTTGACTTGGAAAACTATGTCCATGCCATGTTCCCCATTGAAAAATATTCCTTTGGAACATTGATGCATAAGGACTTTGTCAAAGAAGTGGCCAGAAAGCTTATTCAAGCTTTTAACCAAGCAGATGGTCAGACCAGAATGCAGATGGCATTCAAGCCTATTTTGCCCCAGACCTTACAGTTAATACCCTCTGAGCAAGAGGAAGTTAATGGGCAAATGGTCACTATTCCAGAAGTGATCAATCTGGTCTCTGAAGATGAAGAAGAGAAGGAGACTGATGAGAATGATTATGAAGAACCTCCTTCTGACCATCACAAGGATGTGGATGATAAGAAGGATGATGATGATGCCCCTGCACCAGGGACAGGAGGGATTGCACAAGGAACTAATGCCTCAGTTGCTGAAAAGCTCACTGAGAGGACATCACAGAAATCCCCTCCTCCATCTCCTTAGAAAACTACCCATCCATCTCCCCAACAAAAAGACACTACTGAACAAGTAGTTGAGCACTCTGAGGACAACACTCAGAAGATATTGGATGCACAAGCCAGAGTTGCTCAACTCAAACAATTGTTGGAGGAAGAACAACAACTAAATCTTCAACTGGAAGAAAAGATAGCTGAATCTAAAGCAAAGCTCCAAAAGAATATTGAAGATCAAACCATCAAGGAAATGGAAGCTTATGCTGAGATGAAAGAACTCCAGCTTACTGTTCAGGCAATTGCTGAAGAATTAGATACTGAGCAAGTATCTGAAGACAAGCATGATGCTAAGGCTGCATTACCAAAAAATGTACCATCCTCCTCACTGAAAGGAAAGAAGCCCATCTCTGAGATGGTTGTTGGGCTAGAAAATATTGATGAAAATGCCCAAGAGGATGAAGATCACTGGACTGATAACTCAGATGATGAAGAAGATAAGAAATTGGCAGAACACCGAGATGAGCACTTGGTGGTTTCTCATTTGAAAAGGAAGCTGATTGCTCCTGAAATTTTCAACAAGCTGTCAAATGTCAACTCCAATGAATACTTGGACAGATTCCAAGTACTGGCTAAATTAAACAAGGAGTTGTCTTCTCAGAATAAAGAAGCCATTGCATCAGTCCCTACAGAGATGAATAAATTCACTGAGCTCATCACTCAGAGAACAACCAGTCTGGTCATTGCTCAGAAAGACCTAGGCATGGTTAGGAATGATGACAATAACTTGGCTGCAAAATCCTTTGAAGAGGCTAGTTACACTGCTGGAAAAGCAGATGCCATACTAGGCCCACTAGCAGAGCTTACTGATAAGGACAATGGTCTTATCAAACAAAATCAGGAGCTCAAGGCTAATCTTCAGAAACTGGTTGCTGCTTACAACTATCTGCAAGGCAACTTTGACTTCCTCTCAGAATCTTTTGTGATTCTCAGTTAGTCAACAATGACTAAGGGGGAAGGATCTCAAGGTGCTCAGATAGGAAGAGGAAGAGGAAACAAAAGAAAAACTGAACAACCACCTCTCAGAATAAATGAGCCCTCCTTCAGTCAAGCTGCTACTCAGATAGTAGCAACAACTCAGCAGATTCCTGAACAAGGAATGACAACAAGGGCCAGATCACAAAGACCTCCAAAGGGAACCAAGTCCCCAAGGAGAAGACAAGTAAAAGGGATTGAAGAAGAAGAAGAAGAAGAAGAAGAAGAAGAAGAAGAAGAAGAAGAAGAAGAAGAAGAAGAAGAAGGCCAAATCAAATCCCAGGGCAATAAAGAAGGCTGCAAATCTCCCACAAAGATTACGTTGATGATGATGATGAAGAGACTGGTGAAGATGAAGCTCCTCTTCACAGGAAAAGAAAAAGGGTTGATAGGCTATCTGAGCCTATTGCTACAAAGCAATTGGCAGCCAAAACACCCTCTGGAATTACCAAGTCTATCCAAGGTGGTTCTTCAAGCAATCCCCCAAGGGAGAATTCAAGACAAAGGAGGAACAGGCTAAGAGCTGAACAAAGAAAACTTCAACTTCCACTCAGGCCAGAGGATGCCAGAATTGAGTATGTGAAGACTGATGAACATACCTCCTACAGGTGTATCCAACAGAAAAATGGCTATTGGATACTGGAACTCAAGCACTTGCTTGTAAATGAGAAGGGATTTCTAGTACCCATACATCAACAACTCATGGCATGGACAAAAGACAAGCCTACCTTGATCAACACCAATCATATCAAAAATTGGTTGGATTTTGAAGTGATCAAGAGAATAGAAGCCATGAAGAAGGACCTTTCTGATGAATGTCCTTATGGAAAGCCAGATGATGTGCACAGAATTCCCAACATCACTGGAACAGGCACAAGAGCAAGACTTGTTGTGGAACCCTATGAGTCTTTTTACATGACTCAAGAGCAATACAAGGGTGATATAAGATATCTGAGGATCATATATGAATACTTCAAGCTATCAGATATCAGAATTGAGCATGCCTGGAAATGGGGAAAGTATCTGTGGGTCAAACACTTTGCCAAGAAGAATCCCACCAAAACCTACAAGGAAGTCAGTGGATTTGCCAGAAACACTGAGATGATAGTCAGGACCTTGCTCTATGACTACTCAGATGATATCAAAAGGTTTGGGGATAGGGAATTTGCTAACTGATCCATAGATCTGCTACTGAAATCTTGAAGACTTTTTGAAGACTTGAAGACTAGTTATTTAGGATGTTTAGTTGCAGCTTGGTTACTCATGTTGTCCTAATTCAACTATGTATTTTGTATCTTGCTGATTGTACTGAAATGTGTTTTATTTATTAAGTTATCTGTGAACTTTCTTTGTAACATATCTGATGAACCTACTCTCAGATATCAATCTATAAAAAGATAACTTGTCAGCAAAGATCACACCTTGTGATTTGGTTGATGTTTACTTTCTGCACTTAATTAAATGAATTGAAAAGATCATAAGAAATGATTAAGTGTTGGATTGTTCCCTCTTCCAAGTTGTAATAGGTTTTAAAAGATAGTCATCGTTGACTGATCATAAAGGGGGAAATTTGTTAGGAATATCTGTTTAGATTTTGATCAGCAACCTAATGACTTATCTTAGCTCAGAAAGGTGCTTAGTACTCTTAGTTCACTTGAACACTGTAAAAGAGGAAAATCACTGAGTATGTTAGTCTAGCAAATCTTGTATAGGATGTTAGGTCTCTGAATGTAATTTTTATAGCTTTGAAGAAGACCAAGAAGCAGGCATCCGGCAGAAAAGTTCAACAAATTTGAATATTTGAAGACTGCACGAGTTTGCTGAAGACGAAGGAAATTGGTTTCATCAGATACCTATGTCCAGATATCTTGAAAAAACAAGTGTTTTTCAATAAATAGGTTGAACAAAAGATATCTGAGAACATAAGGTTTCTGAACGAGGAAAAGTGCCCATAGATACCTACACTCAGATACCTTGGACAAAACTTTGTTTCCAGGAACAATGTTTTGATAAAGTATCTGGAGATGTGAGAGTCTCTTGAAATGGACATGTAATGCTTCAGAAAGCGTGCATAGTTCCGTTGGCACTGCAGGACAAAAATAGTACAATGCATTTAATGCGCAGACAGAGACATCTGAACAAAAGAGGAAATCTCTGAAAAGAGACAACATCTTCTGCAGTACTATTTGCAGATATCAATAGTTTGAATTTTATTGAGCCTAACAGATACTATTCAAACGGCATGATTTTCAACTATAAATATCAACACTTAGAATGCTTGAAACACACACTGAACTCATTGAAAATACCAAGCTTCTCTGATAATACAACTAGTGGTATCTTTCTCTCAAGCATACAAGCCTTCTGCCTACTTACTCTTTAGCTTACAGTTGCGACTAAGCTCTTGAATTCTAAGTAGCACGAAAGTTCTAAGTGTCCTGATCCTTAACAAGCATTGCTATCTGTGAAGGAGTTGAATCAAAAGATCAAGTATCTGAGATTCATTCTCTAGAACATTTATCATAGACTTGGGTCAGTAAAGAACATATCACCACACATTGTGAAGTGTGTTAAGTGACTCTTGTTCAAGAAGGTAGTATTACATAACTGTAGAAGTTATTAATCTACCAATCTGACAAACTCTTCTTAACCAACACCATACACGGCGTGGAGTACAAGAAGTACTTAGTTTGGGAAACTAAGGAACAACTCCAAGGTTACTGAGCATAGGAAGTACTTAGTTTGGAAAACTAAGGAACAACTCAAAGGTTTCTGAGTATACTTTGCTGGGAGCCGGAGAATAATTCAGGGGGAAAACTTGGTTGGGAACCTAGTGTATTTAGGAATCGAGAGAAGATATTTGTAAGGTGAACTCAATTATCTGTCTTAGTGGATTCTAGGTCTGAGAAAGGCCGAAGTGGATTAGTTGAAGGATTACGCCACCTTCAGATACCACTATAAAAAGACGTATTATTTACTTTCAGCAATTTACTTATCGTTCTCTTTATCCTGCTAATTATTTAAACACATTATATCTTGCTGAGCACGTGCACTTATCAAAGAAAAGTATTCCGCTCTCTGATTATATGTATCAGATATCTTCACACATATCTGAGAAACTGTTTTATCAATAAAAGTTTTAAAAGAGTATTCACCCCCCCCCCCCCAGTCTTTTACAGATCATTAGAGGTTTCTCCATGGCGTTAACCTTGATGCAGAAGGTGCATCAGCGGACGAACTTCTGTGACACTTCCTTCCATGACCTTTGTCTCAATTTTTTAGTTTTTCTAAAAAGATAAACAACTATGCTGGTTTATATATGTCAATCGAGTTTTAGTTCTCTAGAATCTCTGATTGTGGGCCCACAAGGAACATGTTGCTACGGGTGGTGACTCCCTTGGTCGAAATTTGACTCTAGGTTTTGGAGGGAAAACAGACAACCTACCACCTCCAGTGACATTGAGCAACTATTAAACTAAAAATTAAATACAGAATCTTGTAATCCTATTAATTGATTCATATGTCCTTTATGCATTTCCATGTGCAGTGTAAGAGCTAGAAACATGGAACTTAGTTGTACGTACTCATCATTTATCACCAGAACTGTTTGAGACGACATTACACTGGAACTTTCAAATACGTGACGCTTTATCTTGAGATAACTTAAAAGTAGAGGACCACTTTCCATTTACCCAGTGAATTCTGAACCCATCCCTAGTTTGGCTCTGCTTAGAAAAGACAATGTACTTGTCTCCTAGGAGCCCTTCATAATTCTACCAGTCCACCAACGAAAATCACAAGTATGCATCATCAACTTTATCCTCCAATTCAACCTTAGAATTTGATGATCAACCCACTTCTCTTGCTCTTCATCTTCTTCCTTCTGAAGGACTCTCATTCCATCATTCTTCTGAAGGCGAGCAAGACTATAAGTAAAACTCCTGAAGGCAATCAGAGTCATGACAATCATCACCTTCGTTGGTGCCAATCATCATCATCACTATCTCAAGAACCTTTACATCCGGACGATAATCAGTTGCATTGGCAGACCGAATAATCCGTTGGTATATCATCTTGTTCGCATTGTTCCTTCATCCAAAGTACTCACTCGGTTTATCATCTCTGTAGCCATGTGTTTCCTTACACTGTTGTGGATTAAATAGGACAAGTTGGCGACCTAATAAATGATTCATAAACTCCATCTCACGCCCTGATCATCAAAAGGAATTGATTAATTACACGGTTAGATCAAATGCACATGACTAAATATCACAAATTTGTCAAATCTTTCCACACACGAAAATGCAGAAGTGAAGTATAAATTTGGAAAATAATTTTGGGATTATAGTAATCATGCTAACGCGAAATGAGAACTCATTTATTCATAACTGAATAGAGAATGCGCGGGAAATTGGCACGCACATCATAAATTAAAAATTATACATGCACTACACGATAAAGCAACATCAACAATGTTGTACAAATATCTAATCAAAGCACAGTAAAATCTTATCCTTATCGGACACCTTTAAATTGCCCTGATCAGCAAATCAGTAATTAAATGAAGACAATTTGTACATCTCAAATCTTGAAATTAAATTGTGATGTTAACTTCAACAAATCAGAAAACAGACAAACCAATGTTACCAGAACTACAACTATTAGATTTTGATAAACTGAATAAACATAATTTGAACATCTAAACTCTCAAATTGAATTTGAGAAATCGAAAATTCAAAGACTAAGAACAGATCGGAAAATTATGATGTTCTACAAAAACATTTTGAAATTCTAAAGGTTAAACATCATCATCAAGGAAAACAAAATCGAAATGGGAATAAAAAAGCTTCTGGATGTTGAGAGAAGAACAACTTAAAAAGCAACATAATTTACCTGAAAATGAAGGATATGGGCTGCTGTACGGAATGGACGGACTGACAGACATATATATAGGCTTAGAGGGTACTAGGCTTTAGATGAAAAAATAGAAATCAAAATCTACTGTTTTTTGTTATTTTTCTACTTTTGTCACATTTACAATTCTTCTTGCAAACGGACCTCAACCGGAATATGGAAAGAGCATTTCGAAAAATACTAAGTCTCATAAAAGTACTAATACATTTGGAGAGTCCGAAAAACCCCTATATTTGTACTCAAATTGTCTAGGTTTAATGGTACTGCTCATTTTTGCGGTTTAATGGTCGGATATTTGCAAATATGGATCCAGGTCAAGCAGTTTTTTTTTTTTTTTTCCGGATATGGGTTGAGTATAAAACCCTTTTAACCCCTTCGCTTTTCTTATTTCATTCATTATTTCCCGTCTCCTCCAAGCATCAAAGCGTACTTTCATCTTTCTCTCTCTCTCTCTCTCTCTCTCTCTCTCTCTCTCTCTCTCTCTCTCTCTCTCTAAAACCATATTCATGGCGAAATCATCAATCCACAAATTCGTGTTGATAGAATGGAGAGATCTGGAGGATTGAGACCGTGAGCAGACCTCAGATCGGTAGAGGTGGAATCAGCGGCTGATGTGGTGAGGAAATTCTACGGCGGAATCAACCGCCGTGATTTGGACTCTGTTGAGAAACTCATTGCTCAGAATTGCGTGTACGAGGACCTTGTTTTTCCCAGACCTTTCGTCGGTCTTAAGGTCAGAATTCGTCGCTATTGGAATTGTTGTGATTGATCTGATTTGGCCATTGTAGATTCGTAATTCGATCTCGTAGTTGTGTTTTGGTGAGCTCTTTGTTTTTCACTTGCGGATAATTCAATTTTGAGCTATTGGAAGTGTTGTGATTGATCTGATTAGGGCATTGTAAATTCATAATTCGTTCTCTTAGTAATGTTTTGTTGTGTTCTATGCTTTTCGCTTGGAAATGATGCAATTTTGAGTTGTTTCTTTGTAATTAGGGGAATTTTCATCAAGTGATTAGGTTCAGTGATGAAGAATGCAAGTTTATTTAGTTGAAAATGCTTAGATGTTGGAATTGGGAAGAAGATGCTTAGATATTTAGTTGAATCGTTTATGCTGTAAGCTTGAGAGTGAGCTTTTAATTAATCATGAGTATATGGTTGATTTCTATATGTGAGCAATTGCTGGAGATTATGAAACTCCAGGTTGGTATGTACCTGTGCATTTTTTGGCAGACAAGTGGTTTACGTCTTTACGATCATGTTAGGTTACTTGTTTACTTGGCATGTGTGTTGTCGTTTAGTTACTATTAGCTAATTGTCTAGCTTTTTGTATAAATAATCGATGTTTTAGTAGAAATTGTCAATGTTGTTCGTTGTTGCTGGTTTAGTTTGTTGTAGAAATTGTCAATGTTTTAGTATAAATTATCTAGTTTTTAGTAGAAATTGTCTATGTTTTAATAGAAAATATCTTTGTTGTTCGTTGTTGCTGGTTTAGTTTTTTTGTATAAATTGTCTAGTTTTTGTTTTTGTTTAAATGGTCTATGTTTTAGTATAAATTGTCTATGTTGTTCGTTGTTGCTGGATTAGTTATTTTTGTATAAATTGTTTTATGTTTTACTATAAATTATCTAGGTTTTTTTATAAGTGGTCTATATTTTTATGTTATATGTTGCTGGTCCAGTTTGAATGGTTTAGTTTTTTGTATAAATGGCCTATGTTTTAGCATAAATTTTATATGCTGTTATGCGCTACTGGTTTAGTAATTGTCTTTGTTTTAGTAATTGTCTATGTTTTAGTATAAATTTTCTCAGTTTTTTTTGTATAAATGTCCTCTATATTTTAGTAGAAATTAACTAGCTGTTTTTGTATAAATGTCCTATGTTCAAGTTTTAGTATAAATTGTGTTAGTTTTTTTTTATAAATGTACTATGTTTTAGTAGAAATTGTCTATGTTGTTCTTTGTTGTTTGTTTATTGTGAAAAGATAGATGCGGTATATATTGTTTAGTTTTTTTTATAAATGGCCTATGTTTTAGTATAAATTGCCTGTGCTATTATGTGTTGATGTTTTAGTTTAAATGGTTTAGTTTTTTTGTATAAATGGTCTATGTTTATGTATAAATTGTCTACGTATTTTTGATGTTTTTGTTGTATGTATTAGGTTTTCGTAAAAAGGGTGGTCGAACAAAGAAATTGATTGTTCACAAAAATTAAGACGTGGAAGAAGGGGGTCGTCGAAAGTCGAGAGTGTCACACCCCAAAACCAAAATCACTTTAGCGCGACCGGCCGTCTATCGTGAGATGGGCTCACGCCAAGACGAAGCCTTCATTTAATCCGCAAATACATAAATTATCTCATAGTGGTACAACAGAGCATCTAAAATCCATTACATAATAACTACATCAATTACAAATCCTCAACAAAAACAATCCTAACAATACAAATCATCTTATACAATAGAAATCTCAGAGTCGCAGCAACTACTAAAAAGTCTTCCCATATCCATCATCTCACTACCGTCTCAACTCCAAAGTATCTTCGTCCAATCACTTACTAAATATCTAAAAAAAAAAGGTGTAAGGGTGAGCTCCTGGCACTTTTACCCGGATCAAGTACATATAAAAAGTTTATATATATATACACTCCGTTTTATATCAAACATTGTCAAAAATCATTTTGCATGGAACACATGTCACAATACACTATTCACATTTAGCTCGAATCAAATATACACTACGGCCACACAAACCGTGGTGGCACACACGTCGGCTTTCACATAACATATCCCCTAACACAATAGGGTCACACACATAACACTGGGAGTACTCCAAAGCACGACATTCCCCCCGAAAGGGTCACACACTTCATAGGCATATCGATGAGCATAAACGTACACATAATCCATGCTTTATCAAATCACTTTCACAAATCGCATACACAAGGAAAACATTTTGGGATACACATACTTGATCCTTTTTACGAATAGACTATTATATCAAGTCCCATAACATGATATAATAACCATAAGTTATTTGTCAAACTTTAAAACAATACATATACATATAGTATAACAATAAAATAAAGCAAAAGTGTCAAGAGTTCCCCTTACCTCAAGGTCGATATGAATCCAAGTCAAACTTAAGTAACCGCAAGTAATCCTCCGATAGCTTGCACATCGAATCTCCAAAAGTCACCTCTAAAACACCACTAGTACACTTCGCTAGTCTCTACTGCGGTTTAATAGGTCGAAACGGGAAAAGTGTGTCACAAGGGAAAAACAGTAATTTTCTGGAGCTAGGAAAATAGGTTTAAATAGTAGAAGGGCACAACTATAATTTTGCAACATCCAGGGGTTTAATGGTAAGTTTCTGGGTCAAAATAGGCCAGCTCCATCAGGCTTCAAACCATTGACCTCCTGTCTAACAGCCAAGCTCTTTGCCACTCGGCCAAGGACCACTTGCTTATCAATAGTGCTCAGTCAATTTACTTAACCCGTCAGTGCGCTGTTTATAGGAATAAATTACAAACAACCCCTACCCATACTCAAGTTCTCAAAAGCAAGTCCTTTAACTTTCTGCAATCTTTCAATTCAGTCCCTGCGAATTCTAATACTTTCCAAACTCCATGAACTTGAACCAAACTCCTCCAAATCCAAGCAAGAGCTACGGTAATCGATTACCCATCATCTCCTCCATCTAAAACAATCAATAATAGTCCAAAACATCAATGAATCGGTCCAATCGAATTGCGAAATTGGTTTTCCCTAATTCTTATTACTGTTTTGCGATTTCCACCATAACCCAGGTCGGTCTCGGTCCTAACTCAGTCCATAGCATCCATCCATGCAAAACGCATAATAACAACAAACTAAACTCAACAAATCGTTCCAAGAACTTCGCGAATTCGTCCTGATCAAGTTTCGAGATTTCAATCCTCCGAGCTTCCGGTTTCTACGTGGTTCATACCTCCTAACCTAGCTTACGGGACGGTGTTGACGAAGAAGAAGGGCAGACGAAGGCAGGGTGGCGGCTGGTCGTTGAGGGGAAGAAAAAGAGAACAAGACGGAAGAAGAATAGAGCGAGAAGAAGAAGGAAGGAAATAACTAAAATAAATAAATGAACCTAACGGGCTTTCATATAATTGGGGTTATCTTGGGCCCAACTTGGCTTTACTCATGTCCAAATACAATTAAATTACCGTAGAACAACTCAAGCAACATAATTTCTCATCTTCAAATTAAATTCAAATGGATGGTTCAAAAATAAATTCCGGGATTTTACAAAAAGTGTGAAGAAAACTTTTTTTGAAGATGTATTAAATGTTTTTGAAAATACATGTATTTTTATAGGTTGTAAATTTTAATTTTTTTAATTATTTTGTGTATTGAAATTAATTGGTTGACGAATAAAATTGAAGTTAATGTTTATTTTTCTAAATATTGTATTTTGATTGGATAAATAGGTTGTTACTAGTATCTGCGTGTTAAACACAGACAATTTGATGATAAACCTAGACAATTTGATGTAAAAATCAACATATATATTTGAATTTGAATAAATATTGATGAGCTGAATAAGTTTGTTTTAAAGAAATATTCGCAGGTCAACCTAGGTCTTTGATTTGTAAATGATATTTTCTTTATTTTAAATATAATTTTGAAATTTTGCAAGCACATATATTACTTTATCTTGTGAAAATGTGCCACCTTTCTCTTTCCCTAAAGACTCAGAGATGATTGGTTGTTTTAAGAAACGGACATACTATATATAGAGGCTCGGCGCATACTTGGTTTTTGAGCTAAAATAGAAATCAATCTTCTGTTTTTTTTCAATCATTTTTTTAATTTAGTCACCACTACAAAAAAAAAAAAGACGCTGTTTAGCGACGGATAATAAGCCCGTCCTCTTTTTTAGCGTAACAAGCCATTTAGCGACGGATAAAATGGTTGACCTTCATTGCCCTTTTTTGTGACGGATAAGTATCTGTCGCTAATTAGCGATAGATAAGGTTTTTTTTTATCTATAAATCTGCAGATTTATCTTGGTTTATTCTAGGTTTATCTGGATAAATATCCAGTTTTATCTAGGTTTATTGATTTTTCGTAGATATTATTTGGAGACGAGACGAGACGAAATGAAACGAAACAATTTTATCTATGTTTATTATAAATAAATCGACAATATACAATAATATGCAATAATACAATATTCAATAATAATTATTCAATAATACAATACAATACAAAATTAATAAGAAAAAAATGAAAAAAGTATAGAAAAGGTAAAAAAACAGCCTTCTTCTCCGTTAGTGGATCTTCACTGCTCTTGATCGATCAATCTTCTGTTTTTTTTCAATCATTTTTCTAATTTAGTCACATTTACAATTTGGGGATCCGAAGTTTGTTGGTGAGTCAAAGTGCTTAACATGGCAGTCGCATTAAAAAGAAATTAATTATTGGGAGGGTCTGTGGAGGATTCTAACTCTCTGTAATTTTGTAAAATGCAGATTGTCGATAGACCTCATCATTCATCATGACCTGCAAACGGACCTCAACCGGAATAGAAATTTGCAGGCACACCACAAAGTATTTGTGAAAAGTTTATGTTGGAATATTCGACATTTTTCTATGTATAGTTGGAAGGTTTGGAAAATATGGTTGTGAAATGTAAAACAGGTAACTAGGGCTTTGATTCGTAAATGAAATTCATTATTTTATATATAATTTTGAAGTTAATTTGCACGAGCTTAAATTTTTTATCGTATGAGTATGTGTTTGAATACCATCGATGGTTATGTTTGTAAGTTTAAATATATAGAGAGTGATTGGTAAGGGTGTATTTTGGATATTTAATGCTTGACCAACACAAAATACATTGCTTGGTACGGATTTTGTGTTTGGAAAACACATCTCACGGCCCGGCTCAAGCTGCGGGTGATGTGCTCAACTTAGTACTTGATAAAATAAACAAAGTAACTAAAGCAGTTGTTGTAGCAAACTTTAACTACGGGATCGTTCTCAAGGAGCTAACTAGGCAACTATGACGTTTTGAAGTATCAAACGTAAGAGTTTGCGGTAACAATTTGTAAAGTTGAGTTTGTGATAAAGATTGAACTAAGTAGACTGAAAACAAGTTTAGAATCAAGAGATAAGAGAAATAGACGCGGTAGCATTTCAGAGAATCGAATACGAATCAGACCTGTTGTTCATATGCTGTCACAGTTATTTGTCCAAAGAAAATACCAATTCAGTTTAACCAAGACATTCTTTGAAAATGTAATGTAAGGAAATCAATCGATTGTCAGACGATTGATTCTTAACCGGAATGTTTTTGAAGATTCGAGAAAAGATTACTGAAATTGGGGTTTTTACGAAGATTGATGAAAAAGCTTAACACATATTAACGAACCCTAGGTCAAGATTCTAATTCGACCGTTCTTACATTACTACCGCATCTATCGAAGGATTAGTTACTCATAGTACAAGTAATAGCATACATGATGACAATCACAATCGAATTAAGCATGAAATAAGAGATTATAAGCATACACCAAAGCAATCAAACACAAGATGAGGAATTGTGAAAAAAAGGGTAATTGATTGATAATTTAACCTCAAGATCCAAATCCGATGTCAATAGTACGATTACAAGTGAAATTGATGCAGAACTAAGGCAAGAGAACCAAAACTAGGTTTTTCTTGCTTGAGAGTGAAAAATAACGTAAGAAAAAAGTCTGTTTAAAATGTCTCTAATCCATTAGTTAAAGAACAGAGTGTTCTGCTAAAACGATGTGGGACGCGTCCTAAAAGAATCTGGGATGCATCCCGAAAATCCGGCCTGTGGAGACGCGTCTTCAAAAGACCTGGGACGCGTCCTGCGAGCTGTGGAGACGTGTCCTGGAAATTCTGGGACGCGTCCCAATCTTCCTTGGGCAACCTTTGGAAAATCCGGCATGTGGGGACGCATCTGGATTGGAGTTGGGACGCGCCCTGCGTCCTGTGGGGACGCGTCCTGGGTGAGTCTGGGACGCGTCCCATTTGCGGCTTGTGGAGACGCGTCCTGGTTGACACTGGGACGCGTCTAGCGGGTCCTGGGGACGCGTCCTGGCTTCTTTTCCACCAAAAATGCCAAGTTCGCCACAAAGACTCCAAAAAGTACCTAAATAAGCCACAACCTGCACAACACCACTAAAACACAAAACACATAAAAACGTACAAGAAACACTAAAGAATGCAAATAAAGACTAACAAAAAACAGTAAAGAGAAAGAGATGAGACACTAAAATATAGGCTCATCAGCGGGCTTTCGCTCATAACCAAGTACATCATTAAGTATCACAAGCATGAACGCTATTCATTTCAACTACAGATTAATAAGAAAATCTCCAGAAGCTGCGATCAATGCTGCTGAAACTAGAACTTATAAGTTGATAATACGAAGCAGCAAATTCGCATCTTCTCTTCTTCTAGGCTGGAAGGGATCTCCAATTGCTAGTTGCTTGCACTGCTCCTATCTAAAACAAATTTCTCAAGGCACATGAAATTTTCTTAAGAAGCATCCCATATCTGTATATCCGGGTTCTGTAACTTGAGAGAATTGAGATTAATCAGGAAACTCAGCATCTCAAAGTGTCATCTTGAACATCAACTGAGCTTAATTTGAGAATTTCTAAGTTTGTTAGTTTCTGAAAGATTCAAACTTGACTCCATGGAAACCGAACTTGGAGAGGCTAAGCTTTCTTAAGCTCGGTCCTCGGAGGAAACTTAAATAGGCAATGAATGAGATATACAAAAATCTTTAAGCAAATAAAGAAGCCACTGGCCTTAACATGCAACATTTGCAGCAGCCCTGTACTCAGCCTCAGCAGAGGACCTGGAAACAACCTGTTGTTTCTTACTCTTCCAACTAACCAAAGAATCACTAAGATAAATACAATAACCAGTGATGCTCTTTCTAGAATGAATACAACCAGCCCAGTCAGAATATGAATAACCCTTAAGATGTAGATCATTATCAATGGAATAGAACAAACCATGACCAATAGTACCTTTAAGATATCTCATAATCATGTAAGCAGCTTGCATATGAATATTAGTAGGTTTAGACAAGAATTGGGTAAGAGTTTGAACAGAATAAGCAAGATCGGGTCTAGTAACAGTCAAATACAAGAGTCTACCAATAAGTCACCTATAAATTTTAGCATAAGGAAGAGGAATACCAATATCAGTAGAAAACATAGCTCTAGCATCCATGGGTGTATCCATGGGTTTGCAAGCCAAATAACCAGTATCATGAAGGATGTCAAGAACATACTTTATCTGACATAAAAATAAAAGCAATATCAATACCAAGAATGTAAGTAAGATCACCAAGATCTTTAATGGTAAATTGATTATGAAGATAAGTTTTCACATAAGAAATTTATATTAGATCATTACCAGAGATGATAATATCATCAACATATATGAGAAGTGCAGTAAAAGAGGAAGAGGAAGATTTAGTGAAAAGAGAAAAATCAACTACAGATTGTTTATAACCAATAAGTTGAAGAGAATCTGAAAGTTTAGCAAACCATTGTCTGGAAGCTTGCTTTAAACCATAAAGACTCTTAAGTGACTTACAGACTTTAGGCTCAGTGGTGTAGCCAGGAGGAGGAAGCATATAGACATCTTCTTCCAAGTCTCCATGAAGAAAAGCATTATTAATGTCAAGCTGGTGTAAAAACCAATTCTTGTACACTGCAATAGCTAATAACAATTTCACTGTAGTAAGTTTAATGACAGAGGAGAAGGTATGAAAAAAGTCAAAACCTTCCTCTTGAGTATAGCCCTTAGCAACAAGGCGAGCCTTGTATCTATCCAAAGTACCACCAGCCTTAAGCTTAGTTTTAAAAATCCATTTACTACCAATAGCATGTTTATCAGGAGGAAGATCAGTAAGAATCCAAGTTTTATTGTTTTCAAGAGCTTGTAATTCACTTTTCATAGTTTGTTGCCATTCAGGAATCTGAGAAGCTTCCTTAAAGTTTTTAGGTTCAGATAAACAAGTGAGAGCAGCAATAAAACATGCATAATTTGGAGATATGCGAGAAACATGTAAAAAATCAGAGAGAGGGTATAAAAATTTTCTATGACACACAGAAGCATGATGAGTAGTAGAATTTTTATGAGCTAAAGAAGGAGGGAGAGAGTATTGATAGATGCTAATTTTAGCAAGAAGAGAGGTGTCACGAGTAGAACAGCGAAGATTTGTAGAAGAATCATCAGGAGCAGGTGAATCAGAGATAGGAGGAGATACAGGTGGTCATTGGTGAGGTGAATCAGGTGGTGAATAAACCATAGTTGTATCAGTGGGAGGTGATGATGTAGATGGAGATGGTGAAGTAGATGGAGAATTATGATCTGCAACAACAACCTGTGGATAAGAAGTAGAAAAATAAGGTTAATTAAAGTCATGATACTCATCAGAACAAGCCGTATCATGTTGTTCAGGTGAGTCATTTGGAGTGGTAGATTCCTGGAAAGGGAAAATATTCTCATAGAATTTAACATCCCTAGAAATGTATGTTTTATGTGTTTGAATGTCATAAACCTTGTAACCCTTGTAACCAAGAGGATAACCAAGAAAAATACATTTTTGAGCCCTGGAATCAAGTTTAGATCTATTTGCAGAGATGGTGGAAATGTAACATAAACAACCAAAAACTCTAAAGAAAGAGTAGTCAAGGGGAACATTAAACAATTTTTCATTAGGTTTAAGATTGTTAAGAACACTGGAAGGAGTACGATTGATGAGATAAACAGCAGTTTGAACTGCATCAGACTAGAACATGACAGGTAAAGAGGAGTGAAACATAAGTGCTCGAGTGATCTGAAGAATGTGTTGATGTTTGCGTTTAACCCTTGCATTTTGCTGAGGAGTTTCGACACAAGAACATTCATGTATGATGCCAAAATCATTATAAAATTGAGTAAACATGAACTCAACACCATTATCAGAACGAATGCGTCGAATTTTTTGATTAAACTGAGTGAGAACAAGCTAGGTTGTAAAAATGTAACATATGTAATCGAGTTTGAGATTTATCTTTCATGAGAAAAATTCAAGTACAACGAATAAAGTCATCCACAATGGTGAGAAAATATTTATATCCATTGTAAGAGATTTGTTGTCCATGTGCAGTAATTCAAAAGGAAAAGTAGCACAACTGGGACTAATAGAGAAAGGTAAACGCTTCTGTTTTGAAAAATGGCATATGTCACAAGGAGAAACATTACAATTGTTCAGAGAAAGAGAGGAAATTTGTTGCATTTTGGTACCAGACAGATGACCTAGTCTATGATGCCAAAGTAAAGTAGAAGAACAATTAAAGACAGTAGCTACAGTAGTAAGAGAGGGCAAAGTAGCAGGAAAACTAGTAGACAATTGCAGGGATAGAGATAGGGTTGTTACGCGAGTCGAGCCTTAACGAGGGCTCGGCTCGGCTCGCTCAATAAGGTAAACGAGCCGAGGTCGAGCCTCATATTATGCTCGTTTATGTAACGAGTCGAGCTCAGCTCGACTCGATAAAGCTCGTTAAGAGTAATTATTTTAATAAATTTATATTTTTTATACATATTTTTAATATTTTTAATAGATAAGGCTCGTTAAAGCTCGATAAGACTCGTATTTTATTGAGTTTGAGCCGAGCTCGAGCTCGTTACATGTTACTCGAGCTCAAGCTCGAGCCCCTTTTTTTTACTTGTTTTTTTAACGAGCCAACAGCACTAGATAGAGCCCATTTTGCAATTTAGCCAAGCCAGTTATTTCCCTTGAAGTTTTGTGCCGCAATATACAAAACTCATCAATAAAGGAAGCAAAAGTGTTCTCAAATCTAGTCAGATGACACACAAAGATGAGATTAAAAGTAAAGGTAGGCACATAGAGTGCATTATGTAAGGAAAAACCATTGCTGAGAACAATAGTTCCTAATTGAGTAGCACGGGTAGTGTCACCAGTAGGTAAAGAAATAGTAAGATTAACAGTTGTAGGAGCGTGAGAAAAATAGTTAGAACTACAGACCATATGATCAGAGGCACCTGTGTCCAAAACCCAAACATTATGATAAGTTGGTAAAGTAGCAGATGCTAAAGCAAAAATAGATGTACCTATGGGTGAAGTAGTAACAAATACATGACCTGAGAAGCAGCATCTACATGATGAGAACCACTGGAGGAGGGTTGATGAGCTTTCACAAAATCAATATATTTTTTGTACATGTCAGGATTAAAGTAGTCCAACAATGGTTCATCACTGACAGGAGGTTGAGTAGATGGAATAGAAGCATTGGTGGAAGTAAAAGTGGTATTGGCAGTGTATGGTGGTCTGGAAGAAGTAGTGTTAGAGGCATTGGGTGGTGGTAACTTTCTCTGGCCTTTAGGACTTTTCCAGTTGGGAGGGTAGCCTATAACCTGAAAATACCTATCTATAGTGTGACCAGTATAGCCACAGTGTTTACATTTGAGCACTGGTCTTTGAGAGGATTGAAAATTGTTATAGGAAGGTCTAGGTGTGTAGTTTGATGACTGAGATGCCATAGCCAAAACATCAATAGAAGATTGATTATGAGAATGTAAACCTCTCTGTCCTTCTTCTTGAAAGAGTAAAGAATAGATTTATGAGAGATTGGGCTCAGGACGAATGAGAAGAATTTGACTACGCACAGATGCATAAGAATCATGAAGACCAGTGAGAAACTTTTGCACACAATCTTTCTCAAGGGAAGCAGGTACATATGTAACCAAACAATCACATTTTCCACAATGACAAACTGGAGAGGGCCGATAAGTGCAATACTCATCCCATAAGCTTTTGAAATTGTTATAGTAAACAGTTAAAGAATCATTGGATCGTGTAATAGTGCTCAATTGCTTGCCTAAGGTAAAAACGCGTGGACCATCACTCTTAATGTAATGAAAAGAAATTTCATCCCATAGCTCTTTAGCATTGTGAAAGAAGATTAAAGTGTTTCGTATAGAAGGAATAATAGAGGCAAGAATCCAAGATTTTAAGAGAGCATTTACCCGTTTCCAAGCAAGAGTCAACTGTTCTTCCGTAGCAGGTGGTTGTTTGACGGTTCCGTCCAAGAAACCAAGCTTGTTTTTCACCATAAAGCCCATGTATATAGAGTTCTTCCAAGGAATATAGTTGAAACCATTGAAGGCTTCATTGATGACCTTGGTGCCAGGAGAATCACCAGGGTGCAGAAAATATGGAGAATTGGGATCTCCAGTCGGTGTAGAAACCAAATTGCTCCAATTACGGCCAGAAACGGTTGAAGAGATCGAAGACGAAATAGTCGATGAGCCAGTAGCAGAAGACACCATTGAAGAGAGAACAAAGCAAAGAAAAATTGCTACATAAGCAGTTATAGAGAGATCAGAGTAAATGAAGATCATAGCGGTAGAAAGATCGTCGTGGCGATTGATACCATATTACAGTAAAGAGATTGAGAGTAAAGAATGAAATACTGAATTGAATTGATGAGAAAATTGAGTTGTGTACTATTACAATGAGGAAGAAGACTAAATAGAAGAGAATAAGCTAACTAACTTCTAACCGCTAAGTACAAGCTAAGAAACAAAGAGTACAACTAGGATAAAACGTATTCTGACTTAATAAGCCTAGAAAACGTAATACAAAGAAACACACTTTTAGTGTTAATACACAAACAGATCAATTATGAGCAATTTCTTCATGTTGAGATCCTTCTTCATGTTGATCATCTTGATAATCATCTGAATAAGTATCTTTACAAGTTATGCCTCCTTTCGTGTCATTACGAATGAAACATGAGATGGAGAGAGATCCCATGTTCCTAAGAAAAGCTTGGAACCTGCTTCGGGTAAATTGCAAGAATGGTCCTCTAAGTGGCCGTCTCGTGCCGTTTTGGTCCTAAGTTGCTATCGATTCTCGAAAATGGTCCTGAGGACCTTATATATCATCGTATATACACCAAAAGTTTCAAATCTTTTTAAATAAACCCCCTAAAAATTTAATAATTCAAATTTCACGCCACAACCTTCCACCACCACCTTCCTTCACCACTTCATACCACCACCACCTTCCTTCCACCACTTTCATACCATCACCACCACCTCAACCTCCTTCCACCACCACTACCTCCAATTATTTTTATTTTTAAAAAATGATAAATAATTGCTCCAAATCGGAGCTTGTGAAGCTCCGATTTGGAGCTTTTACAGCTCCAGGTCGGAGATGTTGAAGCTCCGACCTGGAGCTGTTTCACAGCTCCAAATCGGAGCTGTGCTCCAACAGCTCCGATAACTTTGCATTCGTGAAATGATTAGATGAACCAGAATCAGGTCAAAGGGATGAATTTTTAAGTGAATCTTATGGGTGTTTGCGATAGGTGCTTGAGAACACTGTAAAACGGAATAGTTTGGAACAATCAATAAGTTAGATGATTTTTTTAATGGTTATTCTTCCAAATTATTTTAAATTGATCAGTAGCTATAACAGTTGAGCAAACAGGGTTTCCAGTGATTCTGCTTACATTTGCTATCGCTTAGAGAGAACGAATGGTTTCCAAACTATCCATGGGTGTATTTTGAAGAGACAAAAACATTTCCTAAAAACATTATTGGGATATATTTTGAAGAGAAAATTAATTTCGAGGTTTATTTAATAAAATATTTGGGGCTACTTTGTGATCTAAATAAGTTATATCGGTTATTTTAAATTATTTTGGTGTAAATTTGTAAAATATTAAACTTTTGAGTCAAATGTGTAGTAAAATGAAGAGGAGGACCAAAATCGCCACTCCAACCGGCCGAAAAACATCCAAAATCGTCCTCTTTGTCCCTATTTTGGTAGTATGGAAACCATAGGGACCGTAAACGCACGGGACGACCACTTAGAGGAGCAGTTTTGCAATTTACCCAACCTGCTTCCATTCATCTCATTATCGTAAGAGGAGATGATGAACACTCTGATGTTTCATACCAATGCTGGAATACTACTTAAAAAGGGATAATTATCAAAGTAGTGTCAAGAAGAAATTCATTTCATCATACTAGTTGGGCAAATCATACTAGTTGGGCACATCAAGAAGTAATTCATTTCATCACCATTAATTCGGTCCTTGATGAACTAAAAGTAGTATCTCAGGGGAAGCAAATATCCTCTCATGGTTTTTCTTTCTTCGGCTTCGGCTTGGTCGTCATAGTTAAAATCCTGTTGAAGTTGGTTAAGAAACTTTTGCAGGAATTCCTTCCCAATCAGCAGGTAACTGGGTTTCGAAGATGCTTCCTCTCTAGTGATTGCAGCTAGACAAGCCCCTGCAATCTGCACCACTGGATTATAAATATGATATGCGGTAAGATCAGGCATTATGAACCAAAGCCGAAATTTTGTTTATGACTCCATCCTCCTTTACCATCTAGTTGAGTTGCCACCTGCATAATGTAATGAACATTCCTATATCATCCCTCATGTTGACAAATTCTCCTGAAAGATGATCACATTCATGAAACTTTCTCCCTAGATATTCTCGTGTAGATCATCAGAGGTTACTCCATGGCGGTAACCTTGATGCAGAAGGTGCATCAGCGGACGAACTTCTGTGACACTCTCCCTTCCATGACCTCTGTCTCAATTTTTTAGTTTTTCTAAAAAGATAAACAACTATGTTGGTTTGTATGCCAGTCAAGTTTTAGTTTTGTAGAATATCTGATAGTGGGCCCACAAGGAACATGTTGCTACGGGTGGTGACTCCCTTGGTCGGAATTTGACTCTATGTTTTGGAGGGACAACGGACAACCTACCACCTCTAGTGACGTTTAGCAACTATTAAACTAAAAATCAAATACAGAATCTTGTAATGCTATTAATTGATTTATATGTCCTTTATGCATTTCCATGTGCAGTGTAAGAGCTAGAAACGTGGAACATAGTTGTACGTACTCATCTTTTATCACTAGAACTGTTTGAGACGACATTACACTGGAACTTTCAAATATGTGATGATTTATCTTGAGATGACTTGAAAGAAGTGGACCACTTTCCATTTACCCACTGAATTATGAACCCATCCCTAATTTGGCTCTGCTTAAAAAAGACAATGTACTTGTCTCCTAGGAGCCCCTTCATAATTCTACCAGTCCACCAACGAAAATCACAAGTATGCATCATCAACTTTATCCTCCAATTCAACCTTAGAATTTGATGATCAGCCCACTTCTCTTGCTCTTCATCTTCTTCCTTCTGAAGGACTCTCGTTCAATTATTCTTCTGAAGGCGAGCAAGACTGTCAGTAAAACTCCTGAAGGCAATCACATCATGTAATCATCACCTTCGTTGGTGCCAATCATCATCATCACTATCAGCAACCTTTACAGTGACAGACGATAATCAGTTGCATTGGCAGACCGGGAGAATTGCACTTTTGGTCCTCTAACTTGACACCCTCTTTGATTTTGGTCCTACGAAATGACAAATTAGCAAAGTTGGTCCTAAATCCGTATAAAGCTCATGTATTCATACGGTATAGGCAATGTGGCTGCCAACTGACAAGAAACACACGCCAAACACAAGTCTCCACACGCCAACAACCTTAACAAAACAAAACACAAGTCTTCCTAGTATGAAACATTAGACGAAACGAAAAAAAAGAGGGATAAATGATGAACTTTTGGCACCACAATCTTCTCTTTACCCTAGTAAATGCGGTTGCCTCCGTATATACTCTGAAAACAAGCATTTACTGCTTTTCTTCTTCTCCAAAAATGACCAATTAATGCTTCATTAAACTACCAAATCTTTGTCTCATCATGTCGAAAAGACCATTGGAAGAGTTGTATATGCCACCCCTACATATGGTAAGCTCAAACTTTGTTCTCATGCATAATTCTACTGTAAAGTTGATATCTTGAAGTGTTTTTATGGTATATATATGAAGATGCTCTGTTTGTTGCTCTGTTTCTGTTAGTTTTTGTTTAAGTGATACAGATTTTGATTATATGTATATGTTTGGGTAGATTCGAAATTCTCTGATATTACAGTGGTTGTGCATTATGGAGGTTCTTTTTTCACTGATCCTATTAGTAGAAAAGAAAAGTACTTGAGTGGTAAGATGATGAAGTTTGATTATGTGGACTATCAAGAACTGAACATGGTTAAATTCCATGCATTTGCTGATCTATGCAATGTAGGAGGTGTTAGAAAGTTCTACAGGTTTGGCACAGATGGATTCTCACCTATTAAAAGTGACTTTGAGGTGTTTAATTTGTGTATGGCTTCAGTCAATAGTAGAAAATTATCTTTCTTTGTGGAAGGGGAAATGGTAGAATTTGTAGAAGTTGATGATGTGATTGATTTGGAAGATGGAACCCTAGTAAATCCCACAAGGAGAAAGAGATAGAAAAAGAGGCTAGGAGTAAGGCAAAACTGGCTGAGAAAATTGAGAGGGCAAAGAGAGAGCCTGAGAAGAAAAAGAGTATTCTTGAGGAGTCTGATTCTAATGATGAAAGTGATTTGGAATCTGATGTTGTGGGGGCTAGTTTTGAAGAGTTTGATTCTGGGCTTGACTCTGATGATGAGGATGATATTAGGTCAGCTAATAGACCAATGAGACATGTGCATACAAGCCAGAAGAACTATGATCCCAAGTTTGATTTAGGGATGACATTCACATCCAAGGTTGACTTCAGAAGAGCTGTGCAGTCCCATGGTGTCAGGTGTAGGAGAAATGTAAGGGTTTTCAAGAATGATAAGTCAAGGATGTATGCTAAGTGTGTTGAAAATGATGTCTGCCCTTGGAGAGTTCATTGCCATAAGGATAAGGATGGTCCTGGATTTACTGTGCACACCTATGAACCTGATCACACTTGTGGACTAACTGAAAATGTGTTATCTTGTAAGACCAATTGGTTGGCTTATAGGTTCCTGAGCAAGTTCAAGATTGATCTAAACAATAATATTAACGTTTTTGTTCTTGAAGTGTCCAATGAGCTTGGTGTGAAAATTACTGAGCATCAGGCATATAGAGCAAGGAAGAAGGCTTTGGCTATCCTAGAAGGTGATCCAATTGTGTCTCATGAAACAGGGGAGCAATGGACTTGGTTTTTGAGTTTACTTAAAAGTGACTTGAACATTGATGATCCTTCAAAGTTTACTATCATGTCTGACAAACAGAAGGGTTTAATTAAGGAGTAGCAGATGTGTTTCCAGGCTCAAAACATAGATTTTGTGTTAGACATATGTTGAAGAATTTCTGGTGTGCAGGATATAGAGGTGATGCATTCAAACATGCCTTGTACAGGGCATCAAATGCTACTACTCCACCTCAGTTCAAGGCAACCATGGAGGTAATGAGAAATCTTGATGAAGGAGCTTATGCATGGTTAGAGAACAAGCCTCCTGAAGAGTGGTCCAAGAGTCACTTTGATACACATCCCCAAAGTGAGTTGATAATGAACAACAATAGTGAATCCTTCAACAAGATGATTCTGAGGGCTAGGTTCACACCAATACTCACCATGCTTGAATGGCTACGTTCACACCTTCAAACTGATTCTTCTCCTCCTCAAGCTGATTCTTCTCCTCCAAAAACTTCGTCTTCTCTTCCTTAAATTACTTGTAATCCACATTGTGAAGAACAACCTCCATCTTGAAATCTTCTTTGTACTGATGTAGCTCTCTTATCACCGTTTGTAGTCACCCTGGCAATGGCTCATCTTGCCATTTGAAATATCCACATCCCGTGCCGACCTATTCATACAAACGACGCCATTATGAGAAAAATCAGAATCAACAACACAAATTAATTAACCAAATTAAACCACATTGAACCAAATCGAAACCAAACTTACCCAATTATCACACCTCGAGTACCGACGGCCTGGGAAATCCTTGAAATCAATACCCTCCTCAACGTGACGCTCACAATGGCAGAATTCGAACTGATCAAACAAGAAATCTTCATTGCACTTGTTCATCCACTCAGTCTCTAATGACGTGCCGCTTCCTTGACTCACCATTTCACTAAGGTTAGGACGAATTTGGGAATTTTGAAATTGTTCTAGGGTTTATGATTCTAAGGTTTCGTTTTGGGGATATAGTGTTTAATTAGACGGGATTTTTCCCGATTCCGATCCCTCTTAAGTCATTTAGTTCGCCAATTCGTTGCCTAATTCGTCCATATGAAGGCGACTTGGTCAGTTCATCATTAGTTCTCCTTAATTCGCCCACAAAAATCGATATGTAGGCTGCCATGTCAATAGGACCAAAAGTGATCCCCAATTTTTGACCTAATTTGGCTATATTTATACGTTTTTAGGACCGATTTTGCAAAATCGGCATTTCGTAGGACCGTAATCGAAGAGGTGTCGAGTTAGAGGACCAAAAGTGCAATTCTCCCTTGGCAGACCAAATAATTCGTTGGTATATCATCTTGTTCGCATTGTTCCTTCATCCAAAGTACTCACTCAGTTTATCATCTCTGTAGCCATGTGTTTCCTTAAATTGTTGTGGATTAAATAGGACAAGCTGGCGACCTGATAAATGATTCATAAACTCCATCTCACGCCCTGATCATCAAAAGGAATCAATTAATTACACGGTTAGATCAAATGCACATGACTAAATATCACAAATCTGTCAAATCTTTCCACACACGAAAATGCAGAAGTATAAATTTGGAAAATAATTTTGGGATTTTAGTAATCATGCTAACGCGAAATGAGAACTCATTCATTCATAACTGAATAGAGAATGCGCGGGAAATTGGCACGCACATCCTAAATTTAAAATTATACATGCACTACACGAAAAAGCAACATCAACAATGTTGTACAAATATATAATCAAAGCACAGTAAAATCTTATCCTTATCAAAGGCTCCAACTATCGGACACCTTTAGCAAGCAAATCAGGAATTAAATGAAGACAATTTGTACATCTCAATTCTTGAAATTAAATTGCGATATTAACTTCAACAAATCAGAAAACAGACAAACCAATGTTACCAGATCTACAACTATTGGATTTTGATAAACTGAATAAACATAATTTGAACATCTAAACTCTCAAATTAAATTTGAGAAATCGAAAATTCAAAGACTAAGAACAGATCGGAAAATTATGATGTTCTACAAAAACATTTTGAAATTCTTAAGGTTAAACATCATCATCAAGGAAAACAAAATCGAAATGGAAATAAAAAAGCTTCTGAATGTTGAGAGAAGAAGAACTTACAAAGCAACATAATTTACCTGAAAATGAAGGATATGGGCTGCTGTACGGAATGGACGGACTGACAGACATATATATAGACTTAGAGGGTACTAGGGTTTAGATGAAAAAATAGAAATCAAAATCTACTGTTTTTTGTTATTTTTCTACTTTTGTCACATTTACAATTCTTCTTGCAAACGGACCTCATCCGGAATATGGAAAGAGCATTTCGAAAAATACTAAGTCTCATAAAAGTACTACTACATTTGGAAAGTCCGAGAGACCTCTATATTTGTACTCAAATTGTTTAGGTTTAAGGGTTTGCTCATTTTCGCGGATCCAGTCTCGCGGGTCGGATATTTACAAATATGGATCCGGGTCAAGCAGTTTTTTTTTTAATTTTCGAATATGGGTTGAGTATAAAACCCTTTTAACCCCTTCACTTTTCTTATTTCATTCATTATTTTCCGTCTCATCCAATCCAAGCATCAAACCCTACTTTCATCTATCTCTCTCTAAAACCATATTCATGGCGAAATCATCAATCCACAAATTCGTGTTGATAGAATGGAGAGATCTGGAGGATTGAGACCATGAGCAGACCTCAGATCGGTAGAGGTGGAATCAGCGGCTGATGTGGTGAGGAAATTCAACGGCGGAATCAACCGTTGTGATTTGGGCTCTGTTGAGAAACTCATTGCTCAGAATTGCGTCTACGAGGACCTTGTTTTCCCCGGACCTTTCATCGGTCTTAAGGTCATAATTCATCGCTTTGGAATTGTTGTGATTGATCTGATTTGGCCATTGTAAATTCGTAATTCGATCTCTTAGTTGTGTTTTGGTGAGCTCTTTGTTTTTCAATTGCGGATAATTCAATTTTGAGCTATTGGAAGTGTTGTGATTGATCTGATTAGGGCATTGTAAATTCGTAATTCGTTCTCATAGTAATATTTTGTTGTGTTCTGTGCTTTTCGCTTGGGAATGATGCAATTTTGAGCTGTTGCTTTGTAATTAGGGGAATTTTCATCAAGTGATTACGTACAGTGATGAAGAATGCAAGTTTATTTAGTTGAAAATGCTTAGATGTTGGAATTGGGAAGAAGATGCTTAGATATTTAGTTGAATCGTTTATGCTGTAAGCTTGAGAGTGAGCTTTTAATCATGAGTATATGGTCGATTTCTATATGTGAGCAATTGCTGGAGATTAAGAAACTCCAGATTAGTATGTACCTGTACAGAAGTGGTTTACGTCTTTACGATCATGTTAGGTAATTTACTTGTTTACTTGGCATGTGTGTTGTCGTTTAGTTACTATTAGCTAATTATCTAGCTTTTTTTATAAATGGTCAGTGTTTTAGTAGAAATTGTCTATGTTGTTCGTTGTTGCTGGTTTAGTTTGGTGTATAAATTGTCTATGTTTTAGTATAAATTGTCTAACTTTTAGTAGAAATTGTCTATTAGTTTTTAGTAGAAATTGTTTATATTTTAGTAGAAATTGTCTTTGTTGTTCGTTGTTACTGGTTTAGTTTTTTTGTATAAATTGTCTAGTTTTTTTTGTATAAATGGTCTATGTTTTAGTAGAAATTGTCTATATTGTTCGTTGTTGCTGGTTTAGTTTTTTTTTTTTTTTTTTTTGTATAAATTGTCTATGTTTTACTAGCAATAAATTGTCAGTTTTTTGTATAAGTGGTCTATATTTTTATGTTATATGTTGCTGGTCGAGTTTGAATGGTTTAGTTTTTTTTGTATAAATGGCCTATGTTTTAGCATAAATTCTATATATTGTTATGCGCTACTGGTTTAGTAATTGTATTTGTTTTAGTAATTGTCTATGTTTTAGTATAAATTGTCTAGTTTTGTTGTAAATGTCCTATGTTTTAGTATAAATTAACTAGTTTTTTTTTTTTGTATAAATGTCCTATGTTCAAGTTTTAGTATAAATTGTCTAGTTTTTTTTTATGAATGTCCTATGTTTTAGTAGAAATTGTCTATGTTGTTCTTTGTTGTTTGTTTATTGTGAAAAGATAGATGCGGTATATATTGTTTAGTTTTTTGTATAAATGGCCTATGTTTTAGTATAAATTTTCTATTCTATTATGTGCTGATGTTTTAGTTTGAATGGTTTAGTTTTTTTGTATAAATGGTCTATATTGTTCCATGTAAACGGTAAGTCGTCATTACGAAATAATCCCGATCACTATACAGAGCAGATCTTCAGTCTCTCTCAAGTAAAGTCTTTACTCGGTTCGACACTCTAGAGGGTAAGAACCTGCACAAGTAACTATACAGAGCAGATCTTCAGTCTCTCTCAAGTAAAGTCTTTACCCGGTTTGACACTAGCAAACCAAGTCTACAGTTCTAACCCCCCTCTAGTGCTTTGGAGTGCTTTGGACCTTAGCTTTGGACCTTTACTTTGGACGTCGTACAGTGATTTGGACTAGGCGAATTAGGAAAAACTTATTAAGTATTTGGGGGAATTCACCCTCAACAGATTAGATCGCAGTAAACCCTAATTAACTTGATGTAATCGATGGTGAGAAGGTGTAAAGGATCCCCGACCTCCCTCTGTTATACTACTCCCAACTACTTAGAATCAAACAACGTACTAGCCATCTACAGGCAGCAAAGAAACACGCCAAAAGGATCAAGTCGTAGTTAATCCAGACACCTTCACTTATACCAACAATGTGTTGTGTCACTCAACACACTATCTCGTCACGTTTTCAAGCAAACCACATAGGATAATGTAAAGTTCGTTACCAAGTCGTAGTTAGTAAGGAATTCCCACGTAGTGAGTCGGATGAATAAAGAACAAGTACGAAATTACGGTTTAAAACTAATTCATTAATATATCACGGTATATAAAGAAGTAGCACAAGCAGAGTTACGGTGGTTCTCCTTTACAAGAGAAAGTTAGCTCTTCATAGTAATCTACTAGACAGAAATTGAAAAGAACAAGAAAAGAAAGAAGAAGAAGAAGCTTAGTCTCTGATGTCTTCCTGCTGCTTCTAGGGTTTCCTCCTTCTAGATGCCTGACGGCCAGCGATTTTGGCGTTTCACTTCCCCGGTGACTGGTTCTCTCTCAGGAGAGCTGCTTTATGAGCGGTGTAGAATTATGAGACCTCAAGTGTCTTATTTATACTGAAAATCTCGAGCTCTGGCCGCCATTGATCATTAAGGAAGGTTAGAAAGGTAGGCTCTAGTCTGACAGGCCAGAAAAAGCCTGTTTCTAGATTTTTCTACTCCACTACGGTCGACTGTGGACCGCAGAGAGCCTTCTATGGTCCATAGTCGGCCACCATCCTTCGATTTCTTCAGGTTTTTGTCTGTTTTCTTCGTTATTCGATTTCGGGCTTCATAACTTCGTTTTCTCGAAAAGTGGTCTTCTACAATGTTATATTATTTTCAATTATCTTCGCATTGGTTGGTCACATGACATGTTTTGACACCTCGAACTCCGTGCAACGGCCAATTCAGCATATTTGCTTAACATTCCCAATTTAGCATAAATATGTCGTTTTGGTGCCTGAAATCGTGCAATTCCTCAAAAACGCGATCATGACCTACAAAAATACACAAGAAGTTGGTAATTGAACATAATATGATACAAATATTGAATCTAGCTAGGGCAAAAAATGAGGGTCTAAAAGCATGCAATATCGCACATTTCGTTGTCACGTCAGTACCAACTGTTAGTGGATATGTATGTAATTAAAAGAAACAAATGCAGGGACGTTGATGTAATTGGGGTTCAAATGAATAGCCAGAAACTATTTGGGCCCAACTAGTTATTATACAATTTTTTTTTTCAAGTTCAATTCAGTCCCAATAACTTTTCCAATTTTACAATTTGGTTTGTTAAATTCTCAATTGTGTGGGTTTCGAGTTCCCAAAACTTTAATTTGAGTCCCTGAAACTATGAAACAAATCCAAAGAACAATCAAAACATCACAAATTCAACGAAGAACAATCAAAACATCACAAATTGAGGCCAATGGGCTGGGAGCTGTGTATTTACAACTCCTTGTTAACATCTCCGGTGGAGCTGTTAACAACCCCAATCGGAGTTGTATATTACAACTCCGATGCCGGACCGTTCTTTAAAAAAAGAGAAGAGGAAGAGGGGAAGAGAGGAAGACGAGTTGCCGGAGGCCGGTGGTATTCTTGCAAAAAAATAAGAGAAGAGGAAGAAGGGAAGAAGGTTTTTTTTTAACTTTTTAATTAATCAATAAACGAATTTATTTTGTTTTTGCTTTTCTTTATTAATATTTGAGAAAAAATAATTCCAGCATGGCATGAGAGAGAGTAACAATTTAGATTTGGTCAACTTTAGGGGGAATTTGTTATTGTTCGAAAAGAGGGGACCAATCTGTTGAGGGGGCAATTTAAGGGGTAGCATATGTAATTTTCTTATAATACTAATATGAAGGAAATCTTATTGCTAAGAAAATTAAGATGTTCAAAAAATACAAAGTAAAAAATCATAGTCCAAATAATAACATGACAAGAGTAAGGTAATGCCAACCAGACTCGAATTTGAGACGTGGTTTTTCCATCAAAACATTCTACCACCAGCCTATTTGTAGTTTCGTTACATTTTGCTATAAAATTTTCGGAGCCCAGTGCAGGCAGGCTCCCAATACATGGACTTAGCCGCCGCTGCGAAGAATTTACAAGAATTTGCTCAAGCAAGGAGGAGAGGAACAGAAGGTCTGAGCACAGTTTAATAGTTTCATCTATTCCAAAAAATGTGCTTTTAAATGGGAAGTTGGCAAATCTCTCAAGCACAGGTTAATAGTTTACTTTCCTTTGTACTACTACAACCCAAGCACCATTGCTCTTTGTTTTTTTTTAAGAAGAAATCATATACCTATACAAGACCACCTGGTATACAAAGGGCAAAATAGATGAACCATGGCTATCTTCAAAATAGTCTTTGGCAAGCATATGTGCGAAATCATAACAAGTTCTAAAAACAAAACTAGAAACAATTGATTCAAAAACTATACTCTATCAGTACTTAATGGCAATTTAGTCTAAAAACTACTACGACTAGTCTACTACACGAATCATGATGAGTAACCATCGTATATTTGTAACAAGGTAAAAGGGCCTCGATATACATAATACATAGATCTAGCTACATCAATGATAATTTGAGGAAAGTAAGTGACTCTATCAGCAGTCCATCAAGGACATGGCACATTGAAATGTGAAGAAAGAAACACGCGGAATTTCATCACCTGTTACGACTCGAATAGGCCACAAGTGGACCAGAGGTGTCTGCAGGGCACATGAGGATCTCCGGTTACTGAAATTCCTCAATCTTCGCTCCTTCAAATTGCCGCACTTAGCCATAACCAAGATACTGCCACGACCGAGTACATCATTAAGTATCACAAGCATGAACTCTATTCATTTCAACTACAGATTAATAAGAAAATCTCCAGAAGCTGCGATCAATCCTGCTGAAACTAGAACTTATAAGTTGATAATACGAAGCAACCTATTCGGATCTTCTCTTCTTCCAGGTTGGAAGGGATCTCCACTTGCAAGCTGCTTGCACTGGTCCTATCTAAAACAAATTTCTCAAGGCACGGGAAATTTTCAGAAGCATCCCATATCTGTATATCCGGGTCCTGTAACTTGAGAGAATTGAGATTAATTAGGAAACTCAGCATCTCAAAGTGTCATCTTGAACATCAGCTGACTGTATTTTGAGAATTTCTAAGTTTGTTAGTTTCTGAAAGATTCAAATTTGACTCCATGGAGACCGAACTGGAGAGGCTAAGCTTTCTTAAGCTCGGAGGAAACTTAAATAGGCATGCAGATGAATTCCAAAAGATAATGAACATGGCAAGCTTTCACCCTTCCTGTCAATAAGATCCTTTTATCAAGCTTATCTCTGTTTGAATCTGTAAGCTGCTAAAAAGTATCTCGAACTGAACCTTGATTTGATAACTGACCTCATCTTTTATTAACTCAGTCATATTGTCTTGGATGCAGCCCGCATACCTCATCACTCAAAGGAAGAGTACTAGAGCCATCAAGTGAAAATGCAACATCTCTGAGGATATTAACACGCGGCATATCCGAGTCTGCAAGGTCTTTTGTCTTGACATACACTTTCCACCATTGGATTTCTCCATATCTCCTAAATGAGTAACGATATGCCATCTCAAACGCAGTAACTTGTGCAGAAATCAATAATTGGATCATTGCTTCACCATCGATCTGATCAAAGTCTACTTGAAGGAAGTTTCTCAACAACTGTATCTTCTTGACAAGTGTTTTAATTTTTTCGTCTTTCTCGCAGTAAGTCATCTGTTCACTATTTTCCGATCCCATCATCTGTAGTGCTATTGCGTTTGATAATCTGGAAAAAGGATCTGAAAAGAACTAGGTTCTTGTGAAATGAATCATATTTATCCTTCCAAGTCATTATCAAGTCGGATTTACTGTCAATAAGATCCTTAAGGTTTGCAAAGAGAATGACAATCAACAAGTGCAGCTGATGTGTTCTGAACGATTCTTGGTCCGGTTCCCCCAAAACTATGCAATACATGTGCTTGGTGGCTTCTTCTTTGATAAGATCCACCTTCTCAATAAAATCAGATAGTGCTGGAGTTATGCCTCCTTTCGTGTTATTACGAATGAAACATGAGATGGAGAGAGATCCCATGTTCCTAAGAAAAGCTTGGAACCTGCTTCCATTCATCTCATTGTTGAAACATGAAACCGTGAGAGATCCCGTGTTTCTGGCCAAAGCTGGAATACTACTTAAAAAGGAATAGCAAGCTATCATAGTAGTATCAAGAAGTAATAAATTTTATCATACTAGTTGGGCAGACATCAGAAGTAATTCATTTTTTTTTTTTTTTTTTGGTAAGAAGAAGTAATTCATTTCATCACCATTAATTCGGTCCTTGATGAACTAAAAGTAGTAGCATCTCAGAAGAAGCAAGTATCCTCTCGTGGTTTTTCTTTCTTCGGCTTCGGCTCTGTCCTCGTAGTTAAAATCCTGTTGAAGTTGGTTAAGAAACTCTAGCAGGAATTCCTTCCCAATCAGCAGGTAACTGGTTTCGAAGATGCTTCATCTCCAGTGATTGCAGCTAGACAAGCCGTTACAATCTGCACCACTGGATCATATATATGATATGCGGTAAGATCAGGCATTATGAACCAAAGCCGAAGTTTTGTTTATGACTCCATCCTCCTTTACCATCCGGTTGAGTTGCCATCTGCAGAATGTAATGAACATTCCTATATCATCCCTCATGTTGACAAATTCTCCTGAAAGAAGATCACATTCATGAAACTTTCTCCCTAGATATTCTCGTGTAGATCATCAGAGGTTTCTCCATGGCGGTAACCTTGATGCAGAAGGTGCATCAGCGGACGAACTTCTGTGACACTCCCTTCCATGACCTCTGTCTCAATTTTTTAGTTTTTCTAAAAAGATAAACTATGCTGGTTTGTATGCCAGTCAAGTTTTAGTTCTCTCGAATCTCTGATTGTGGGCCCACAAGGAACATGTTGCTACCGGTGGTGACTCCCAGGGTCGAAATTTGACTCTAGGTTTTGGAGGGACAACGGACAACCTACCACCTCCAGTGAGATTGAGCAATTATTAAACTAAAAATCAAATACAGAATCTTGTAATACTATTAATTGATTTATATGTCCTTTATGCATTTCCTTGTGCAGTGTAAGAGCTAGAAACGTGGAACTTAGTTGTACATTAAACTCTCTTAATTGTTACATCGACTCTCTTATTGAGACATAATAATAGAGATTATAGTACTAATGCATTAACTTGAGTTGCGCATCAAACTCTTTTAAATACTGAAGTTTTAATGGTCTTTCTGGAACTAATCTTCAAGGTAGCACTTTAACACTTTAAGTCCTTGGAAAATACAACTGCAATTTAACTACAGCAACAAAATACAACAAGTTCCAAACAAAATATAGCATTCCCATTTCTGAAATTGAACACGAAACTATAACTATACTCATCTATTTAACTTGAGTCATATATAGATGGAAAACAATTCTTAGTTATAGATGAGTCGTCAAGAAAAAAAATACCAGAAGGGTTGTGTTGAAGCTATTCCTTTATGTCGGGAACACTCTTTTTGTGTGAGACAATCTTGCTACCTTGTTTCTGCAAACACTCTTGCGAGAACACTTGCATCAGAATCTGATTTCCAGAAGTCCATCAGTAAATACAGCAGCAAGTTTGCCTCGCACAAAATAATTGAGAAATAAAACGCGACACAAATACAAGAGCAATCATAATTCATAAAAAGCAAGAAAAGGAAAGAAAAAAAAAGGATCTCGGAATCGAACCAGATTCAACGTGATAAAGCTAAACGGCTATAATTACATTTGATGGAATAACAATCGAACTCCATTTTATGGAATGAGACTGGCATTTAGATTTGCAATAACAAAGCAATCCAAAAGATACAACAACCAGAAAGTGTTGATGAAGAAATTGCCTATCGTTGGTAATAATCTTGTTTGCCCATGGGATGTACGTACTCATCTTTTATCACCAGAACTGTTTGGGACGACATTACACTGGAACTTTCAGATATGTGATTTATCTTGAGATAACTTGAAAGAAGTGGACCACTTTCCATTTACCCACTGAATTATGAATCCATCCCTAGTTTGGCTCTGCTTAAAAAAGACAATGTACTTGTCTCCTGGGAGCCCCTTCATAATTCTACCAGTCCACCAACGAAAATCACAAGTGTGCATCATCAACTTTATCCTCCAATTCAACCTTAGAATTTGATGATCAGCCCACTTCTCTTGCTCTTCATCTTCTTCCTTCTGAAGGACTCTCATTCCATCATTCTTCTGAAGGCGAGCAAGACTATCAGTAAAACTCCTGAAGGCAATTAGAGTCATGACAATCATCACCTTCGTTGGTGCCAATCATCATCATCACTATCAGCAACCTTTACAGTCACAGACGATAATCAGTTGCATTGGCAGACCGAATAATTCGTTGGTATATCATCTTGTTCGCATTGTTCCTTCATCCAAAGTACTCACTCGGTTTATCATCTCTGTAGCCATGTGTTTCCTTACACTGTTGTGGATTAAATAGGACAAGCTGGCGACCTGATAAATGATTCATAAACTCCATCTCACACCCTGATCATCAAAAGGAATCGATTAATTACACGGTTAGATCAAATGCACATGACTAAATATCACAAATTTGTCAAATCTTTCCACACACGAAAATGCAGAAGTAAAGTATAAATTTGGAAAATAATTTTGGGATTATAGTAATCATGCTAACGCGAAATGAGAACTCATTCATAACTGAATAGAGAATGCGCGGGAAATTGGCACGCACATCATAAATTAAAAATTATACATGCACTACACAATAAAGCAACATCAACAATGTTGTACAAATATCTAATCCTTATCAAAGTCTCCAACTATCGGACACCTTTAAATTGCCCTGATCAGCAAATCAGTAATTAAATGAAGACAATTTGTACATCTCAAATCTTGAAATTAAATTGCGATGTTAACTTCAACAAATCAGAAAACAGACAAACCAATGTTACCAGAACTACAACTATTGGATTTTGATAAACTGAATAAACATAATTTGAACATCTAAACTCTCAAATTGAATTTGAGAAATCGAAAATTCAAAGACTAAGAACAGATCGGAAAATTATGATGTTCTACAAAAACATTTTGAAATTCTAAAGGTTAAACATCATCATCAAGGAAAACAAAATCGAAATGGAAATAAAAAAGCTTCTGAATGTTGAGAGAAGAACAACTTACAGAATAAGCAACAGAATTTACCTGAAATAAAAAAGCTTCTGAATGTACGGAATGGACGGACTCACAGACATATATATATATATATATAGGCTTAGAGGGTACTAGGGTTTAGATGAAAAAATAGAAATCAGAATCTACTGTTTTTTGTTATTTTTCTACTTTTGTCCTATGTTTTGAAACTCGAACCCGGACGTTGACCCGGACTACCTACTGTAGAAAGTTCAACCGGGTCAACTCGGGTCAACCTACAAAAAATATTTTTAAAAATAAAATATAATGTATACCTTAAAAATTCAACATATACATTTTTTACCTAAAAAAAGATAAAAAACATTGCATAAACGACATATGCCTTAATTCAATTGCCACAATTCATATAAAATATTGATGATGGCTCAATTCATATGCCTCAATTCCATTGTCACAATTCCACTACCTGTAGGCTGTAGCATAATTTAACTACCCATAATTACTCCTTCCTTTTGGAATTTACAGTGTATATATATATAGTTTTCTCCTTCATCATAACCAATTTCAAAGATAAAATTCTGCAAATATGAATGCAACAATTCACACCCTTTCGGCCTTTCCCCAAATCCCCAATCCAATCCCTTTCCTTCCAATCCAACCCTAACCCACCAAATCAAACCCAAATCCCACCCCCAAAAGCCCTTCACAATCTCATGCACCAGCAGCAGCAAGGAGAAAGAAAGTATACAAGTAGAAGGAGCAACTGAAAAACGCAAGAGCCAGAGCCCAACAACGAACGGCGAACAGAGACAGAGCCGCAAAAGCCAAAAATGAAAAAGGAAGAACCGAAAACTGAAAAGGAAAAGGAACTGACTACTGAGGAAGAAGACTAGGGCTTTTGTTTTGATTATTGGGGCCGTTTTTTTTTTCTTCTCCTATTTTCATTTTTTTTTTTAGAAAACCGGTTGGAACCGGGTTTTTACCGGTTCCATCGGGTTTTTACCGAAACCCAATTTTTTTCGGTTTTGGGGGTTTTCGGCCCGGAACCCCCTCCGAGTCACGGTTGAACCGGGTCGACCCGCCGGGTTTCATAACATACCTTTTGTCACATTTACAATTCTTCTTGCAAACGGACCTCAACCGGAATATGGAAAGAGCATTTCGAAAAATACTAAGTCTCATAAAAGTACTACTACATTTGGAGAGTCCGAGAGACCCCTATATTTGTACTCAAATTGTCTAGGTTTAATGGTTTGCTCATTTTTGCGCATCCAGTCTCGCGGGTCGGATATTTGCAAATATGGATCCGGGTCAAGTAGTTTTTTTTTTTATTTTCGGATATGGGTTGAGTATAAAACCCTTTTAACCCCTTCACTTTTCTGATTTCATTCATTATTTTCCGTCTCATCCAATCCAAGCATCAAACCCTACTTTCATCTATCTCTCTCTAAAACCATATTCATGGCGAAATCATCAATCCACAAATTCGTTTTGATAGAATGGAGAGATCTGGAGGATTGAGACCGTGAGCAGACCTCAGATCGGTAGAGGTGGAATCAGCGGCTGATGTGGTGAGGAAATTCTACGACGGAATCAACCGCCGTGATTTGGGCTCTGTTGAGAAACTCATTGCTCAGAATTGCGTCTACGAGGACCTTGTTTTTCACAGACCTTTCGTCGGTCTTAAGGTCATAATTCGTCGCTATTGAAATTGTTGTGATTGATCTGATTTTAGCCATTGTAAATTCGTAATTCAATCTCTTAGTTGTGTTTTGGTGTGCTCTTTGTTTTTCAATTGCGGATAATTCAATTTTGAGCTATTGGAAGTGTTGTGATTGATCTGATTAGGGCATTGTAAATTCGTAATTCGTTCTCTTAGTAATATTTTGCTGTGTTCTATGCTTTTTGCTTGGGAATGATGCAATTTTGAGCTGTTGCTTTGTAATTAGAGGAATTTTCATCAAGTGATTAAGTTCAGTGATGAAGAACGCAAATTTATTTAGTTGAAAATGCTTAGATGTTGGAATTGGGAAGAAGATGCTTAGATATTTAGTTGAATCGTTTATGTTGTAAGCTTGAGAGTGGGCTTTTAATCATGAGTATATGATTGATTTCTATATGTGAGCAATTGTTGGAGATTAAGAAACTCCAGATTGGTATGTACCTGTGCATTTTTTGGCAGACATAAGTGGTTTACGTCTTTACGATCATGTTAGGTAATTAATTTACTTGTTTACTTGGCATGTGTGTTGTCGTTTAGTTACTATTAGCTAATTGTCTAGTTTTTTTTTTTTTTTTTTTATAAATGGTCGATGTTTTAGTAGAAATTGTCTATGTTGTTCGTTGTTGCTGGTTTAGTTTGGTGTATAAATTATCTAAGTTTTAGTATAAATTGTCTAACTTTTAGTAGAAATTGTCTATTAGTTTTTAGTAGAAATTGTCTATATTTTAGTAGAAATTGTCTTTGTTGTTCGTTGTTGCTGGTTTAGTTTTTTTTTTTTTTATAAATTGTCTAGTTTTTTTTGTATAAATGGTCTATGTTTAAGTAGAAATTGTCTATGTTGTTCGTTGTTGCTGGTTTAGTTTTTTTTTTTTTTTTTATAAATTGTCTAGTTTTTTTTTGTATAAATGGTCTATGTTTTAGTAGAAATTGTCTATGTTGTTCGTTGTTGCTGGTTTAGTTTTTTTTTTTTTTTTTTTGTATAAATTGTCTATGTTTTACTAGCTATAAATTGTCAGTTTTTTGTATAAGTGGTCTATATTTTTATGTTATATGTTGTTGGTCCAGTTTGAATGGTTTAGTTTTTTTTGTATATATGTCTTATGTTTTAGCATAAATTCTACATGTTGTTATGCGCTACTGGTTTAGTAATTGTATTTGTTTTAGTAATTGTCTATGTTTTAGTATAAATTGTCTAGTTTTTTTGTAAATGTCCTATGTTTTAGTATAAATTAACTAGTTTTTTTTGTATAAATGTCCTATGTTCAAGTTTTAGTATAAATTGTCTAGTTTTTTTTGTATAAATGTCCTAGAAATTGTCTATATTGTTCTTTGTTGTTTGTTTATTGTGAAAAGATAGATGCGGTATATATTTTGTTTAGTTTTTTGTATAAATGGCCTACGTTTTAGTATAAATTTTCTATTATATTATGTGCTGATGTTTTAGTTTGAATGGTTTAGTTTTTTGTATAAATGCTCTATGTTTATGTATAAATTGTCTATGTTTTTTGATGTTTTTGTTGTATGTATTAGGTTTTCATAAAAAGGGTGGTCGAACAAAGAAATTTATTGGTCACAAAAATTAAAAAAGTGGGAGAAGGGGGTTGACGAACAAGTCAAGAGTGTGAAGAAAACTATTTTTGAAGATGTATTAAATGTTTTTGAAAAGACATGTATTTTTATAGGTTGTAAATTTTGATTTTTTTATTATTGTGTATTGAAATTAATTGGTTGACGAATAAAATTGAAGTTCATGTTTAGTTTTCTAAATATTGTGTTTTGATTGGATAAATAGGTTGTTACTAGTGTATGCGTGTTAAACATAGACAATTTGATGATAAACCTAGACAATTTTATGTAAAAATCAACCTATTTGGATTTGGATGAATATTGATGAGTTGAATAAGTTTTTTTTTTTAAATTCGCGGGTCGACCCGCGAAAAAACAAAAATTGTATATGTTTGTCTGTTATAGAGAACTTTCGGGACTCTACAATATGTAAGGGTCTCGCAAAACGAAATATTCGAAAAATACGGTTGCGAATGAAAAATGAATACTCTGAAATGTAAGACTGATAACTAGGACTTTAATTTGTAAATGAAATTTTCTTCATTTCAGATATAGTTTTGAAATTTTACACGCAATTATATCATTTTAAAATTTTGCACGAGCTTATTTAGTTCTATCGTAGGTTTGAGTACTATCGATGTTTATGTTTAGAGTTTTAGATACTTAGTAGATTTTTTTTGTCGTTATATGATCAGTTTAAAAAAGAGAAACTTTTTGCAATACACGTATCACCCAGTACTCCAATTATTGAATAAATAAAGTAAATAAGATAATTAAAAGAATTTATTGAAAACAGAGTACTAAATTTTCTAGACACTAATACATGTATCTTACCTATATCATAAAATTTTCATTTGTACATACAACCAAGCAACATCGTTTGACAGATAAGAAAAGTATTACTCCCTCAATTTCAGAGAAAGTGTTACATTTTGACTTTGACCGGTCAACTGTCTTCAAGTTTAACAACAAATTACTCATAAACGATAATAGTAAATAATTTAATAAAATCATATAATAAAAATTTAATTACAGAATTTTCATTATATAATTTTAATAATTTATTTATTAATATCGTTTAAGAGTAAATTGTGGTCAAATGCGAAGACAGTTGACCGCAGAATAGTAAAATGTAACACTTTTTCTGAAATTGAGGGAGTAAATGTTTACACTAATACTTGTATCTTACCTATATCATAAAAGTATTTTACATCAAATTTTTTAAGATGTATTAAATGTTTTTTAAAAGAAATGTATTTTTATAGGTTGTAAATTTTGATTTTTTTATTATTGTGTATTGAAATTAATTGGTTGACGAATAAAATTGAAGTTCATGTTTATTTTTCTAAATATTGTATTTTGATTGGATAAATAGGTTGTTACTACTGTTTGCGTGTTAAAAATAGACAATTTGATGATAAACCTAGACAATTTGATGTAAAAATCAACATATTTGGATTTGGATGAATATTGATGAGCTGAATAAGTTTTTTTTTTTTTAAATTCGCGAATTCGACCATGAAAAGCAGTGTCTATGTTTATGCATTATAGAGGACCTTGGGACTCTCATAAACGGACTATTCAAAAAATCTGATTTGAATGAAAATGAGTACTATCAAATGTAAGACTGATAACTAGGACTTTAATTTGTAAATGAAATTTTCTTCATTTCAGATATAGTTTTGAAATTTTACACGCAATTATATCATTTTAAAATTTTGCACGAGCTTAATTAATTCTATCGTAGGTTTGAGTACTATCGATGTTTATGTTTCGAGTTTTAGATACATAGTAGATTTTTTTTGTCGTTGTATGATCAGTTTAAAAAAGAGAAACTTTTTGCAATACATGTATCACCCAGTACTCCAATTATCGAATAAATAAAGTAAATAAGATAATTAAAAGAATTTATTGAAAACAAAGTACTAAATTTTCTAGACACTAATACCTGTATCTTACCTATATCATAAAATTTTCATTTGTACATAAAACCAAGCACCATCGTTTGACAGATAAGAAAAGTAATTATAGGTTTTCTATTGTCAGTCGATATGTTGCTCTGATTGACAATAGTCGGGGTGTCGGTGCACGCCACGTGGCATTGCTCTATGACGTTGCTTAATGTCGCCGTAACATGCAATTTGACCGCAATTTCGGTAAGAGTTGCCCAAAAAATCTGGCTTTGTTGAACTGTAATGACGCAAAGGTCTGTACAAACTCCAATTAAACAGAGCAAGTAATTTAAGGAATAACAGAGAATCAAACCATTCTCCACCTGCAGATCCATCCTCTTGTGGAGAGGAGTTATACAGAAAATTACAACTGCAAATCAACTACAGCAAGTTCCAAACAAAACAGAATAAATATAGCTTTATGCCTCGAGTGTCCCCTGATAGAACAATAGAGTAACTGATCATCTGTCCGTACGAGAGCATTTTCCTGTCATCCATATACAATTTTTGTGAGTAATTTAATCCGAGGTTCAAACTGATTTTGAATATTCATATCTAGAAGGACAGGAGCATATGCCAGAATATCAAGTTGAACAAAAACATTCTCATTTCTGAAATTGAAGAAAAGTGTATTAAATGTAATGCCTCATGGGTCATATGTACATGGAGAACATTCCTTGGTTATTCTCTTTTTGTGTGAGACAATCTTGCTACCTTGTTTCTGCAAACAGACTCTTGCCAGAACACTTGCATCAGAATTCCAGAAGTCCAACAGTATATACAGCAACAAGTTTGCATCACAAAAAGTAATTGAGAAATAAAATCCGACAAAAATACAAGAGTCATAATTCATAAGAAGCTAGAAAAGTAAAAAAAAAAAAGGATCTTAGAATAACAATTGAACTCACAATTTATGGAATAAGACTAACATTTAGATTTGCAATATCAAATTAATCCAAAAGATACAAGAAGCAGAAGCAGCCCTTCATTCACTAATAATACTAAAGTGTTAATGAAGAAATGTTTCCTATCATTCACTAATAATACAAAAGTGTTAATGAAGAAATGGTCTTTCGTTGTTAATAATCTTGTTCACATTGATGATCTTTTAAGTACTACGTAGCTCGGAAGATATCTCATAGTCATATGTTCCTTTTTGTTGCAGCCTGGGAAGAAGATTTTCTTAATCAAATAAATCAGCCTGGGAAGAAGATTTTCTTAATCAGCCTGGGAAGAAGATCATGTTCATCCATCAAAAGAACATCTCCCACCAAAGAAGAGAAGATCAAATGTACCAACGTCTTCAAGTGCTGAAAATATCACCACTTCAGCTGCAAATGAGAACCAGGCCCTTTGAGAGCTTCCAGGCCTATAGGTAATCATCAATTCATCATCACCTTCATAGGTAATCATCTTCATCATCACTCTAAAGGTAATCACCAACGTCATCGCCAATAATCATTAGCATCTAATTTTGATGATTAAGAATAGTGTTGATGCCGAGTTTGCGTTGGCAGACCCAATCATTCGTTGGTATATCATCTTGTTCGCATTGTTCATTCATCCAAAGTACTCGCTCGGTTTATCATCTCGGTGGTCATGTGATTCCTTACACTGTTGTGGACTAAATAGGACAAGTTGATGACCTGATAAATGAATCAGAAACTCCATCTCATCTCACTACCTGATCATCAAAAGGGAACAATTAATTACACAATTAGATCAAATGTACACATGATTACACTATATCAGAAATCTGTCAAAAAATTGTTAAATCATTCCAATCACGAAAAATGCAGAAGTAAAGAATAAATTTGGAAAATAATTTTAAGATTATAGTATATCACTTGAGACCATCCTAATCATGCTAATGCGACATGAGAACTCATTAATTCGTATCAAAATATAGAATGCGCGGGAAATTGGCGCGCACATCATAAATTTAAAATTATACAGATACTACAAGAAAAAGCAAGGTGAACAATCTTGTACAAATATCATATCAAAGAGCAGAAAATCTTATCAAACAATATTAGACACCTTGAACAAATCAGAAATCAAATGAACACAATTTGTACATCTCAAACTCAATCTTGAAAAGTAAATTTCAAAGTTAACTTCAAAAAAATCAGAGAACAGACAAATCGATGTTGCCAGATCTGCATACACATTCACGCATCAGATCTGCAACTATTAGATGCTTGTAAACCTGGATTTCGATCAATTGAATAAAAACATCTAAACCCTGAAATTGAATTTGAGAATCGAAAATTCAAACACTAAGAAAATCTTAAAAAGGTTATGTAACTATAGATACATAAAAACAGATCGGAAAATTATGATGTTGTACAAAAATATTTTGAAATTCTAAAGGTTAATCATCATCAAAAGAAAACAAAATCGAAATGGAAACAAAAAAGCTTCTGAAAGTTGAGAGAAGAACAACTTACAGCGCAAGAGATAAGAAGATGTGACCTGAAAATGAAGGATCGAGTGCCGCCTTTCTCTTTCCCTTCAGAGTTCAGACTGACAGGATATGGCTGCAGATAGGCCTGCAAACGAACCGAGCTTTTATCGAGCAGCTCGAACTCGATAAAAGCTCGGTTGCTCGAGCTCGAGCTTTTTTTTTTAGCTCGATTGGAGTTTTCGAGCCGATCTCGAATTTTGTAAAGTTCGGCTCGAAAGCTCGTCGAGCAGCTCGGTTGTAGTTATTATTAATTATATAATATATATTTAAAAATTAAAGAAAAAAACAAAACCCTACTTCATTTTTGGAAATTTTCGAGCTTTCGAGCCGAGCTTATTTCGAGCTTTGTAAGTGTTCGAGCTCACGAGCCGAGCTAAATCGAGCTTTCGAGCTTTAAAGGTTCGATTTGGAAAAAAAATCGAACTCACGAGCCGGGCTCGAGTCGAACAAATTATTTCGAGCTCGAGCTCGAGCTCAAATTTTGCAACTCGATCGAGCTCGAGCTCTAGCACAAAAATGATAAATGAGCCGAGCCGAGCTATCTCGACTCGTTTGCAGGCCTAGCTGCAGACTGCTGTACGAAATGGAGTATATATACACAGCGTGTCTATGGTTTTTCAGAGAAAAATACAAAGTGTTTTATGTTTTTCCTAATTTTGTCATATTTACAATTTTACCTTCAAATTTTAATAACTCTAGCAATTAATTTGTTTTGGAGTGCGTTTTGCGAGAGACCCCTATATATAGGAGAGTCCCGAAAGTCCCATTCAAACGTTAAAATTAGACAATTATACATTTTTTTCTCGACTTGGCTTCTGATGGTTTTTCGCGGATCTTTTGACCCGGATTCATTAAAAACGGGTCAATTATAAATAAAGAAATTTACCATCTTTCAGCTCATTTTACCATTTTCAACTCATTTACCATCTTCCATCTCAATTTTCTCTCTCAATCAGCTTGATTTTCTCTCTCTAAAATCGATCTGTCGGAAAACTCTGAGGACACCAAATCTGGCCGGAAAAATCGACGAGATCGTCACCGATATAACGTAAGAAGCTTGAATCGAGTTGAAACATTGCGAAAAAAACGTTGAAAATCGAGCAAAATCAAGCAGAATTTTACATAATATGGAAGGAATCATTGAAGGAACCATTGTCTCTTATGGAAACGAAGATGAATCAGCTATAACCCACATCAAATCAGGTATGTTTTTGAATTATAATGTATTGAACATTAAGATTTTAGTAACACATTTATTGATGGTTGATTAATGACTTCGAATTGATTTTAATGACTCGATCTGCATAGGGAGACGTTGATTTATTGTTCAGAACATCAACACCAACTCATGGGTAAGACTTGCAGATCGTTTCATATGAAGGTATAACCTATGATTGTCCATGTCTATATTAACATTGGAATTGTCTATATTTTACATATAATTGTCTATGATTAGCAATAAAAGTGATAGTGTTTATGCTGAATGTGTAGTTGTCTATGTGTAGACTAAAATTGTGTAGATATTAATTACATGTAATTGTCTATGATTAACAATAAAAGTGATAGTATTTATGTTGAATGTGTAGTTCTCTATGTGTAGACTAAAATTGTCTAGATATTACATGTAATTGTCTATATTTAACATGTAATTGTCTATGATTAGCAATAAAAGGTGATAGTGTTTATGTTGAATGTATAGTTGTCTATTTCTGTACTAAAATTGTCTAGATATTACATGTAATATTCAAATGCTTCTATGTCTGTTCATGAAATCAGGTGATGTACTACCAGAAAAAAATGAAGATGAACCACTAGTAGGGTCTTTGTTAGGCAGAACTGCTAGTACATATGAAGAACTCTTTGAATTGTATCGGAGGCAAGCTGCACTTTTAGGATTCAGCGTCAAATTGTCTACAACAAAACGTTACGCAGGTACTAGAAAAGTAAGGGTGAAGTATTTCAGGTGTTCTGCTGAAGGTTGTACCAACTCAAAGGGAAAACAACCAAAAACACCATCACCATACATACAAGGACAAACAAACACCAAAAGAAAAAGGAAACCAAAAGAAGTGCCAGAAACCAGATGTGGGTGTATGGCTGCCATGAAAGTAAAATATTGTAAAGAGACAAACTTGTACAAGGTTGATATGCACTACATGAATCACACCCACCCTTACACTAGACCTGAATGGCAGCACCTCCACAGGGTGGAAAGAAAGATAACACCACACAAGGCAGATGTCATAAATGCAATGGAAAAGTCAGGCATGAAGCCTACTGTCGCATTCAGGTACATGGCTTCCAACTCAGGTGGAGCGGAGCATGTGGGACATACTATAAGAGACCAAATCAACTACGTAAATAGGCTGAGAGCGCATGAAGCGGGTGGTGCAGATGCCCAGCATGTAGTTAGTTTACTGCAACGTAGGCAGCAAGAAGACACGGAGTTCTATTATGATATGCTGATTGACAAAGAAAGTTGATTATGTGGGCTCCTTTGGGAAGATGCCATGATCAGGGATAATTACAAGATATTCGGTGATGTTGTAGTCTTTGACACAACATCCAGGACAAATAAGTATGAACTCATTTGTGCTCCAATTGTGGGGGTAAACAATCATTGGGGTAATGCAATGTTTGGGTGTGCTTTTTTGGCAAATGAGCAAACGGAGAGCTTTGTATGGCTACTGACAACATTCCTAAAATGCATGGATTCAAAGAAGCCTAAATCCATATTCACCGACCAAGGTGCTGCTATGTCCAAAGCAATAGAATAGGTAAAAAAATGTTCAGTAAAATTGTCTAGGTTTTTAGTTAAATTATCTAGTTTATAAGCTTAATTGTTTACTTTATAATGTCAATATTATATGTTTAAATTGAAATTGTCTAGTTTTTTTACTCACTAAATGGAAAATGGTTGAGCGACGGCCCTTCCACTCGGCACCGTCGGATTGAGCGACGGCCCTTCCACTCGGCACCGTCGGATCACATAGGAGCCGAACCATCAAACGAGTTCTGCATCATGAACTTCGTACTGGGCCTATTTCTTAGATTTGCTTAGATCGGAGCACTACTAAGGAATGATGCCAAATTCAAATAAAAGTTTGACTTGATTTTGAAATTATGACACAATGAAGAACAATTCGAAAGGGAATGGCATTCCATGATTGAAGGTTATAATCTACAGGAAATTACATGGCTTGCCAAATTGTATGAAATCAGGATGAAATGGTGTAGGGCTTTAAATAGAGATGCGTTTTCTGCTGGGATGATGTCTACCCAAAGGAGTGAGAGCACAAACAATTCAATATCTTTCAATTCCAACAAGCAAACTTCACTCACTCAATTCGTCCACCTATTTTGATATTGCAATAGAACGATGGAGGGAGACATAAATTGCATATGATTTCACTTGCAGTAGAGGATATCCAAAGACAACAAACACACATATCCTAATGTATCAGGCTTCAAAGGTACAAAAAATTACTTTTTAACATTTTATTTTCTATCTATTATATATAATTGCCTATGGTAGGAAACTAGACAATTCCTGTTAAAAACTAGCTAGTTTCTTTAACAAACTAGACAATTTCTCTAACAAAATGCAGATATACACATTAAAGATTTATGAATTCGTTCTACACGAATTCAAGAGGGCAGAAAATACAAAGGCTGCCTACAGCTTAAGATCAAATGGAGAACACCAGTACATAGTTACAGCTCAAGCTGATCAGGAAGATGTTGGGATTGTAACTTTCAAGATAAATGAATATGATGGGGACGTACATGTAAGCTGCAGTTGCAAGCATTTAGAGGAAGTTGGGTGGCTTTGTTTCCATTGCTACATAGTTTTAAAGCAAAATGACGTAGAATCAATTCCTCAAAGGTACTTCCTACAAAGGTGGACGCGAGACATAAAAAAAGAAAGTTAGAACAAGGAAAAGATGAAGAAAGTAAGACTTACAAGTGGCCCTGAAAGTGTTGCTTGGAGACATCACATGATCAGGTGATGGTACTTTTTTTTATTAAATGGTCTATATTATATTTTTATGTTACACTCAGTAAAAGTTATAAAACTAGACAATTATGTTAATCATTTACTAAATTTGAAACAGGGTGTACTAATCAATGATATACGTATATTGAATGCTAACCAGGGTTTACACCGACTTGGTGATCAAATATGAAAATAACATGGATGCAAGAAGAATGTTGGAGGATTCGTACCAACAAGATCTACTTGCTATCAATGAGCTTGTTGGATGACAACAACAAGCACCAAATGAAACCACAAGCAATTGTGTACCAAATTCAGAAACTACCATACTTGATCCATCAAACATCAAGACTAAGGGACGGAGTAAGGCACGCATAAAAGGCCCGCTTGAGAAGACCAGGTCCAAAAAGGCTTCAAAAGCTGATATAACAACTGTTGTTAGACAGGAACAAATCATATAAATTTTATGTTTGATTCATGTTATTAGACAAAAATGTTCCATATTTATGTTCATGTTTGATAATAAAACTAGACAATATTTACAAAAAACTAGACAATATCCTGTAAAACCTAGACAAATATGTTGAGCTCAGTTAGTAAATTTGATTAGTTGAAGGTGAAGGTGAAGAATAAATGTAAAAACTAGAGAATTCATAGACAATATAATGTAAAAATTAGAGAATTCCCTTCATAAACTAGACAATATAATGTAAATTTAATATCATGTAAAAACTAGAGAATTCCTTTCATAAACTAGACAATATAATGTAAAAACTAGACAAACTAGACAATTATGTTACACTGCGTGAGTAAATTTCTGGACAATTAATAAAACTAGACAATTCATTTACAAAATTAGACAATTCGGTTACAAAACTAGACATTTCCTTGCAAAACATAGACAATGTTTACAAAAAACTAGACAATTAGATTCACAAAGTACTAACTGGGCAAATTTGAACAAGTAATATATGTGCAAAACAACAATACATCTAATACACCAAAACACTAAACTAGACAATAAAATTCTAACTGAAAAACACTAAACACTAGACAGTTCAAAAACACTAATTTTTCTTCGATTGCTTTAGTTTCTTCAGAGCATTCTTCTTCAAATTATCCAATCCACCCTCTTCAAAATCATCATCAGCAGCAGGTCTCTTAGATCCTTGAGAAGCTTTTTCATTAGCAGCTTTCTTTGCTTTTAGCTTTTTCAACTTTTCATTCTCCTTCATTTGCTTTATCGCATCTTCTTTGTTAAATGATGCAACACTCTTCAAAATATCAGATCTCAAACCATTTGCGTCTACAAGAATAAGAGCTGAGCAAATTTCAACACGAAGGAATTTCCTACGATTCACCTAATACACAAAACCAAAACAAAAGCTCAGAAAAAATTATGCAAGAAGTTCACAATTTATCTACAAACCTAGGGAAAAAAATATGTAAAAAACATAATAAACTAGTACATACTTGCATTAGATCCTTGCAAGGAAAAGGAGTTCCTTGAAATAGCTCCATATATATGCTTCATCAGAAAACACCACATTCAGAAGTTCCAAGTCTACCAGTCCAATCAAGTTTGACAATTTGGTTTTCAAAATTAGGAATAGAACTAGAAGCTGGATGACCAATACGGCGAAAGAAGGTCTCCATTTCACATTGTTGTTATATCAAAACAGAAGAAAAAATGTAAGCAACAAAGCAACCAAAACAACAACAAAAAGAAAGAAAAGAAAAATGATAACAAGATTTCCATAAGAACTTACCAATACAGTCATTAATGTATACACTTCACCTTCATCTTCAACTACCAAATTATCAAGGTATTGAATCTTCAAATTGTCACAATTAACAACACAGCATGAAAAGTCTGAACTGTGGGGATGGAACAAAGGCACAAAGAACTGCCAAACAAACAATATAACAGTAAAAATCATATACAAAATTATATGATTTTACTTTAAAAACTATACAGGTATTAAAACTAGACATTAAAAACTAAAACAATTTCAAGCAAACACTAAAACAAAATCAACAAGTAAAAACTAAACAATTTCAAGCAAAACCTAAACAATTTCAGACAAAAACTAAACAATTTTAGGAAAAAACTAAATCATATACTGAAGAAAAATTTGAAAAAAAAATACCATTCGCACAGTAGAGAGACTATTTGCAATGTCCGCAAGCTGGTCCTCAACCCACAGATCATGAGAACCATGCACTTCTTTCTTCGATTCATCTTCATCATAAGTCTCCTTATCCTCTTCCTCATCAAAAACCCCAGCAAGATTGCACCAAGGTTTTTGTAAACACACATATAATTACAAACATAAAACTAAAACTACACACAAACAACTATAAACTAAACAAAAAAAAAAACCATAAAACTAGACAAAAACACACAAAAGCTAAAAAATAAAAAAAAAAAAGCACTTACAGAGGTTTGAAGTACAAAACAAAATCTGGTCATAGAACCATCATTTACCCTCCTATGAAAATCATTCATCACAACTGACCAACAATCAATCACACTAAAGGTAATGTATATTGTAGGATACATACTAAGGAGATCCTCAGCATTCAAGTAAAACTTTTCAATGATATTCACAAACATTTCATCTGAACTGTAGAAAAAAGAAGTGAAAAAAAAAGGATAAAATTATAATCATTAAGCTAAAACTAGACAATAAAACAATAAAACTAGACAATAAGAATAAATACTTACTTCGGGGCTTGTTCACTTTTAAAGAAGCAATAATCAACCACTTCTTTAGGAATCTGGTTCATTCCCTTGCAAAGGAATCCAATTTTCTTCACATTACTTGAAACATATTTAACAGCCACTTGTGGTGGCCCGATGTCCAAAGAGCATCAACCACGTTCATCACGATAAACTTATACTACGTCATCTTCAGTTTTATCATTTTCATTCTCATCATCCTCTCCATCAGCATCATCCTCCTCCTCATGTTCAACATCATCCTCAACTACTTCCTCTTCTTCACCACTACTAGTATCAGCTTCCTCTTCTTCAACTACTTCATCTTCTTCAGCTTCCTCTTCTTCAGCATTTCTGCCATCATCCTCCTGATTTCTAAAAGCATCATCATCATTATCACTGAGGTTGACTGCAGGCTCAATTGGTGGATTTGACCTGCCACGCTAAAAAAGGATAAAATTCTAATCAGTAAGTTAAAACTAGATAAAACATTGTAAAAACAAGATAAAACATGTTAAAAACTAGACAGTTTTACACAACTGCACAACAAAAACTAGGCAGTTTCACAAAATAGATAATAAAAGCATAAAACTAGACAATATATGTTAAAAACTAGACAGATTCACACAAAACATTATCCATGTCAACTAGACAATAAAAGCATAAAACTAGACAATAAAACTATAAAACTATAAAACTAGACAATAACAATAAATACTTACATCAGAACTCGCAGCTACATTATCCCTGGCAACTTGGGAAGCTCTTATAGCATCAAACATATATGTAATGTTCTGATCTGCTTCAGCTTGAGAAAACCCAAGACTGAAGCTTGGACAGTCATTTCTGAACATCAGGAAGTACATGGCCACAATGTGATCTAATTGATTCAACACCCCAGGATCGGACCAAAACTTTTGTGTTTGTGATACTTCTTCTTGTGATGCAGATACAGACTCCACCTCAGGCATTTTCAGTGTTTTCAAAACACGAGCAGAATATGCGTGGAAAACAACTTCCACATCTCGTTTGAGAAATTGAAGCACCTCATCATTGCCTACAAATATAAAAACCACTTTACATGAGCAATAATTAAGAAAAAAACTAGACAATTCCATTAAAAACAAGACAAAAATCACAAAAAAGGTAGGCAAATCAAGAAGTGTTAAAAACTATACAATAACTACTAAAAAATACACAATAACTTCTAAAAACTAGACAAAATCAACAAAACAAAACAATTTCAGACAAAAAATTAAAAAAAAAAAAAAAGCAGACAATTACCACTGAAAGGTAACATATTCAATAAAACTAGACAAAACATGCAAAAATCTAGATAATTACAACTATAAAATACACAAACTACACTATTTCAAAAATAAAAAGACATGAAAAAGAGAGAATGACTAACATCACTGGAACTATTCTGAATTTCCACATCAGTACGAACACCATCAGGAATAGGATATCTGATGCATGGAAAAGTGCCATCATAATTAAGCACATCAGGCTTGAGTCTCTACTTACTAATAGGATACCAATCAACCATAAGAGAACTCCCATATCCAATATTCTTCTCTTTTTCAAGCCTCTCTGACAAATTCCTCATTGTCCAATGTTGAATATATAAGGGGAAGTGCACTAGAATCGGCACGACCTTGACATAGGAACCTATGGAGATAAACCAGAACAAGCACAACTACACAACCATGAATATGGTTTTGCGTAGTTGACTTGTATTTAGAAACTGCATCACACAAAGTATCAATCACGAAACCACACCAATCCACATTACGTATAGAATATACTCTCTCCAACTGACTAACAAGTCTCATGTCAAGAGTATGGCCTGCAGTTGGTGCTAGGAAAATGCCACAAGCATAAAGCACAAAAACTCTCTTGAAATCATCCCCACCATCCTTCAAACTCAACAACACCTTCAACACAGCAGTAAGTTTCACATCGGCCTTTTGATCTGTAATACCAAACTTAGCCCTCCAATTTTTCCTCAACTCCGCATTAGCAATGTAGGAAGCATCTTTCTTATCAGCATTCCTTAAATTCTGGTAACACAACTTCACAGGAAAACTAGTCTTCCTAGGAAGAAGAAAAATGTCTTGCACGTCTTTAGCGGTGATATGGTACTTATTCTCCCCTATCGTCTGAATACGCGTTTCTCCATTAAAAATCGCCACTAGCCAGGGTACGATACCCAATGGAATAGCCTTGAATTTCAAATGAAGCAATCCATCGAAACCAATATCTACCACACTTTGTCTCTATGCATTATTCAACTTCTTCAACGTGTCAACCATAAGTTTTGCAGAACCCCCAAGCCTGTACTCTTTCTTTAAACCTTGCTCAACCTCCACAATGTTCTGACTGACACGAATTGTATTGTCAACTTGCTCAGGTGCAGCATCAGCAACTCGGAGACCCACCTTAACACGTTTAGGCTGCCTCTTCTGCCTTGGCTTAGGAACCTTTGGAACAATCACCTTTTCTTAGGTACCTTATCATTCTTCGATTTATTCGTCTGTCCATCGTTACCTAACAATACAAAAAAAAAAAAAATATTAAAAACTATACAGTTTATATGAAAAACTAGACAATACATACTAAAAACTAGACAGTTCAACACAACTACACAATAGAAAGATATAACATGAAAAAGTAGACAAATATTGGTAAAAACTAGATGATATATGGTAAAAACTATACAGTTTTACACAACTGCACAACAAAAAAGCTATAACATGAAAAACTAGACAAGTATTGGCAAAAACTAGACCATAAGGTATTTACATAAAAACTAGACAATATATGTTAAAAACTAGACAATTTCACACAAAAAGCTGTAAATATGAAAAAGTAGGCAATATATGTTAAAAACTAGATAATTTCACACAAAGCATTCAGAAAATTCAAACAAACAACAAATACCCGTCAAAAACATATACAGTGTACACAACTACATAGCAAAGCTAAAAATCATTAAAAACAAATGATACATGTTAAAAACTAGACAATAGATACTAAAACCTAGACAGTTTCCCACAAAAAATGTTCAAAACAAACAGACATTCCACAGTTTCCCACAATAAGATTCAAATGAAGAACATGACCATAAAATTCAACTGTAAATCAACAGATCTAGCAAAAAAACTCAATTACGAACCATAAACGCAACTAAAAAAACACTTACCCATGCCGGAAATAGGATTATGGAGAAGAGGTAACTCTGTGTTCACATAAAAACAACTTCAAAACACTAAACAAACTTCGAACAAACAAAAACATGATCAAAAAAGCTCTAAAAACTAACTTACCGCCATTATCACCAGCAACAGGAACCTCTGTGTTCCCTTGCGCAGGTATTCCACCACCATTATCACCGGCAACAGTCGAATCAGCCATAAAAATGCCTAAAAAGCAAAATCAAAGCAACCAAAAGTAAACTCGAGACAACAAAATCGTCAAAATCAACTAACAACAACTTCGAAACACTAAAATCGAGCTTGAACAGACAAATACCTGATGATCGCGCGATGAAAAGCTCCAGAAACTACCAAAAGCAAAAATCGAAACAAAAAAAACCGTCAAAAACAAGTGACAACAACTTCAAAACACTAAAATCGAGTTTGAACAGACAAATACCTGATGATCGCAAGATGAAAAGCTCCAGAAACTAGGGTTTTGCCAGATCCAGAGAAAATCGCCAAACCAGAGAGAAAATCGGAAGAAACCACTAGAAAAAACTGAAAATGAGATTAAAAAAAAGGGGGAAAAAATGAAAATCGCCTTTTATACTAAACCCATGGAAAAAATGGTATGACCCGGTCCGCATTTTGACCCGCAAATTCCACCGGATTTTGACCCGCGAAATATAAAACGGGCAAAACTAAAACTAGACAATTTCTATAGAAACCAAGGGGTCTCTCTGGACTTTCATAACATGATAAGACTTTTATAAGACTAAGTATTTGTTTTGTGTCCATTCTATTGTCGTGGATTTCACGATGGATTTGTGAATTTGTGAAATGCAGAACGTCGTTTATCTTTGCTATAACTTGCAAACGGACCTTAACCAGAATATGGACTATACAGGTATACGTCGGAGTATTTCGTGAAAAGTTTAAGTTGGAATATACGACTTTTTTTTTTTTTTTTTTTTTTGTGGTGGGATTTGAAGTTCAAGGAAATATGGGTGTACATGAAAAATGTTGATTGTGGAATGTAATAGAGGTAACTTTGTCTTTGATTTGTAAATGATTTTTTTTAGATAAAATTTTAAATTTTGCACACGCTTATATTATTCTCTGTGTTTGAATACTATCGATGGTATATTTGAAATTTGAATACGCTAGTGATCTTTTCATCACTATAAAAAGCTACTAAAACTTAAAAGAGTCCTAGAGTTTATGAGAGTCTTGAGAGTCCTTCAACAAACACAATTTAATTCATAGCCCATATAATAAAATTCGCGGGTCAACCCGCCCAACAGGTTGACCCGCGAGTTATTAAAAACCCAATTCATTATATACAGACAATGCTTCAGATCAACACATCTTCCTCCCTTTCTTCTTCTTCTTCTTCTTCTTAATTATTATTATTATTATTATTATTATTATTATTATTATTATTATTATTATTATTATTATTATTATTATTATTCTTCTTCTTCTTCTTCTTATGTCGATCCTATCCTACCTTTTAGATTCTCCTTCAACTGTCAGCGATCGGCTAGGGATCAATCGTAGAATTCATGGCCGCTGATCATTTTCTAGATATCGAAGAGTGTATATGTTCTGGATTTTGACGAATTCCACAATTTTATACAGTTCTCACTGCTGGAATTGATTCCGATCTGAATTTGAATGATTTCGATTAAGGTATTTGATCTCGATTTCTTTCGATTTTAGTATCTTTGATTGTTAATCATCTCGATTTCTTCTGATTTCATATCGTGATTTCAGTATCTTCCATCAAAGAGAGTCTCCTCAAATCAAGTTCAGAAGAAATGGCGATCTCAGCCTCAATCGATCATCTTCTCCGTCATCTGAGCTAGTTTTTGCGGTTTTGGTGTTCGATTTACATCTCAACACTTCGATTCTCATCACTCTTCTCCGATTTGGTGTAGGTATGTTTATCATTTGATCTATTTGTCTCTGATTTCGTCTTCGATTTGCATCTAAATAACTTATGTTTTAATTGTTGTTAGATCGATTTGCTTTTATTGTTGTTAGATCGGCATGATCTGCTTCGATTTTTGTTGTTTTGGTGGTTTATGCTTCATTTTTGCTTCTGATTGTTGTTAGATTGGCACAATCTGCTTCATTTTTATGTTGTTTTGGTTGTTTATGCTTCATTTTTGCTTCTAATATTGTTAGATTGGCATGATCTGCTTCATTTTTGTTAGATCGACATAATTTGTTTCGTTTTCTGGATGTATGTGTAAATAGCTTATTGTTGATGTGTAATAGTCTATTGTTATGGTAGAATTGTGTATGACAGTTGCCAAATAGTTGAATGGATGAGTATTTCCATTGACCATGCTAGTGTGAGCAAACAAGCCATTGAGTTATGCATCGTGGTTGTCCATTGTTGTAGTGTAATAGTATATTGTTATTGTAAAACTGTGTATGTCAGTTGTCAATGAGCTATGCAGTTTGGTTGTCTATTGTTGTAGTATAATAGTCTATTGTTATAATAAAATTGTGTGTGGCAGTTGCTAATGAGTTATGCAGCTTGGTTGTCTATTGTTGTAGGGTAATAGTCTATTGTTATAGTAAAATTGTGTATAACAGTTGCCAAATTGTTGATGTTTTTGTTGCGTATACTAGGTTTTCGTAAAAATGGTGGTCGAATAAAGAAAACGGTTGATGATAATGACGGTTGATGTTTTTGGTATATTTTTGTTGATTATTGTATGAAAATTGTGTGCTTTTGTATGTAAATTGTATATATGTTTACCCTGATTAGTGTAGGAGATGTCTAGTATGTAAATTGTGTATGTCTGTGTGTATATTTTTTTTAGATTTTTGATGAAAATTGTGTGTTTTTGTATGTAAATTGTATATGTTTTTACTCTAATTAGTGTAGGACTTGTCTAATATGTAAATTGTGTATGTCTGTGTGTGTGTGTATGTTTTTTGTATATTTTTGTTGATTTTTGTATGAAAATTGTGTGTTTTTGTATGTAAATTGTATATATGTTTACCCTGATTAGTGTAGGAGATGTCTAGTATGTAAATTGTGTATGTCTGTGTGTATATTTTTTTGTAGATTTTTGTATGAAAATTGTGTGTTTTTGTATGTAAATTGTATATGTTTTACTCTGATTAGTGTAGGAGTTGTCTAATACGTAAATTGTGTATGTCTGTGTGTGTGTGTGTATGTTTTTTGTATATTTTTGTTGATTTTTGTATGAAAATTATGTGTTTTTGTATGTAAATTGTATATGTTTACCCTAATTAATGTAGGAGTTGTCTAGTGTGTAAATTGTGTATGTATGTGTGTATGTTTGTTGTATATTTTTGTTGATTTTTATATGAAAATTGTGTGTTTTTATATGTAAATTGTATGTCTATAGTGTAATAGTATATTCTTATAGTAAAATTGTGTATGACAGTTGCTAAATTATTGATGTTTTTGTTGCATATACTAGGTTTTCGTAAAAATGGTGGTCGAATGAAGAAAACGGTTGATGATAAAGATGGAGACGTGGATGGAGGAGTCGACGAACAATTTAAGGGTGTTTTATTTGTTTGCAAAGATGATTGTAGTTTGGATATAGTGATTTTAAATTTTTTATATTGTTTTATATGTATGACATTTATTGATTGATGAATGAAATTGATTTCTATGTTTATTTTATAAATATTGTGTTTCTTTCGGATAAATAGGTTGTCATCAATAATTTTATGCTAAATATAGACAATTATGTATCAAACATAGACAATTTGATCCAAAATACCAATATGACTAAATGGACATGAAAGGAGTTGTGTGTTGTAAGGAAAATATGCGGGTTCGGTCCGGGTCGGCCCGGCCGATCTGGATCGACCCGCAAAAATATCATGTTGTATAGTTTTATGTATAAATTGTCTATGAACTCTCAATATATGTGGACTCTCAGGAGACGTACTCATAAAAAGCATAGCATGCGGACGATATAAGCATGCTCTTGCTCGTGTCGAGCGGAAATCTTCTGCAGAGAACCTCGCCCTGGAAATTTGTAACATTGTGTTTGCAAGCAATCCACTAATCGAGTAATATTGAGATGAGAAAAACTCAACCTTAGACGAGTAAACATGGCTTTTCTTTCTTAAAAAAAGAATCCAATACAACTTTATAACAATTAAGCGAACGCCATGTCCTTGAAAACACTACCATTTTCTTTCCAACTGTGTTGACATTGTGTTCCAATCTTTCAATTATTAACTGCCTGCCTTTGCCATGTACATCGACAGTAACCTTACTGCGTGCAGATAAACATTTCCTCTCAAAGCCGCAATGAAATTACAACTAAGATACAACACCATTCATCTCGACATCATTAATGTAGCTAAAGCGGAAGCCAAAATTCCAGGCCATTGGTTGTTACCTCCTCCTAAGAGAATATGTTATAAAATGCCGAACATCTTGACAAGTTCTAGCGTTTAGATTTGATGAAAATTCATCAGGGGCCTAGCATTCTTTGGCAAGACGGATGATTGTACCTAGCCAGTCATCAGGAATGGTTTCTCTCAATCCTCCTTGGAGAGCTCTCAATGAATGGCTTGTTGCTGCCTGCGTACAAATAACAGTAATATGGAATAGTTTCTGCTGAAAAGGAACCACATGGTTAGGAACTTACAAGCCAAATTACCTTCACAATGTAAACATCAATTCCCAATTTAGCAATCATAGCAGCTTCTGATATTTTGGTGACCATTCCACCAGTTGTGTCATGAGCTGCTACGGTAATCTCAACTGTTCATGGTGTTTGGGCTGGTAAGTTGTTGTAACATTATATGAAATGAAATTCTCAGAGAGAACCCATTTTTTCTAAGCATTAGGAAAGACCACACTTTTGTGTTTAATAATGTAAAATTATACCACCACGGTACCAAGTGTTAGGCATGGTTTTTATAAGACTTGCTCAAAGGATGCGCAAGTGACCTCATTAAGCAGAGATGTATCTACTTTTCTAGGAATGAGTAATATGACACAGTCTTGATTCTATTATTATGCTGAAGCACGATTTTATTTCATGCCTATGGTAAAATGCATACCGCCGCCATAGGGCTGCTTTGCACATTTTCTGAAAATTTAGGAAGGTTTTACCTTAGACTCATTATGTTTACAAATGCATTGATCCCTACGCATCATTATGAAGTTCCACGTTGCAGACATTTGTGCACTTAGAGGAAATGCAGAGATATAATCATCGAATTACAAAGTAAGAGCCAACTTCACGTACCATGGACTACTTGAAATTAGTATTGCTAAAAGGGGTGAAAATAGTAAAACATACATGCTTAGATGATTAACATCTAATTATTGTGAAGTGTTCATCTGGAATAAGAATAAGTAGCAACAACTTAGGGCCATGGACTACTTGAAATTAGTATTGCTAAAAGGGGTGAAAATAGTAAAACATACATGCTTAGATGATTAACATCTAATTATTGTGAAGTGTTCATCTGGAATAAGAATAAGTAGCAACAACTTAGGGCCATGGACTACTTGAAACTGGTAGGGCTGAAAGGGATGAATATAGTAAAACATACATGCTTAGATGATTAACATCTAATTATTGCCAAGTGAGCATCTGGTATAAGAATAAGTAACAACAACTTAGTGCACTGTGGATGTGTTTAAGAGCTCTGCTCCTATATGGGAAACCTTCGAGTACGAAATTAATTATTAGCTTGAAAATGGAAAAGAAAGTTCAAATCAATGAGCATTAATTCATTACTGACCTTGCCTGGTCGTGTCTTGTAACTTAGGTTCTAACACAGACCAGGTCCCATCTTTCCGCACAGCTGAAATTGCAGTTTTTACACCATTTCAGTCATTAATTCAAATGAACCCAACATCACATTTATCAAATGTAGTTCATGCATGTTTTAAACATACCAATTTCCCTGAGAAGCATGGCATTAGGTTCTGTTGGTGGACGGTCATATACTCCAAAAACATCCGTCTGCAACAAGGATTAAGGAGAATATCTATGTACATGTATAGAACATGCATGCAAGTGAAGTATATTTAATTTAAATTGTTGGTTTAACATGCATATCCAATGTAATATTTGGAACACCTCTGAGATACAACCTAAAGTACTATTGCTTTAAAAATAACGTGTTCTAACTTCTAATATAACTGAATAGTGCTTTATATAATTATATGCTAATTTATTGTAGCATCAGCCATGCATGCAATCAATCAAATATTTGTAAATATGCGCAGAAAACGGAAAACGCATTATGCTAGGATACGAGAAAAACGACATAATTAGGTCTCAGTTCTTCAGCTAGATGTCGTATAATGACATCCCCGCTTAATATAGTGCAACCCTGAGAAAGTTCTCCGTCAGTTCAGGAAATTACTGAAACTGAGCAAAAGCTTATAGATATTAGTATCGAACCAGCGAGCTATCCAGTACAGCATCTCCATGCAACACCTAATATTATTTAAAGAAAACTATTTTCAGTTCCCAACCACATAATAAGAAGAATAATAATAACAGAGCAGACAATGAACAAAAATACCATTGAACAATTATCAATGAGCTTGCTCATGTCATAAAAATTCAAAACGAGTAATTACGAGGACTGCAGATAGCGTTTTTTATCCCAAGCTGTTTAAGTACTGAACATAATTTATCAATGGCGAAATAAAGGCTATTTTTATTTCAATGACGAGGCTTGTGGATGTAAGCCACCCAAATTTTTGGATCCTATGATGAACACACACGGAAACAGAAGATAAACCAAAACTAAAATGTTTCTGAAGAAATGGTAACACTGGCCAATGGAGTTAGTTTTTAGTTTCAATCCAAGTGATGCCCAATAGTGAGAAAGGAAGAACTGTCAATTTTATTATAGATAGATTATACACATTTGGCACCCATTTTATACTCCACATCAACATTAATGACACTCTCACTTCCAGAAAACACAAATAGGAAAGTCACATTTGATTTAACTAGTGAAAATTCTTAGTAGATAAATCTACCAGTATCTTTCGTATCTATTTCCACTATCTTAAACAATCTTAGCATTCAACATAACAGCACACATTTAGAGGAAACACAATAGTGAACTCAAACTGAATTTTAACTACTCAATTTTTTTAGCATATCAATTCACTATTTACATATAGATGTTTGTATTTTTTTTTCCCTGTCCCTTCAACAATTTTGGCATTCACGTGCGATCATGCAAACAAAGACACGTAATTAATAGTTCAGGCTCACGACTCGAGCAGCAAAATGCAACAATCAATCACTTTGTATAACTTTAATTAATCTTTTATTTTTTAAGTTGATTCAGGAATTCATACTTACGGGTACAAAACCAGAGCGGATTGCTTTGACCACATTGGATGAGTCAGCTGCAGCTAACTGACAATATAAATTTTCACTTTTCAGTTCTCGGAAGTGAAAAACACTACACCAGACAAGGTATCAGGAAGCAAAAAACAGTGAGGAAGAATGCAAGAAATTCATAACAGAGGCCAAGATAACAACTAACATTTCTCTCACAGGTTGACCAGCCACATGAAAATGGAGACATTCCAATTGAAGGGATACTCTCTGCAGGAAAATGTATAATATGTAAAATATTGGCTTATAACAGTGTTGTCAATACCGGATCGCATCGCGTCGCGCCCGACCTAAAAAAGTGGGATAGCGGGATCGCGCTACCGGGATGACCGGGATACTGAAGTTCTATATAAATAATATATCATATATTAACATAGACATATAAGCTTAATATAAACCCAATTAATGAATATAAAGTCATAGATTACTCCATAAAGAGTCACAGAGACACAAACAAAGTCTAAAGATATAAATAAGTCTTACAAAACATAATATCACCAAGACACCAACCAAATCATAAAGACATAAACGAGAAGTCTTAAACCAAATCATAAACCATAAGTCTTAAACCAAATCATAAACGAGAAGTCTTAAACCAAATCATAAACCATAAGTCTTAATCAGATTCAAGGTAAAACTCTTCTTCCTCTTCTTCACTTTCATCACTTTCGACAAACTCCCCCTCATCATCCATGTCCTCAATCATCACTTCTTTCCCCTTAGCTCTAGCACTAGCACTTGAACTTCTAGGTCTACTAGCACTATTCTGTCTTGATTCTCTCCTAGTGTTAACCCCGGTTAAAGGCTCTTCGGCTCCAACTGCATCACCAACTGCATTCCAAAATTCCTCATCTTCAACGTCAACTTCACCTACCACCCACTCATTATCCTCCAGAAAATCATCAAGTTCAATAGATTTTGACAAGTCATCAGAATTGAAGCGTTCTTTAAGAGCTTGGTTATAATTGAAGCGTTCTTTAAGTGCAAAACCTCAACATACCTTAAAATTAGCAAGTCGCCGGAGCTCAGCAGGCAATTCCGACCGGAACCGGCCCGTAAAATGGCCGGTTAGACTGAAGATCGCCGGAGTTGCAAAATTGGTGGAGGGGAGGCAGTGTGTTGGACGGTAACGAAAAGAAAGAAAATAGGTGTGGTGTGCTGGTTTCTTTCTTCTATTAGGCTTTTAGTGGGTTTTAAGTGGGGATAAATGACAAATTTACCCCCATCTTTACTGTCGCGGGTGCAATCTCGCGCGATTTCCGGGATCCCGGAAATTTGATCGCGCCCGGGAAAGTCCGGGAAGCTATGCTTCCCGATATCTACAGGTCTATCCTAGTAGACCTGCAAAACGCGACGCGATTCTGGGATCGCGCGCGATCCCGGCGCGATTAACAACACTGGCTTATAATGCAGGGAAAAATAGACTTCAAGTTAGTTCCGGAAGATATAAACCCTTACATAGTGCCATGAAAAATTAGACGAGGAAAAAAAAAACTCATCTGTGCAAATAATGAACATCAAACCCAATACTTGAAATGGCCAATAGATTATCTTGTGTAAAAACTTATGACTTCAAATGGGAAGAAAATTATTTCAATGAAGAATCAAAGTCAACTATGAAAAATGTAGCCTGCTTAGATTGTGTGAATAGGATACGCACATCTACAAGGGGGGAGGCTTACATGTATAAAAAAAGTCCTTACGCCAAATATGTTATGAAAGATGCGAAAGTTTCTGATCTAGGTAAATGCAGCTTTAAGTAAAGTGAATCCTTTACTATTGCAAAATCCTATCATGCAAAGTGAAGAATTAACGCAATACAGAAAATAAATCGAATTAAAAGAGCCTATGTCCATTCCCCAAACTTAATCTTCAGAAACTTTTTTTTTTTTTTTTGTAAAACCTTGTTATGCAAAGTAAAGAACGAATGCAATACAGAGAATAAATCGACTCAAAAGATTTCTTTTGGTTCCACTACGAAAAAGCCCGTGCCCATTACCCAAACTTAGTCTTGGAAAATTCCACTAGACTTCACCAGAAAGATCACAATACAACCACAAGTCAAGTAGTAATCTCCCAAAACAAAGCCAGATGAAGTACATTTTATACACATAATTCAGATGTTGTAGTTCTATTTTGATTATTCTAGCAAAGCGTTGTGGAAATTTCCAAGAATAGACTTGAGAAGTGGTGTTGCTGTTATGTAGCTGAACAACCACTATAAATCTTTGAGTCGGTTTATTTTCTGCATTGCATTGCATTCTTCAATCTGCCTAAATTCTACAAAGAGAATACTTCACTTTACATAGCTGCATTTAACCCAATTTGATACTTTGCATCGTTCACAAACGAAGCCATATTTTAACCAAGTAAATTTTTTACTCCTAATTTACCCCCCCCCCCCCCCCCCCCCCGGTGTATTAATTCCCAGTAATATATTGTACAATAACTAACAACCGCAGACATACTTTAAATTGTCGAAGACTCGCCTGAGCATTGTCTAAATACAACTGATTTTGGACACAGAAAGAAATGGACAAAACCCATCCGAAAGTAAGATATACTTGGATCAAATAGAGAATGAGCCTAACAAAGTATATTTTTATCTGTTGTCGATAACATGAATATGAAGTTTCTTAAAAACACACCAGATCACAATAATTAGTTAAATACCGATAATGGATGCATGTGTTTAAGGTTTTGAAAAACAAATGCAGAAACAGATACATGAACCGAAGAGAAAAAGAGTGAACAGGCGGAAAGTATGTGGAAGAAATTGAGTAGATTCTTACCTTTTGCAAGAGCTCTCACAATTTCAAGATTGAGCGACGTCACCTGAATTAATCAAAGAGAAAGTTAGAATGAGCCATGCAACAAAGAAATATATCCAGGACATGTATTACATAGTTTTTGGTAGGCATTATTGCTGGATAAAGACTAATTAACTTGAATATCAAAAGTATTACTGATTCATTTGTAATTTGTGGAAACCAAGAAAGTTGTGAAAAAAATTGAAAGAAACCAAATAAGGGAAATAAAAAAAATCTGATGCCACCACCAAATACAATTCACATCATGCTGCAGAGAACAACGATTTTTGCACACATAAAGGCTAGAGTGCATGAAAACAGCAAGGATCCTTGATATTCAATCACAATTCATAGACCAATAAAAATTCTGACATAAAACCAGCCAGTGACAATGAATATGAAACAAAATCTGAAAAAAGAAAAAAGAAAAGGATAAATAGAAAGTGTTTAATCTGCTTTGTTGTTGTGTTTGCAGAAAACGTTTTTCAAGAAAAGTTCATGATTGGAAAATCCTTTGATGCTTTCCTAACCTATCTTCAAAAGGGTACAAAGAGGCAATAGAGAGAAGCTAAAATAAAATATAGTAAAAATATTTTAATCTGCAACTTACTGATATCCGCGTAGCAACAAAACCGGACTTGACAAGAGGCTTGCTTAATCCTCCTTTATGAACCCCTGACTTGCTTGCTTGAAAGTGGCCAAAAGAACCTGTAGCTAATAACATGAGCCACTCAACTAAAAGGCCAACTATAGTCTATACTGATATAGGTCCTGATACATCTCTCATATCTTATATACAGTTTTATGAAAGAGTAAAATGGATATGAAACATAGAAAGAACCAAATTTACCCGACGTGGTCTATTATATAATAATCGTAGAGTACCAGATAATAAAATAGTAAGTATTCCATGTCACTGGTTAGTGGTAATTGCTCTATAGAATCAAGACTTAAATACCTGGCGTAAAATAAAATCGTGGAAAATTGGAGAAACATCTATTACAGCAATTATTTTATCCTTTTTAATAAGATGCTTATTTGTACCAACGCATACGCATTGAAGATTAAAACGAAGAAGAATAGAAGTTTGATCCCCATAATGGCAAGTGCATGTAGTTTAACTAAAACTAGCTTCCCGTTCTAACCATGTTTCTGTAAGATCTTTCTTGTTGTAGTGTGGTAAGTTAGCGTGACTAATTCTTATAATACATTTAATAAATGTGGATTGCAGGCACATTCACCTAAAAGAAACAGAATGTATGAACTATAATTAACAAGTTTGAAAACAGTGCATCGGAGAAATCAAGCTAAGATATCAACCTGCACCGTGAACCACTACAAATTTTTTGGAGTCCACTTCTGTCTCATCATCAACTTGACAAATATCAGCTTGGATTTGGGAGGATCCAGGCCTCTTGCTCCAATCCATTCCGCGGCAAGGACCGGAAATCATGGCTTGCCGGAGCTGTGACGAAACTACTGTAAGGTTGTCATCGTGTATGGTCTCAAACTCATTCTTACAGGTAATTGCAGCACCTCCTGCGTCAAAAAAACAGAAAACTGCACCAATTCTTAGATTTTTGTGGACTAATTGTACATAAATTTCCAGATATAACTAAAGATTGATTCTTTCCTCTCTAAAATTACACGGTGATGAAAACACAACCCTTTCTTATTTATTCTGAGAAGCATTAATCTAATTTTAAAACTGTGATATCACTGAAATGTGAAAGTCTCAAACATAGAAGATTAGCAAACTGTTATTATCTGAGCTGAAATGAATTGCAAGAAAGAGTTTTATGAAATGATGAAAGAGAAGTAAGAATGAATAAAGCAGCTATAAATGTAAATGTAGAACGTAAATAGTGAATTGATGGAACTCACCGAGCTTAATTATGCAGTGGATTGATTTGGTCGGAGAAGCAGCATCGGCGGCGGTTTGGTGGTGGTTATCCATTTCGTGTTTTGGTCAATTGTGTATTACAGTCTACTAATGTTATGATTTTGGATTAACAAGGGGATAAAACTACAAGAGAGTTAACAAAATAGGATAACTAAAACTGAAATTGATATTGAGACGATAAATAAAATAAATTGTGAAGTTGAGATTGAAACCAATGTATCACAATCCTTATGGTAGATTGCGTCTATGCGGAAAATACCAATGAAATGCTCAAATTTGATACGCGGAGTCGTTATCAGTTCTCACGGTGAATTGTTATAGTTAGTTCCATAGATTTAGTTTGTACATGTTTACTTACGGACTCTCTCTAGATTAAAGGTTGTACAAATACTCTTCCTTTTCAGATAAACTAAGCATGGATTGTGACTTCAATAGAATGAACTTGATTCATAACATCAATTATTAACACTGGAAACGCCCATTAACTCCCTAGAACTTAAAGTGCCCCGATTAAGGAAACAACTATAGGAATAAGGTCGTAAGCAGGTGGACTAAAAACACCAAGTAAGTTACCATCACAAGTGCATTCAAAGTACAAATACACCGAAGATTACCTTGTCATGGTTTAATAAAACTGCATGTTTTGAATTCACCCTAGAAGGCTTTTTGTAGTCAGTGTATATTCAAATGAATTGATAATTCTACTATACATACAAGGAAGGAGTTTAAATTCCAAACACGCTAAAGAAACTGCAAATTAACTACTCCCGCTCAGTGTTCGCCACAATGAGCTTTTCCTCCGTCTTGAGCTCACCACCGTGTGCTGAGTTTGCCAATCTCTATGTCCATTTCTCACCGCGGTGAGCTCGTTTGTGAAGCAGCTCGCCGCGGTGAGACCTGTAATTTCATATTTCTGCATTATTTTCTTCTTTTAAGCTTCGAACTCCCAAAAGTCTGCCTCCTAGAATCTCTTTGGAGTATTTGAGCCATCCGATGCTTCGTGCAACATGTTGAGGGTAGAGTCCCCCAAACACTTAATAAGTTCTTTTTATGTCCTTAGGTCCAAATCACTATAGGTCGTCATAATCCGTTATCAAAGGTCTTAAGCTCCTCAAAGTGACTTCCAGGTGAGAACCTGCACAAGTGACTTTGGGGGGTTAGTTCCGTAAATTCGATTTGCTTAATGTCAAACCAGACTAGGACTTTACTTGAGAGAGACTGAAGATCTACTCTATATAGTGATCGGGAATAAGTAAGTGAAGAAGGCTTACCCCGCGTTAAGAGGATATGTCCCATATTTATAGGTTTTCCTTGAGAATGGGAGGACTCACAAGATCGCACCAAGTGTACATCCCAGATTGTGCCACCCATGCCTTGATAGGCCCATGGCCCAATAGGTTGGTTGAGGCTAGGACGTCCAGCTTAGGACTATAGTCGGGACCCTTAGGGTGAAGGGTTAGAACGTCCCGCTTAGGATTGTAGTCCGGACCCTTAGGGTGAAGCGGTTAGGACATCCCGCTTAGGACGGTAGACCACGACCTTAGGAGAACTCGGGGAGCTTAGGACGCCTTAGATGCCTTAGACATATTTCAGTATCAACATATGTCCCCCTAGTTTTCAAGTATCTTTGTAGAAGATAGTTGAGGAACTATAGTGTCCGGGGAGCTTAGGATGCCTTAATTTGATGCCCTGGACATATTTTCGTATCAACACAACACATCTTGGATCTTGCCACGAGATGCCAAATGTGTTTTTGTCCTCCAAATCCATGCATTTTCACACATTTCTACAAAAAACAACACAATACCAAAACACATAAAAAAGCACCAAAACATATACTAGAAAAAGGCTAAAGTACTTACAAAATACGGTAAAAAGACTAGATGAATCGTTAGAATAACGACTCATCAAACTCCTAAAACCGAACCTTTGTTCGTCCTAAACACTATAAACAAAGGTCCTAAAAAATGAAAAATCACATAGAGACAAAAAAAAAAAAAAAAAAAAAAAAAAAAAGAATAGTCCAACTAACGAGGTACCCGAACCACTTTTGCAAGAATCAAACCTTAGACTGATCAAATCTTGGATTTTCATTAACGTTGGTAGGTAGCTAACAAAAATTGCACTTCTTTCTTACACATTCATACACAGTTCGTGTAATTTTAGGGTAAATACATTTTTAATTATTTTTCATGTGCAGTGTAGTTTCAATTTCTGATCTGGTAAACGTAAATTGGTAAATGTGTAAATTTTGCCATTAGCTCAATCGGCTAGGACATCTATGCTCAAACAATAGGTCTTACGTACCCATGGTTAAAATTTTTGATTTAAATTCCTTAGATCAAAACATAAGGATGGGCCGGTCCGGGTTAGGGCCTGGTTTTAATGGGCCTTTGGGTTCATCATACCGGCCCAAGTTCAGCCCGGTCCGGCACATATGATTCATATAATAGAGTTATATCTGATCTAATGGTACAGATTGAATATTTCATGACTTTGTTATGCGGTACGAGAGCAGGACTACTATATCAGTGTACAAATCAAGTTTACACAAGCAAATGTATAACCGTATAAGTTTCTGATGTTACAATCACTCACACTGGCTAGGAATTTCATTATCTCAACCAAAACTATACACTCCCAATTCCAGTGCAACATTTATATAAGTTGGAAAAATGAGCTATTGGTTTATTGTAAAACTTTGCTATTATGACTTATTGCACTCGAATAACTTGAACCCTCTTGCGTGCAATCAAGATTTCATTCATCTGCGCAACTTGGAGTAAGAGCTGGTTGATTCTCTGCAGAGATAACAAGCAAGTTCATAGTTAGTCAAAATCCTATACAAGCCAATTAGGAGGCAAAACCAACCACTGTTCTGTACTGGTACTTGAGTTCATTTAATTAACGAAACAAGATGTAATCGCTAAATAAAAGCAACTAAACCTCATCTTTTTGCTTGATCATGTGCAATAGATTCCCCTTGCTCGTCTCAACCTTGGCACGCCTCTGCCACCACATTACAGCTTTAGCACGCAGCAACGACACAAGTAACGCCACAGCAATTCCAGCCGATGCAAACGCAAACACATAAACTTTAACTTGTTTCTGAGCAGCACGTTTGTTTACCCCACGAGAGATCCAGGGTCGTAAATCCAGCTTTAAAAGTAGCTTTCTCCAACCCCTGATACCATTACAATCAGGTGATGACACTGAATCGACGACCGGTTGTCTGTTAACTTCATCTGTGGTAGTAATGGGCAAATCTTGATGTTCTGTAGGTGGAAAAACTGATGAGGATTCACTATGCAAGCGACCCTCTTTGATGACAATTTGTTCCCAATCGGAACTTATCTCGTTTTCCATGATTTTAAATGATGCAAATGTACATAAGACTTAGTTTGTGTAGCTGCTAAGTAGTTGTGAAAGTCTCATGTCAACGTATAGTTGGTCCACCTTATCTTAATTCTGAGGGGATTTGATAATTACACAAGTTTAGAATTAGCTAGGTAGCTAGTTCTGTGAAAGATCTTTGTTTTAAGAGATATTTTTCAGGAAATATCAGCTCATTACTGGTGACATGAATCTTGGAAGCTAGTTCTTGAGAATGTTCAGGAGACCAAAAGTGTATGGAACAATTTTCTCTGCAAATAAAACCAGGAGGTGATTGATGCTGATAGGAAGCCAAATATATGCCTTTCCTTTTTGTTCCTCATATTTGTTCCAGAAAAAGAATTAAAAGATATTGTTGATTAAGGTTTTTATATAAACTTTGACGTACTCATATTTTTATACGTACCTTGGTGTCGCTTATGTATTTAATTGGCATGTTCGTATTGATGATTTTTAGATTGTAAAGACATGATGGGCAAATGTCCCAATTGTTGGCCTGATTCAACTATTAATGTTTCAGAATTTATGTCGATAGTGAAATTAGACACCAGATTCATGTCAAACTTTCTAAGTCATTTATAATAATAAATAATGATATACTATAAATTAGGCAGCAATTAGTAAAAGCTAAAAGAGTTAGGTTTAAAATACACACAGATTGATAGCAATTTATGCATCTAAGATCACTTTGGGTCTAAAATTCTCGGCCGGTGCTGGAGATGCATTTCAAATTCACATGTATTTTCGTCGGACGTTAAAAGACTAAAATATCCTCCTACTTGTAAGTTGTAATTGAGTTTGAAAAAAATGTAAAAGTAAACTAAATAATTAAAAAAGCGACAATAAAGTACACTAAAATGGTCGTCGAGTGGTGTGCGATATCAGGGGCAGTATGGTCTCTTAGGTTTGGGTAGAATTAGTTTAACAGAAGTCTGAAACAGAAATAGATCGTCGTCTTCTTAAATCAATCAATTAAGGAAGAAAGACCTAGCTCGAGAGAGAGAGAGAAGGGGCAAAAAATGGCGTCGGGATGGGGAATAACGGGGAACAAAGGTCGATGCTACGATTTCTGGATGGACTTCAGTGAATGTATGTCCCGCTGTCGAGAGCCCAAGGACTGCACTCTCCTCCGTGAAGACTATTTCGAGTGCCTCCACCATTCTAAAGAGGTTCTTTTTCCTTTTTCATCGCTTTTCTATTCTAATTTGCTGTTTTCCCCATTTGCTCTGTGTTGATGGTGCTCAAGTATTATTCTGAGCTAATTTCTCAATTTAACTTAACTGGGTTAAATTCATCAAGTTCGCAATAATGGTTTATACATGCTTAATTTTCGAGATCATGAATACAATTTCTACTGTTTTATAGGCAAGATAAACAAAATCATCTTCATCTTGTTTAAATGTGTGAATTTGTTCATTGGAATCTGGCTGTAGTTTGTCAAAATTAACTTTATATGATGGTACCTGCTTGTATAATCTCTCACTGTGATGCAAATCAATATAAAAAACTCGTGCTATTATTTAATCTAAAAATATTTTTTTCTATTTTTGTTTTTTAGAACATCCGTGATAATTTCATGACTTCACTGTCGTAATTGAGTGACCGAGCAATGGTTTGTAGATTTATGTATTCTAGTTTCTGATGTAAGTCTTCTTAAGTGGTCTAAGCTTAAAGGTACTTGCTAAATTTATAATTGCGTTACACGAAGCACATTATCATATTATGGACACGACGACTGACTTACAAGGTTGTTAAACGGTTTGTCAGTATATCTGAGAATTACTGTGAGAAAAATGAAAATTCAATTTGATTAGACTTATCATATTAAGTTTGGACTTCAAGCTATGCAATTGAATTGACTGTTCGATCCTTCACACCTTATACTAGTTATAAGAAAATGGGAGTGAGATAATTTGATATACTAATCATAAAACTATAAGCTTTATTGTACAGTCTTTATTTAGCTTGATCTTTCTGAAGAAGACACTTTTAGATTTATAGATAATGCTGGGCTTTGGAGTAATACATATGGTGCTCATCCAATGAGTACTAGTAATGTTTCCAAAAGCTTTGATAACTGCTGCCACAACCTCTTTGTCTAAGCTCAGAGGTTTTCCTCCGACTCTTTAGAATACTGGTGTTTGAAGATAGTATTTGTGTGAAAATTGTGGGTTAAGTGCACATTCTAGACAGCGGAGGACATTCATTTCTCTCACCTATCCTAATTCATCTAAACCCCCGTTAGAGAAAATGAATGGCCATACTGACTGTCTAGGATTTGCACTTAAACCCACGTTTTTACTATGCCATTACCAAGTATATCTAGATACCAGCATTCGGAGGGGTAGAAATAAAACATCCCAACTTAGATAGAGTAGTGACCAGAGCGATAAAAGCACTGAAAATTCTTTGGCGGAGGCTATGTTGAAAGAGCAGTTTGTTCAATCTGTTGGCTTCCATAAGAGTATTTGGTTTGGAAGCTAAGCTGCACAAACGTACAATGCAACTATGACATTTGCTGTCCATTAGTAGTTCTTCAACTGATACAAATTGGAGTACTTGTGTGTTTATTCATAATTTGGGGTTGTTGTAAGGGGGCGCAATAGGCTAAACAGGACAAGGGAAAATAAACTAGGATATCGAACTGTTCATCCTAGCTTTTGGAGGATTCATCGGTTATTGAACCTGGATCTTTTAGAGGGTTTACCATTTTGGTCCAGCAAGAAATTATTCAGAAATTGCAATATATCTGGGTTGTCTTGCAAAAAAACTCATCAATTCTTTATAGAATTTAAGCTCGAGATGAGTACAAATAGGATGTACCATCCAAACAATAGTGGTGCTTGAGCATAGGTGAGTTGTATAGTTTTATGTCAGATGAACATGTGACTAGGTATTGTTAGTTCTTAGCCGATATGGATACTGCCATCTTTCTTCCTTACAATAGAGTATTGAGCTTGCAGTCATGGGAGTTGTGGAATGTGGGGTTTAACCCTATTTTTAAAGCTCTTAAGAAAATGAAAGTGGGTTGAGGCTCCATGCTGCTGCTTCTGCTAACTAGAAGTTCGCTGAAAGAAAAAAAAATGAACAAAGAAGTGAAAAACACTTTGCCACTTGGATTCTCATGGATACACCATTGGGTAAACTTTTATTCTGGCAATAGAACAGCACTTAGACAGCAAACATACTGCTCATTGCTTATTACTTCCCAAGTTTCTTTGGTAGTTTTGAATATTATGTGCAATTCAGCCTCAACTTGACTAATTAGCAAGTATTAGATGAAAGAATCACTTCATTCACCCTCTTGGCACTGTGTTCCAAGTTTTTTTAAAGGTTCGGCAGCCTTTTACTTCATTATTTTGTGTCTCTTGATGGGAATAGCTCTGCTGCTGTTATTGTCATTTTCTTTTTCTTTTTTTTCGCTATAGACAAGGTTAATGTCATAATGTGTTAATGGTCTACTCCCTTACCTCCTGACGGGAGGAGTGAGCAACCAGGTGTTTTTTTTTTTTTTTTTTTTTTTATCTTCACACGGTTCCATTTCATTGCAGTTCCAACGCAGGAACCGTATCTACAAAGAGGAGCAGCGTCAATTGAGAGCAGAATCAGAGAAGGCAAAGGGAGGTGGAGATGGTGCTCATCCACACTAGTCATCAGTGTTATTTTTCGAAAAGATGGAAGGCAGAGTCATTTATCTTCTTGAGTATGAGTGGAAAATAAAAAATTGAATAAGTTGTATTCTGGTTATGAAATGTTTATACAAAACCATATTTACAGAGTTATTCCTCTTTTTCTTATTTCAGTCTGTGATTTTCCTTATTTGGCATTCACATTTTCCCCAATAGATATTTGTCCCTGTTCTTCCTTTCTTCAGCATCTTCAGAAGGAATGATCAGTTGTACCTCGACATGAATTCTATTCGAAATATATGCATAAACATACATGGCACTCTACACCTGCGGGAATGAGTTGTGCTCTTACTGAGGCGACTGCAGAAGGCGTTTTCAGATGTGTCCAATGAACATGCAGGGATGTAACTATTTGAACTGGATTATCCACAACTGACAAAGTACCACAAAGATTTGTGTATGGATGGTGATACATAAGAGGCGTGATAATTGTGAAATTAATAGGCTGAGATCTCAGGTGAGGGCTCTGGAAATTGACTATCGGCGATAATAATGCAGCATGCAGACCAAATACAGAGATGTCATCAATCCGACACAAAATCAGTAGTGAAGCGTCTGCTCTGTTTAGGACTTGGAAAATTCGTGACATGGCAGTAGGGAGGCCTTCTGATGTTTTCTGCATTTGTATTCTGGTGGTGTTGTGGTAAAACTCATTTGTGAAATGATTCCAGATAATCTACCGTACAGTGTGATATTTCAGGGCATGTAAAGTCTTTCAACAAATCTACTACTTGAAATCGCCTTACAATACACCTCCAAATTTGTACCAATCGTGTGAAATATCTATCAAGCAATATGTTTCTACTAAAATTTGGTCAAGATCAATGTAGATCTTGATATGGGCTTTATCCATGCGTTTTGGGAGCTTGATCTGATTCCAAACAACCTGTTACTGATCAATGCCTTGCAGGCTTACACATAATGTTGTATTTTCTAGTGTGATTTGTTCCCTCTCATATGTCATATCCATGGGTTACTTATCTAAAAACTATCACATACTAGTAGACTAGAATTTAAAGCTGAAATTGCAAGTAGCCCAAACGATTTTTTGACTAAATGATATTTCCGGTCTAGTTTCCTTTTCTTGGAGCTATACTGTCTGAATAGACAACTGTTGGCTTATCACTCTTTGGAACCACCTCCAGACTATCCAGAAATTTACTGAGCCAAACTGCATCTTTAGATGCCTCAGAAGCGGCCACATACCAGCTTCCAGAGTGGACCCAGCAATGCACTTTTGCTTGTTGCTTGTCCAAGTTATCGAGGCTCCACCAAGAATGAAAATCGCTCCCGATGTGGAAAAACCATCGTCGCGATCTGATTGCACATCGACATCAATGTATCCAACGAGGAACAAATCCCGTCTAGAATATACCAACATAAAGTCTCTCGTTCTCCAAAGATACTTGAGAATAGCTTTGATTGCACCCCAGTGTTCCATACCTGGGTTCGCTTAGTATCGCCCGACTACTCCCACTGTATGGCACATGTCGTGTCTAGTACACTGCATAGCATACATTAGACTTCCAACTGCCGAAGCATATGGTATGTTTCTCATCCTTTCAATCTCCTCTCAAAGTCAGAGAACTCTGAGATTTAGAAAGGGTTCCATTTCCTAAGGGAAGCTCTCCCTTCTTGGAGTCTTACATCGAAACCTAGACAAGACTTTGTATATATACGATGCTTGCGACAAAGGCTATAAGCTTATTCTTACGATCTCGGTACAATCGAATTTCAAGAATGTATGCATCGTGTCCCAAATCCTTCATTCGGAACTGCATACTTAACAAGCTTTAACTTCTAATAACATATCTACCTTATTTCCCATAAGTAGAATGTCATCTGCGTAGAATACCATAAACACTACATTGTTTCTTTGATCAACTTGTAGACACCTGAATGAAGCCATAACTCTTGACCCTCTCATCGAAAGTTAAGTTCCAAGATCGAGACACTTGCTTTAATCCATAGATGGATTTAATCAACTTGCAAGCTCTAAATTTTTAAATCTAAAGTTTTGTCGGATGTTTGGCAAGGTAATGTATTATGACATCATAATTATGAATTAATGTCTCAACTAGAGCTGAGCATAAATGGCCCCGGACCGAAAAACCGTACTGAACCGGCCTGAAAAATCGGTTTTCGGGCCGAACCTAAACCTATTCGGTCCGGTCCTCGGGCTGAAGAAATTGAAAAATTCGATTTTCGGTCCGGGCCGGTCCAAAACCGAAAAAAAACCCGGGCTGGACCGACAAAATCGATTTTCGTATTAAAACCCTAGTCCCCAATTCCTAAATCAAATTCTTCCAGATCCAGAAATCAGCCAAAATTCCATCCATCTCCACATCTCCTCTCGATCTCCACCGGACCACCGCATCTCCGCCGAAACATCTCCTCTCCATCTCCGCCGCATCTCCAATGGCATTCGAATCAAAGCTCAGAAGAATTTGAAACAAAATTTCACTATCAAGAAGATCAACACGATGAGGAAGTGGACGATCCCTTCCGTACTTTTCCTTCTATGTCTTCTCTTTCTGCTGCCAGATCAAGGCACTGTCATTTCCTCCATTTTGGTGAAGAGGGTTTGGTGGTGGTGGTGCGAGGGTGGTGGACTGGTGGTGGTGGAAGTGGTGGTGCGGAGGTGGAGGAAGGCGGCGGAATAGGTGAGAGAATGGAGAAGGGTTTGGGGAAGCAGTGAAGTTTCTTGGAGAATGGAGAAGATGCAGGCTGGATTTCTTGGAGAATGGAGAAGATGCAAGCTGTTAAATTTTTATTTTTTTTTTCGGTCCTGGCCCGGACCGAACCGAAAAATTCGGTTCGGTCCGGGCCAGGACCGACCATAATTCGGTTCGGTTTTTGGGCCTTACAAAATCAAAAAATTCAGGTCAGTCTTTTTCGGGTTCGATCCGGTGCGGGGCGATTCCGGACCGGTGGTCAGACCTAGTCTCAACTAAACAAAACACCTACTTGTAGCTGATTGCTTGACCTTTGAATAATAGATTCAATCTTTCAGACACCACCACCACCAAGTACAAGTACTTCTAACATTCCGGCAAGACAATCTTAATTGGGCAAACTCAGACAGAAGCTGAAAAATCAATTAGACAAAAGAATCCATCTTTGAAAATTTCCATTCTTGTTCGATTCATCGTTATTAGTATGAGTATCCAAGTCCAAAGATTGCATCTTTTCCTCGTTTTAGCTTCCATCCTCTTGTTATTATCACCCCGGATCGAGTCGCTCCGATTCGATCTGGAGTCGGGTCACACAAAATGCATATCGGAAGATATCAAGAGCAATTCGATGACTGTCGGAAAGTACCATATTGTCAACCCTAATGACGGAATCCCTTTGCCTGATTCTCACAAGATTACTGTTCGGGTATTTTTTTTCTATCTTGCAGGTTTTTATTTTTTCGGATCTTTGCTTTTCGTGTTTCTTTTGCTCATAGAATTCGTATGGATTTATGTTTTTATTTTTTTTACCTTTTTAACATACCTGTATCAGTATTGAATATTACCATATATTTGCTGATCAGTTGATGAGTAATTGAGTATCTAAGATGCAGCTCATCAAGTTAATTGTTATGATGTGAATGCAAAAAGAGGTAAATTATTATTTATCTTGTGTTTTATCAAGGAGGTAATGTAACTATAAATGCAGTAGCTAGAGCTATGGCTTAATTGATTGAAGGGAATTAGTCGAGATTTCTACGCCGATAGCATTCCCTACGTTAATTTGGGTTTTTTTTAACCAAATAAACAATTCTACTGATTTAGACTGGTTGGGGATCCTATTTTAGGAATTGTCGAAAATATATAATGTAAATGGCATTTAATCCAATTTTAGCAGAGGATAATGTCGTGCTTTTCGTCACGTTTTCTGTTTGACCTAGATGCTACTTACCTTTTCCTGATGGTCGATTTTGATTTTCTCTGATAATATGTTTTAAAACTTTAAAACAGGTGACATCCGCATATGGGAATAGCTATCACTACTCGGACCATGTGACCGAGGGACATTTTGCATTTCAAGCAGTGGAGGCAGGCGATTACATGGCTTGCTTTTTTGCTGCTGACAGCAAGCCGTCTACGAGCATAAACATTGACTTTGATTGGAAGTCTGGTGTCGCCACCAAGGATTGGAGTTATGTTGCCAAGAAAGGTTCTGTTGAAGTAAGTGCTTGTTAATTCGTTCTGAGTTATGGCTATGTGCAATGTGTTTGCTTTGAGTCTGTGTTTGTATGTGCTTGTCCAGTAACATTTGAATTCATAATTGTTAAGTCATTCCGTGTAATAGCTGTGCAGTGTGTGCTTTTTTTCCTTTTAGTGGTGCTTATGTGTGCTTGTTCAGTAATATTTACATTAAGATGAAGAGCATTCCCTAGAGGTTCTGCAATTTAGTAGTAACATAGTGGGGAATTTTATTTCACCTAATTAAACTGCAATTCATGTTTTTAAAATATGTATTCTTTCATTTAGTAGCTCCCTTTGTTGTAATCTGCTTAGTGTGTGTACTATCATTGACCGTCAGGCCGTCACCGTATACAATGTACATGCTTGTTCTACACTTCTACTAGTACCCTTATATGGTCAGTCGTCTGGGTTTGGTAGATAAATGTTGGAACTTTATTGCAAACTTCCCAGTAAATGAATGGACAAGTAGGTAATTTGATAAATAGTCCATCTATGTAAATTGAGTGAAAAGAGACCACAATTCATGTAATCCAATTTAATAGGTGGGTCGCCTGAGTCATGCGCTGGCTAGACCACCAGTCACCTGAACAGAAATGAACTAACCCATGCCAAATTATATTTCTAGCTTTGCTAGCCAAAATGAATGAGTGTCGATGAAGTAAAAAAGTGGCTTCAAGAAGACCGCACGTCGATCATCATAAACCGTGGGTAGTCCTCAGATTAGTGGGATTCTGTATGGTCTCCTTCTAGTGTGACTGACTCATCCGAGGCAATACCTGAAAGAGGGTTAGTTTTACCGGCTAGTCTTTGGTCATGTCGGGGTTGGATTCAACTGATAATATACCTGAAGGGTGATGTAGCATGTAGTTGGGGAAGGGGGTATGATCGTATGAATCGTGTTGTGTACATTCTAGTGTAGCTTTGGTGGGGTTGACACTTGGGCCTTGGAATGATTTTGGCCTTGGTGATGGGCTAAGTAAACTAGTCCTGGATCTTGTTAGGTAGATTTGGTCTTAGACTTTTTTAATTGGTTTGCCTGCTTGAGACGAAACCCAGTAACACCATATTATAACATATTTGCCTCCCAATTTTTGAATTTTTCAATGTGGACATTGAAATATTCGAGAAACTTTAAGTATTGTGCACTGATTTGTAAGACTTGTGATGGCCTGTATTACAATCCTGCCCCACTTAAAAAGTGCAAGGATGAGAATCCTTGTATAATAAACGCAGAGGCATACACGAGACACAACCTTTATCACTTTTATACCAATGAAGGAAGCACTTGTTGACAAGTGGAAGCAAATATCGGCCTAGGTTCGTCCATGTGTTACCCTTTGGACAAAGTCCTCTTAGTCAGATTAGTGATCAAAATGAAAGGCACCGAGATGCACATCCCAGTGAACCAAATTAGAGGTTAATGGATGCATATTGAGTGAGATGTGGTGTTTCCTTTTTCACCATAAATTTGCCTACGGAATTTGCAAGTATGGAATCACAAGTCTGTGATGAATAAGTGCTGTGTAGCTTCCCTAGGCCTTTTATAAGAGGATTAGGAAGTCTACTCAATAAGGGAATTGATCCGAGTCGGTTCCAGTCTAAGCCGCATGGGCGTGCAATCCCTTATTTCTTGCACTAGGGCACTACCAATCTCCTATATATGCACTAATACTACAAGGTGCAAAATGGATTTCATAATCCCTCATCAACTGCACATTATAATACCCTTGGTGTATCTTATCCGTGAATTTAAACCTGCCGACTGCCTGAACAAAGGCTTGCTGGTAAAACCTACCCTCTTGCATGTCTCACCTTGAAGGAGCCAGTCATCTCAGAAGGAGACGAGGCCAGAATCTGACTAATCTGAGGACTACTCTCGGATTATGATGATTGATAGACAGTCTTTCTGGAGCCAATTTTTTACATTAAGTGTAACATTAGAAGTTTAATTGAGGGTTTGTGGGAGAAAAGGCTCTGTGTGAGATTTGCTTGGGCTGTGGAGGTTCCTCCACCTCAATCTGCTCCCAGGACTTCCCTGTCTCCTGCTTTGCTTCTAAACACAACAAACTAAGTTATATAGTATGATGTATAATGAGTTACACTTCATTTTGCGAGTTTTACCAACCCCACCCCCCCCCCCCCCCCCAAAACACACACCCACCCACCTTTACCTTACTTTGGATCACATCACATGACCTTTTTTTAGCCTGCCTGTGGATAATATTACCGTCAAATCCAGATAAAACAAATCCATTTATAATTTTCAGATTTTATTAGGAATAAGACTCCCTCCAGCCTGACAATTTTGTTTTGGGACAATTATGTAGGGCAGTGTTGGGTATACTTGTTTAGTAGTAGTATTAGACATTTGGTGGGCTCATGAATAGATAGTAAACACAATTTTTTTAGGTCAGCTGATTGGGACAGAATAGATTTAGCGTCAGGTTCTTTTTCGTAAGAAAGAAAAGGGGGTTTTTTTTTTTTTGGGGGGGGGGGGGGGGGTGTTAAGGATGAAATTACTATTGTTAGATGGCCTAGCGGTTAGGGGTGTAGATAGGGGAATGATCCTGACACTTAGGTTGGTGGTGCAATTCTAATGTGTGTTTAACTTTAACCATTGGAGCGTCTAACACAAGTTTTTCCCTAACATTATTGTGTTTCTTATCAAGTGTATGACAGCTGTAAGTGGTGATGGAAACAGTGAATAGGGTTCAGCTTGATACATTTGGAAGCTGCAATTAGTAGACTAGTACTTAATTATTATGGATCGTGATGGTGTTTATACAAGGGAAAGAATAAAATTTGAAGATGATAGAAGCTGAATGGGTTGTAGAAACTAGGGAATGAGGAAGAAAGGGCAACAAGAGGAGGGAAGAAATATAATTCAAATAGGGGATACTGAACACAGTGAGTCCGCCCCTGTAGTACCCCTAGGTTAGAAGTAAGGAATGTGTTGGAGTGGTAACAGCCACACAAACCTACAATAATAACTAATTCTATGGGACGGAGGGAGTATATTGGTGTATGTAGTTGCCTGATACTTAAAATCATACGATAAACATCTAATTTGCAGTACAGCACAATGATGTAAATGCATTTAGAATGGTACTGTACTTTCATCTCCATGGTTGATTAAAGAAATTGGACCTAATCTATCCCACTGACTCGGCCATTTCTCATTGGATGCATTTAACTGTATGATTCTTGAAATACACTAATACAGTAAATATCTCATAAATAAATAATTAACCTATGACCATAACTGTATGTTGCTTTCCTTTCATCTGTCTGGTTAATTGAATATCTGGACCTACAATGTTCCACGGACATGGCAGTTTTATTAGTCCGTAGAGCTCATGAACTTTGCCTACTATAATTGTGCATGCTCTTACATGTTACTTTAAGGCCCATGTTTGCTTCTTTTCTCTGTTTTTAAGTTGATAGTAAGAACATGTCTTGGGATACGTTTATCCCTTGGCTGTTCTTGTAACTCAAGCACAGGCTCATGCTAATGATCTTCTCTTGTCATTTTCCCTCTCAGTTGATGGAACTAGAATTGAAGAAAATGTTTGATACAGTCCAGTCTATTCACGATGAGATGTATTTTCTACGAGAAAGGTAAGCTATACGAAGTTCTTCCTGTAGACTTACCCCACAACGATAATATTTCAGATTACTGTTGTCACTCAAGGATGATAATTGTTGCAGGGAAGAAGAGATGCAGCAACTAAACAGATCAACCAACTCCAAAATGTTCTGGTTCAGTTTCCTATCGCTTGGCATCTGTCTTTGTGTTGCGGCGCTGCAACTTTGGCATCTGAAATCTTTCTTCGAAAAGAAGAAGCTTATTTAAGGAGTTCCAGGGTAATTTTGTAGTTTCTGGTTTTACTTGTACAAGTTTCTAGTATCATAGGTAAGACTGCAAGATGTGTTCTTATTAACCTTCAAAATGGAATTGTAATAAAACATTTTTGAGGTGTTTTAATAACAGGTTCCTGTTTCAATTCTAACGTTTGATTACATGCCCTGTTCTGGATTATCATGTCAATGCTGTGAGAAAATTGGTTGTTACTGTTGCCCTTTTTATCTGTTTCAAAAAAGGAGTACAAAATGTCTCTCAAGATTACAACTCCATCAAACATGTATTTCATCTCACCATTTGGCAGTGTAGCAACTTTCACATGATGTTCGTGCCAATGAACCGTCTGTTTGCGGAGTAGTTTCACTTTCAAATCCGAAGGCTGAAAATTATACACTTGGATAAAAGAAAGACACGCTTCCAGTGCAAATAATTGCTGCAAGCAACAAAACTGAAGAATCGATTCAAGTAACAAAACTGAAAAACCTCAGAGAAACGTCTTATGAAATTTCCAGGTACAGAGGCCTTCAAAAGGCCATCTCTGAACTGAGTAGGCTGGGCTTTGATTATCTAGTCATCCTTGTCAACCTCATCATCTTCTTCGTTGTCACTATAGTAAGTAAACGGAAGTGGAACTGTCTTGAATGCACGATACTTCCCCACATTGTTCAAGTGCTCATTCTCCAATCTGAAACAACTCAAAATTAATTTTCCTTTACAGATAACAAAATATCTTACAGTCAGTGATGTGATTCTTATGTTCATCTATGAACCCTGAAATACAGAGTGAAGATGAGTTTGTCTTGATTTGCTCCTGAGCAGAAGTGGAATCAAATGATAAAGGCTTCGAATGCCTTGTGGTATACAATCTACATATCATGCCAGGTCCGGAGATACAAGGGTGAAGGGACGTGTGTGCTAACCAACCCAGTAAAAAAATGAACAACACGTTTTCTTACTTCCGATCCGAAGAGGTTTAGAGCAAGTCTGAGAAGTTTGCTAATCATATAACGATTCAGTTTCATGCAGCCTCTTATTCTTGTTAGATAGACATGAGGCCCTATAGTCGCCTGCTTACTGCTAATAGGAACTGCAGGTTTTGTGTCGTAAGTGATACTGGAGGAAACTGTTTCGACTTCTATATCTTTAGGTGACCCTCTTGCACGCGTAAACATTAACTTATACATGATTTAACTATTGGGTTTGCCTGCACAGGGTGACAACTTTAACAAAACCTGCTTCTAGTTATGTCCCTTTTACCAGTTCTTGATTGTACAAGAACTTTAGTTTCAGACAGCAACACAATGAATCCAAAGCCTCGGACACTGAGCCCCCGAGAATTGAGGGCAGAATGGGCACAGACAAGTCAGAGGTTATGAGGAATATAAGCTCAACAGTGAATGCTAAATTAATGTACCTGAAGAAGTTCCACATTCCACGGCGAATGATTTCTAGGCATGAAAACATTGTTGATATGGCCATTCCGTGTAGAGAATGCACATCTAGTGTCAAGACAAGTTGCAGCCAAGCAAATCGAAGAAGAATATCCAAAACCTGCAATAAATCACATGCCGTAATGTGGTATGATACAAACGAGAACGACTAGATTTTGGATTACAATTAATGTAATATACCTGAGCCACAAAGTAAATGCTTTTGTGTGAAATGACTAGTTTATCCCTGAGGAACATGTTTTTCGATTTTGGTTGCAGAAGTCCCCAGTCGACAACAATGTCCCAGTATGTATTTAGGAGAGTAGCAATTACTGAGCTCACAAGTGCCAACACTTTCCAGGTTGTTGTCTTTCTCCGCTCAAAAGCAGTTCTAATGACAACAGCAACTATTGTGAAGAAATATCTTAAACCATTATATCCATGTACGAAGTCTTTCTCTTCAAACAACCGGCGAACACACTAAATAAAACAATTAGTTAACGTATGATTAGCGGTGACATTACATGCATATAGAGACTTGAACTTGCCAAGGAATTAATCTGGAAGAAGGAAATGAAGAAAGGGTAAACCTGGAGGAAGCGGAACCAAGATGGTATAACTGCTACGATGAAATAGAAAACATTATACAGATCATGAGTACTGCATCTGTTCCATGTCCGAGATAATTTTACCCCTCCATAAAAGCAGAGGTAATACTCGAAGCTCCTCAGAGCTTGTATCTGCAACCAAATAGGCAACAACTCTCAGTAAACATTCATGTTATTTAGCACCCATGACCCTATATATGAAGAACTGATGAAACCTGGCTAGTCAATTGGTCCGCCATAAAAAAATCTGCGAGTGTAACCTACAGGAAATAAATTACATCAGGAGCACGCATTTAAAAAAGTTTAGAACTAGTGAGAAGATAATATAATTACCGAGTAAAATGGAGCACAAATGCAACGGAAAATGCACTTAATAAGGAAGAAGCGACTTGAGCGGTAGATGATATGGAAAGGGCAAAACAGAATTCCTAGAACAACCTAAACAAAAGAACATAAATTAGTCAGGTCATGGAATAGAGAAGAAAGCTAAATATTGATGTCATCGACTATTTCATCTCTCACAGTGACTAAACCCAAGGGGAGAAGTTCAATATATGTTTCATAATGATCACTTCTCGAATCCATCTTTAAGTGCAAGTGTACAAGGAAAGTGCCCAGAGAAATCACTGCAAGACCATTGGTAAGCAGGAAAACTTCTCTGTATCCCAACTCCGTTCCCTGCTTGAATCCAAATATAAATGGATAGTTGATTTTGTAACGCCTCCAGAAATATATGTTTGTAGCATACAGAAGCATGTGAAGGGTAATAAATGCGTAGAAACTGCAAGAAAATTAGGAAAGTGAAATTTTAGAGTCTAAGCGTAGAGAAATGTACTTTTAAGATTTTTTTTTTTTCTTTTCTTTTTTTTTTTGCGTTAGAGAATATTCTGAAGCTGTTGAAATGTTGCCCTTCACCTGTAGAGTGGGAAAATTATATGCATGTACGAGGTTTCGCTCTTTTTATGGATTACATTTCTATCCTCGATTAGCAGGACAACAGCAACTAGTAGGGCAACCGAGCAACCAGAAAAAAAACCTGAAACAAAAATAGACATGCAAATCTTAAGTAGATTTACGCTGCGGTGAAGTGTAAATATCCCAAGTGAAAATATTTTGTGATTGTTTGTGTCACTTACCCGAAAAGAAAGTTATCCGGTGTTTTTCTCTCTTGTGCATTGGCCTGAGCAATTTCATGCCTTCTTGGCGGTTGTGATTCGAGAAGTTCTTCACAAATACATGTTCTACCCTTTCCATGAGAGAGCCGACCTGAATATGAATAGCACACGTCATTGTTTGAGAACGAGATACAGGGGGACTTAATATTGAAAATAAAGCAAGAAAAAAGAATTCGAAAAAGAAAAAGAAAACACCACCTCGTCAGAGCTTCCAATATAGGAGCTATCAACAATTTCCATATACGATTTTGCAACAGACCGAGATGTTATCTGCATTCGTGCAACATGAACATAACTTCAGCATTTACAAAATAGCCACTGGCTGAGGAGTGAATTATCTGTCTCTCCCCCATGTGTTGCAAGGAACGAAAACACTTGTCATGGTACCTTGTCATACTTCTTCAGGATCTTGGAGAAAGCTGAAATATTCATAAAGCTGCTTGCATGTTAAATTATGTTATTACTCAAGCAATTGCCAAAAAAAAAAAAAAAAAAATGCTGATAAATAATATATGGTACATTGGACATTTTTGTTATCACGTACCTGTAATGCTTTAGAAGGCAAAGCTTCTGATAAAACTCAACAAACACAACTTTCAATCTCTCTTCAACTTCTTTCAGTTCTTCTTTCTTGTACGTCAAATCCTTTTCTCTCGAGTCTTCAAGAACTCCCCTAATAGTCGATATTGGACTATTACATGTTTTCAAAATCTTTACATGGTCAAGAATTTCCATGTATGCCGTAGTGCTCTGTTGGGAGTTTGCACTATCACTTGGATCAGGTTTGTATTGATCTTGACTTCTGGCATCCTGCATTTGACAGCTCGATTCTACTCCTGTTACAAAATCATAATAACCATTATAATAATCCTCAAGTGGCTGAGCCGCAGATTGATAAGTTATGAAGGTAAAGTGGAAAGTCTGTGCAGTACTGCATCACCACTACACGACCGAGATTCTAGATGACCTTTGTAACTCATTTCAACATCAAGTGTCCTATCGATTTGCATGATTCCTGCAAAAATTAAATGGAAGAGATGAGAATCCATAAGAGAAAGTATTAACAATAAATTGGCTGGCTTTCTAATCCTTAATCAACTGTATAGGGGGTATCTAATGAGTGATGACATGCTTTCCATTTGGCAAAAGGCATCATGCAAAGATAATCAATCTCACCCCCGTTGTCTGATGTGGAAGGTGCTGAGTTGTTTATATCCGAGGTCAGACATTCAAGCGATTCTTCCTCCATCACCTTGATTCGTAATGCAATCAACGCCTCCATTTGCTTTTCAAGCAGTGTGGCTTCATTCATAACCTCTTCCACCTTGTCCTTATAAAATGAATTAGTCTTGTTGAGTTCTTCATCGAGTTTCTTAAAGAACAGTGTCTCATTCTCCGCTCCTTCTTTTTGGGACACAAGCAGCTTGGTTTTGTACAACTTCCTGCAGTTTTCTTGTTCAACTGCACGGACATCTATTACTTGGCTCTCAATATCGCGTTCATTCCTATGACCGTTGTCTCGTAGTCTAAAGCTACTAAGATCCCTGAGCTTTATTGATAACTGCCGAGAAACTCTAGATGGATTCCCTGGTTGTTTGCTTTGTTTAAATTTGCCGACCTCATGTAATATTCGCTTGAGACCGTTATAGTCTACATAGGCCTCTGCCCATTCGGGTACCCTTTGCTGCTTAAGATTTTTTCCGAACTTCATTGTTTCATTGATCAAGATCGAGTACTACTCATTTATCAGTTATAACAGATAAGTCAGTACCTGAACTTTGCCCCTGACACCCGAATCTGCTACACACAAAGATATATGACTGAGCTTCGCGAGATGAAGGAATACAAGTATTCAGGAGATATTATGTGCAATGCAAAGAAAGGGTTTTTGATCAGAAGGAGCATACAGAAAACAGAACAAGAATAACAGTTAACAGATATCACATTAACTTTCGAGTTATGGTATAAAGCCTTATAAAGGTGGGAAATCGGATAAAAAGTTCAAGCCCCACACAAGAAAAAATGACATTTTTAACAGCTGTTATTTCACAAGGTGTTTGAACTCGTAGCACGCCAACTAACAGGACACTGAGCACAAAATCTGGCAGTCCACACTTGGACAGTTTACAGGCTGACCATTGCCTTTCTCTAAGATAATAAACGTAAGTTGATGTCGTCACAAATGCAGAGAAATAAGAAACTTATCGCGTATCTGAACTTTACCATTCCAACTCTAGGAAACAAAGTCCTATTTCTGGCCTCACAGTGAAATAGCAACTAAAAGTTTGTCCAGGAAAATTTTCAAGCAACTCACGCCATTATAGAACGTAAATTAAAACAACAATGATTACCCTATTGGGTTTGTCAATTATACCGAACATCAGTAAGCTGTTTCTAATTCCTGGCCTAGCTTTCCAAGAGGAGATATATAAATGAACATAATATACAAGAGTTTACTAATATAAAGGAAAATCACATCCCTTCCACCCAAGCGTATGATACACTCACCTTATTTATTTTCACCTTATTTGTTTATATTAATGTGATGCGATTTTTCTATTATTTACGAAAATGAAGTATTGTAAAAGGCCAGCTCAATCAGCAGTGAATCTTAACTTCTCCAAGGAGCTTACTAGTTACGCAATTCCGCGTAAAATATTCAGTGTCTTACAGCAGCAAAACAACAAAGGTATAGAGACTAAATGTATACTCCAGAAAATTGCTGCTACTAGTTCAAATGTAATGAATCAGAATTCTGACGAATAATCACAACGTCACACTAATTTTAGTCTGATCATCCAAGAATTGATTAAGTAGCAAGTTGAATTAGGCAATTAGCATTAACAAAATCAAAGAAAAACAAAGCAAAGTAGGAGTAAACAAACCTAACATTACTTGTGAACTGAAGAAAAGTTGACAATAGTTAAAACAGTAAAATTGGAAGAGACAGATCGAATTGAGCTAGTAGATGAAAATCAGGAAAGATTGAAGTTTTAGTCGTACCTTTTCCTTCCTTAAAATTGACGAGTAAATTTGAAGTAGCTGAAAGAGGATTCGGAGTTTGAAAGAATGAAGATAGAATGGAAAGAGTATAGATATACTTGCTATATATAGTATAGAATGAAAGAGAAGAAGAGATTCTACAGAGGTTTAAATCCTAGTTGTTGGTGACTTGGTGGTGCATGCGGCATTTAGGGAATTATGAGGAGTTGATGATAATCATACTTAGAATACAATTCGTACGGTTGAAGATTTCCCTTGGTGCTTTCTTTGCTTTGCTGCTCTTGGTGCGATGTCCCACCATTCACTAACACGTGTCGTGCCTCACGGGTCTTCTCCAAATGTACAAATATATACTTGAACACAAACTAGATTACGAGTATAGTGGCGGATCCTTATAAATCGTATTATAATAGAACGTCTCGAAGATCTTCATTCGAAGGATTTCTCGTTTGCGAGTCATTAAATCCAAAATCCAAATAGTTACTAATATTTAACACCCTCCAATTTCAAAAAAGCTTAAAGTAATTGAGCGTTCTTATCTTAAGCAAGTATCGTTTAACTTTTTCGAATTCATCCATGAAGCTACAAAGTTAATCGTGATTGTTCTGTAGCAATCCTATGATGGATGACCAACTAGGAAGTCTTCTGTTGCGGACACGAGAGCGAGGACAAAGTGCGGAGAAATACATGTGTTGTTACAATGGGGTCAGCATATCACTCGAAAATCAACCAACAAGTAAATGCGTCCACCCAAGAAGGTTGCACATCAGCCCACAAAGAGACGAGGTGTTACATGGATAGTTTTATAGGAACTTTTATTAGTTTTAAACTTCCATTCCAATAAAATAAATTTTAAAAATTAAACTTTTATTACTTTTACACCCCCACCAAACTAAATTAAATGAAAAAACATTGACAAAACCATCAAATATAAAAATAAGAAAACCAAAATTATTATGATGGATTTTACCCCTTAAAATCTATTTAATTCTTACTTAAATCACCCCACCATTAGAGCCGACCAAACAAAATCGGGAACCGAGAATCGAACCAAAATTTGATTCCGCACTGTGGAGTTTCGGTTTCGGTTCCTAGTATTAGAGAACTGAAAATGGAACCGGCGGTTCCGATACCGAGGACCGCCGATTCCATGTATATGTATCAATTACGTAATTTATTATACAACTTTTTTAAAAAAGCTAAGTAAATATAAACATAACTAGTTTTATCATTTATGTATAACTTGGGTAATTTAGCAAATTTAAAAAAACAAAAATTAAGTTACGATTCTGACGGTTGGAACCGCATGGTTCTGGTTCCATGTTTTTCACCAAATGGAAGCGGCGGTTCTGGAACCGAAAAATGCCGGTTCTAGGAACCGTCCGGGTCTACCTACCATAAAAAATTTATTACATTCAAACTGTCTTTGAGCAAAAATTATCACATTCCACACCCTTAAATACAAAAAAAAAAAAAAAAGAAGATAATACTCTAAATATCATTTAAAATAGGGGCGAATTTCTTTTAGTACCCCTTAAATTTGGTCTAATTGCAAATTCAACCCCGGAATTTGAAAATTTACAGTTTCATCCAAAAAATGAACATGAAATTTTTTCTAATTACAAACAAGTCCAAAAGTCAACGGGACTTATGACATGGACCTATTTTTTGCTGATGTGGAAGGTAAAGTTGGTTATATTAACCAAAATGCCACTAAATATTTTAGTTTTTCATTTTCTTTAATTCCTCCTTCTTATTTTCTTTTCTTTTTTCCTTTTTCATTTTTTAATATGTTTTAGCTAATTGCAAATTCAAGGACCTTGAAAATTTAATTCACCATTAACCACCCATGGTTTTCTAAAAACCTCAAACAAGTTCCCCAACTTTAGAATCAAATCAAAACATCAACGAACAATAATCAAGACCGGAACCAAGACGGAGATGGGCAAACGAAGCTGAGGCAGAGCTAACCAAAACAGACCTATTCCAAGTCGTAGTTGTAGCTCCGATTTAGGAGCTTTTGATAGCTCCGATTTAGGAGCTGTAAACTGCTCCAGCTGATTATAGCTCTTATCGGAGCTGTAATAAGCTCCGATCTGGGAGCTGTAATCAGCTACCATCGGAGCTATTGGGAGCCGTAATCAGCTCCCAAATCGGAGCTGTAAACAACTCCAGAGCTGTAGCCACTCCGGGAATAAGAGGGAAAAGAATGAAGAGGAGGAGGAAGAAGAAGGAAAGGAGAAGAAGGAGGAGAGGAGATGAGTTTTTATTGCAATTTTACTTTTTTTGTTTTATCTTTTATCTTACCTTTTGAATTTTATTTTATTTTAGCCTTTTATTAGTGTTTTGAGTCTAAAATTTCCACTGGACAGAGAGAGGAAGGACATGGCAGTGTTGGTCAACGGGAGGGAGAATGTGTAATTGTTTCAAATCCGGGGACTAATCTGTTTCGGGGGCCAATTGCAGGGGGCATATTTTTCCCCTTAAAATAGATATATCTTCTTATTCACTAAATTTGAATCTTATAAAGTCATCTAAAAAAATGCGTTTACAAATGTCAAAACAAATTAATTTGTTTAGTATAAAACTTATTTTACAATATACTCCCTCCGTCCCAGATTAAATGTCTTGTTTTGACTTGTTTGAAGTCAACAAACTTTAACTTTGACTATGAATTATTCATAAACCGTAAATGTAAAATAATCAATTAAATAATTAAATGGTACATCCTTTATCATGGTACATGTTTGAGTTTTCTTTGATAGATTATTAACCCGTAAATGTAAAGATGTTAATTTAAAAACTAAACATAACATTATAACAAAAGTAAAGTTCACAGATCATACAATTTACATAGAATTGGTAGTAGAGATTCGGTAGGTGGTACTAAAGTGATTAATCGGGTTTTTTGCAATTTACCTCCTTATATTTGTCATAAAGAGCCGATTGACCCCCTATATTATTTTTAAAGGTCATTTACTCCATGTGTTTATTTATAATGTGCAACTCGCCTCCTTACGCTAATTTTCCATTAAATACGACTAACGGTGTTAACTTTTCCGTTAACTCTTGACGGATTACCCTTTCGTATTTAATATAAAAGGCGGATTACCCCTTTGTATTATTTTTATTAGAAATTTAAAGTTGAAGTTTTTTAAAACTTGTTCTATAAATTTTTTATATAATGTTGTTGGATCCATAAACACTTAGTAAATTATTATATAAATTTTATATCTCTATTTATTCGTTTATAGCAATAGTGATAAAAAATAACCACATTTTAGCAGCTATATGTATATATATATATATACATATATGTATATATATATATATATACATATATATATATATATATATATATATATTAAATTGGCCATCTCTTTCAATGAAAAAAGTATAAAATTATAATTTTTTCCAACAATAATGTGAAAATACTTTTTTAAAATCTTTTGAAGATATAGTTTTTGAGCTCGCCTCTCTTTCTTTCTTTTTTTTCCTAATTATTTTTCAATAGGATATTTTAACCGATATATAAATTTATGTTACGAACCAATTACTAAAATAAGTAATTTTTATTTTTAAATTATTAAATTTTATACTAATACTTCTTTTTTTAATCACTAAAATTTTCTAATAGATGAATTGTACAAAAACTATGTTACGAAACAGTCCCAGTTGCGGTGAAGGTGAGTGTATTACACTCTCTAACGTAGGGGTAAATTGCGCCGTTTAAAAAAAAATATAAGGAGTTAAATCGCCTTTAAAAATAATACAACGGGTTATCCGTTGCCAAAAACTCTGATTAATCAGTCCAAAAATAGAAAAAACTAGCTAGCAATGCTTGTTAATTAATCTCCGGACACAAGGCACCTAAGAAAATTAAATAAAGCAATTACACAGCTAGCTTAAGTTTAAACTAATCAAATGATCAATTAATTATTCAGCTAGCTTAGCATGTATGTAATGTAAGAATCATTATTAGTTATTACTGGATGATCTGTGAACTGGTGACCAAGTTCATTAACTCGTTCCAATGATGATCCTTTTTTTGATCTTCAAGATCTCCAGCCATAGAAAATCCCATGTTATAGCTCTCATAATCATCATGATAGTACTCCACTGCTGTGTCCAAGTACATGTTTGAACCATAATCTCCAATTTGCTCATCATTATCATGATCAGGCTGAAACAGATTCTCCAACTTTTCCTCCTCCAATTGTACATGATCACCACCTGAACTAATTTGGACATGATCAATTTTCATAGTGTTATCATCAGTTGGAAATACGGTGTTACAGGAGAAGTTAAGTGTAGAAGTTGGAGAATCAAGGCTTATCGGTCGGCTGAAAAAGCTGTCCTGATTCGTGGCTTGCCAGACTTTGAGTACGTCTAAGCATCTGGGCTTTGGTGGTGGTGGAGGTAGAACGGTGGATTTGCGAAGGAGCTGGATTTGAGACAAGAGTTTGGACTCGCGTACCAGCCTTTCTTCGGCTTCTAGGCGAGTAGTTTCCCATTGAGTTAGGTGGCTGAGGTTTGCAGCTTGCCTGGATTCAGGGCAGACTTTGCGGTCGTTCGTGGGTTTGTGTGTGGTGGGGTTGATTCCCATCCGGGTTAAACGCTTCTTTAGACGTGTGTTCCAGTAGTTCTTGATTTCGTTGTCCGTTCTCTTTGGTACATGGCTAGCTATTGCTGACCACCTGAAAGTTATATATATAATTTCTAGATCAGTATGTATGATTTATAGCAAAACTAAGTAAAATAACTCCATCTATACTTTGTCACTTTTAATTCGGTCTTAAAGAAAAAAGACAAAATTTAGATTAATCAAACTATCATATATATGAGCCCATACTTGAAATTGTAATGCATAATTGATGATTTTTCATGTCGGGTTTTAAATAAACCCAAAATCATCAAAGAACGTAGTACTTGTTAGAAAAATTTAAAACCTTCAATAAATTAATTAAAATGTCTCCTTTTTCCACCTTGATAAAGAAAATATAGAAAATATAGTAGGAGTATATGTTACACCCATGCAAGTATGTTTGTATTGTGAGCAAGAAGAAATATACCTGTTGCCTAGAAGAGCATGGAGTCTGATGATCGTCTTGTCTTCTTGCGATGTGAACTTTCCTCTCTTGATATCGGGTCTTAAGTAATTCGTCCACCTCAGTCTGCAACTCTTGCCGCACCTTTGAAGTCCTGTATATATACATATAATTCGTCAATCGCCTTAAATAAGTATACTACACAGTATTATATATGAAAAAAAAAGAATATATCGGAACGTGTTGAGTTTGATACGTACCAGCTTTTTCCGGCAAGGAACGCCAGTTGCCATGGCCATGTTGTTGAACATAAGCTAAAAGCTTCTGATCTTCTTCCCTAGTCCATGGGCCTTTCTTGAGCTCCATTTTGTCATGCAGGTTTGATATTTTCATATTAGCTATAGCTAGGGCTTACTTATTTGTAATAATGATAATAACAGAATTGAAGCAGGCAGGCAATATAATGATCGATCGAATGAAGTTGATGAATTAGTTATAACAGAAAGTAAGTGATTAGAAATTGATGTGATCGGTAAGTTTTGTGCGATGATGAGATGTGGTTGAGTATGAAGAACTAAATTAAGGCATTTACAACACAACACACGTATATATAATGGGCCGAAGTAAGTGTGAAATGAAATGATTAATTGTATACTTACTTCGTCCTAGAAACTGTTCAGTTTTGACTTTTTACAATTAACGATATTCAACTTTTGCCACGAATTAATTTCAAACCGTAATAGTTTAATCTACAATTGAATGGAATAATGAAGTTCATTATATAATTTAATTGAAAATTTTACCATTACGGTTTGAAATTAATTTGTATTTAAAAATTTAATTCCGTTACATGCAAAAAATCAAAACTGGACAGATTCTCCAGGACGGAAGAAGTAGGAAACACGTTTTTAGTGTACGTACGTATATAGGGTGCATAATGATGCATTAAAACCTTTTACCTAAGGTCTTTATGAGGAAAACCTACCACACCAATACACACATATTACTACTGGTGAAATTAAACTACTGTATAGTATATGTAGGATAGAGTATGCATAAGAATAGGGGCAAATTATCATTAAAAGTTAGTATTTCATTTTGTTATATCCATGGGAAAAAGGTATTTTTTCTTGAACTGATCTCTATAGGTGATATGATGACATCACTATAGCAACAAGTGTTACTTTCTCCGCACTTTGTCCCAACTCGTACGTGTACCGGGAGACTTTCTAGTATGTCACACATCTTAATATTGCTCCTGAACAAGCACTTTGGAGTTCCGCACCGAGAGAGTTCATAGTGGTTACACATCATAAGATTGCTCTAGAACAAAATGCTTAACTTTAGAGCTATTATGGAAGAAATGTGCACCCTGTTGGTATGAGTAGCTTACTCAACTAGCTCGAAGACAACTTAGAAGAACACATAACACATAGGTACATAATGTAACATTTCACCTCCCATATCGATTAAGACCGAGTGAGACAAATTTTATGAGGCATTTTGAGTGTTAACATTAACACGGATTTAGTATTGGAAAGGAGGAAACTTTTGACCTAAAATATTGAGTAGTTCGGGTGTGGAGCTAGATTGCAATGTCATTTGTATATATGATTTCATGTTAAATTACTTGACACTTATTTTATATGATAACATAAGATGTAGAGGTTTAACACATATAGATTGAAGCGCATTGTTGTCTTTGACCATATCAATTTTATTGCCACTTGTTTTCATTGATAACGTATGGTGTAGGGAGGGGTGTGCAAATATAAATTTAGGTGTATATGAGGATTGGAGTATGTTTCGTCCTACCCTTTACTTGGCAATCTCCTTGAAAGACAACAATGCGCTTCAATCTATATGTGTTAAAATTGACTCCTTTTGACGGTTTTGGTTTTATTTGAGTCTCTTTGTTATGTTCTCAGTCTGCTTTAGGTTGATGAGATTTTATTTTCCTGATTTCTGGTTTGTACAGATCTTGATTGTAACTTAGAATACCTTTAGTGTTCTCTTGCTCTTTAGCGAATAATACCATTTAAACTCTTTTTTTTTTAAAAAAAAAAAACACGAACAATCTACTTTTTTTTTAAGACATAATTAAAAAGTACTATCTCATAGTGTAAATTGAATCACTACTTTGAATTCCAATAAAGGAGAAAAAAGAATCGATTGTATTTTAGAGTAATTAAGTTTACAAACAACACATGCATAAAATCGCCTCCCAGTTCAGCCAGGGGACGGGCATGGCTCTGCAAAGGAGGCAGCCAATATCATTGCTTGGGACCATGAATTTCATACATGAAAATATGGTGAGTAAATTTATATGACAATGATTCTCGTTAAATTCTTGTAAAAGTCAAATTTTTTAAAAGGAAAATCATATCCCTCTCACATTCTTTAAATATGTATATTACTATAATACCCAATATCCAACATCGGTTAATAGTGACATGTCACCACTTCCAACAGCAAATGCGTTCGGGCCCCGGCTCAACGCAGACAATATATTATACTACTGTGATGTGTGTGACCCAAATCATGCGTGATACATAAATATTGTACTAAGTCTTAAAGGATTCTTAGACATTATGAGAGTCATGAGAGCCCTTCATTAGAAAATGGGCTCGATTACCTCCCCCGTCGATCTCTCTCTCTGACGATTCTCTGCCGTCCGACTACCAATCTTAAATCCGATTGCATATTTGAGTAGCCCATGACCAGATCTATCTTTCTATTGGTTTCCTTTTATCATTTTGTAGACTTTTAAAATGTTGACCGGAATTCGAAACTTTTCCGGTTGTCTTCTGCTGCGGATCTCCGACTACTTAACACAAATAAGTCATTACCTTGTCGTTATTCATTTGGTTTTCGTGGTTTTAGTGATTCCGTGTAACCTTCCAACTTTGATCAATCATATCTCACTAACCCAAGGTCCGTTTGAGCATACTATATATTAATTCGAAATTCTTACATAGTAACTTACAAATATATATTTAGTTTACTTAATAACGAATAATTTAGAAGTGGTCTATAAGTAAACATACTCCACAAGGCATTAAGTTTACTACTTTTCTTCACTATTTCCAACATTAATTAGAATTGATTTGTGTTTTTATTTGTATTTCTTCATTAAAATTCTTATACAAGTAAGTTAAATATGTCAAACATGTAATAAATGCATCCATAAAAATAGAAACGCCCTTATATTATGGGACGGATAAAAAAAGGAATAAGTCTATATCAATTTGGTACAAATTAAATTAAGTATTCCCTCCGTTCCACGCCAATTGTGCTATTTGCTTTTTGACACGCAAATAAGGAGAGTATATTATAACACTGTATAGTACATATTGAAGTCATTTTATGACTTTAATTGATAATTGGTTTAATTGTTTAGTTTACTTTTTTCACTTTATTGGAAATACTGGATAATATAAAATTATATAATCTTTACTATAATGACAAATAAATGAAAGTTGACAACTTCAACGGAACATTTAAAACGGAAAAAAAGTGGACAAATGTCGTGGGACGGAGGGAGAGGGAGTAGATAATATGGTTCCGAAATATAAAAATACCTAGTCATCAATGATATCATAAATGGAAATATTATAGGTTAAAATTAAGTTTAAGCTATTTTTTGTTCGATCAAATTTTAATTTCTTCTTTAACCAATTGTATACTATTTAATTTATTTCATACCCCACCTCAAAACAAAAAATAGAGATTTCGAGAATATCGTAGAATCGTAGACAAGCAACACACCTAATCTAAAAGAATTTATAATAAAAATGTAAAGAACCACTATTTCTAATCCATTTACTAAATGTTTTGGGTCGATTTTACTTTGACATTGAGTTAGAAAGATAGATCAAATTTTATAAGAGGTAGTATGTTGGAGATACCAGATTAACATAACATATTTAATTGTAAATATTACATATTTGATATGTACCTTTAAGTCCTACTCCCGAACTAAGAAGACTTAATCATATCGGGACAATGCTATCAAGGGAGTTCGACCTCACCAAAGTCAAGGGAGTTCGACATCACCAAAGTTAAGGGTCCGACTACACCAAAATCAAGAGGCTGACCCTCTAATACTGACCTTTGGACAATCTGATCGAGGCTTATCTACTTAAATGGGCCAAGTCCATTAAGGGTCCATGAGCCTAAGTTCTAGCATGGACGAATCCGGACCGTACACTTGGCACTCATCCAAGAGAGGATGATAACAAACCTTTGCCTATAAATACAAGGCATTTACTCCTCATAAATGGTAAGCAACTACTTCCGAAAATCTACTCTCGAAGTTTATAAGTCCGAGATTGAAAAGTCGACCGACTTATTAACTAGTTGAATCTAAGTACCGGGTTGTCCTAGGCAAACCGGCCCAAAAGGGTCTAACCCCTTATTCTCTTGTCGCAGATCAACGACGGACACCACAGGGACAGAGACCTGATGGAGGACCGACGGACTCGACCTCGGACCCTGGCGTGTCTCGGTCTACTTTTTCGTCCGCACTTTCCGACCTTGGAAGTCACGAATTTAATCAAAGTAAAGCGACTTGAACGAGGACTATTTGACTTCCGCTGACTTATATCATCGTTCGAGCAAGAACTACGTCAATCTAGGGCTTCGACGAACTAACTAGTGACTTATCCATTTTTACCCTACATCATATTGGCGCCGTCTGTGGGAATCACTTAGTACAAAAAGCCATGGCTCCACCTAGAAGACGTACTAGAAGGACAACTCCAGTAATCCTTAGATCAACAACTTCTGATGTTGGGCCCCGAAGTCAAGTCCGCAACTGCACCCCACGGGAAGTCAATCCTTTCACAGGGAATCAACGTATCTATGAACATGATGAGAGGGATGGACTCGAAGCTTCTCTTTCCACCACGGAACGATGAACGGGATATGGCGCCTCCCGATCCACCAACTCTGGCCGTGACGCAATTTGTTATACCTCGGTCACTTGCCGGCGGTCTCTTGGCGGATCTGATGAAGCTCAAATTGACTTCGCAAGCCTGTTACTAAGGACCCAGCCTCAATTAGGGCCAGGCATGAACCTCCCTGACAACTCTAACAACGCACCACGAAGAAGCGCTCCCGTATTGCCGATCCAGAATCAACCCCAAGTAACAACAGATCATGTGGTGGAATCCAGAGGACCCCCGAACTCTTGAAATACCGATCGGTCCGAAAGTCTCAGAGCCTCAAGTCGTAGAGCCCCGGGAGACTTACGAAACATGCTAAATCACCCGGCTCGGAGTAATTTGCGCTCGAGAAACAATCGGAGGACAAGTACAGAGGAGAACATGGGAGTCGACGAGAGAACACGCCATGACCCAACTCCTTCTCGAACCACCGTGCAAAATTGGCAACGTCAAGATAACGGGAGAAGGGACCACGGGGAGCAATACGACGAGGAAAATGAAACTCTTAGCAGTGCAGGCGACACCCCACCCCAAAACCATCACCGCCATGGACGATTCCGTAATGAAAGAATACAGTCGCTAACCAGAATGACCAGAAATGATGATTATCGATACAACATGAGGAGAAGCCGAGATAGAGGAAGGGAACATCATCGAAACCGAACCAGGTCAAGGTCTGCCAGTACTCATGGGAGGGACAGGCACATGGATGAATCCGAACAAATTAAAGAACAAGTTAGGATCCATGAAGCTGCCCTAGAATTGGAACGGTCAAAGCTAGAAACAATTACCCATGCAAGATATATCATGAAATATGGAAGGAGCCTGAATCCTCTTTGCCAAGCTATGAGGGATACCAAACTCCCTCCGGGGAGGAGTGCCCCGAGTTCGTTTTGAGGCATCCCTGGGAGGCATGGGAGTACCGAACAATGTAAAGGCACAGTTATTTCCCAACACCCTCTACGGACCCGCCATGACTTGGTGGAAGCACCTCCTACCCAACACTATAACATCCTGGGACCAGATGATCGCCAAATTCACTCTGCGATTTGAGAACTTCCTCGAAGCGAATCGTCGATCGGCTACTGAGGAAATTGTGCAAAAGGAACATGAAAGCTTGAGATCGTTTGTCAAAAGGTTTGAACAAGCAGTTGTCCTCGTTGAGTTACACCCCATCAAAGATCGAGTATTCCACATGGACGAGAACACCAACAACGCTTCATTCCTCTACACGATTGTTGATGCAGGAATAACCACCGAACAAGAGTTGAATGAAGTAATCAAAAAATTCTTGAGCACACACGAAACCCTCGACAAAATGGTAGTGAGAGCCGAGGTCGAAAGGAAAAACCGGCCGATAAACTAACATTTGAAAAAAGCGAGAGGTGACCAGAGGAAGGGTTGAGGAAAGAAGGAGATCTCCTAAAAAGTTTACATAAACTATTTGAACTAAAATCCCCAAGGAACAAATCTTGACCATCATGCAAAGTCAAGGCGTCCCAATCAGTGGCCCCCAAACACGGAAACCGGGTTCACGGGAACTCGAGCAATCTTGTCACTTCCAAAAACAGACGGGATACTCCACCGGAAAATGCACGAACCTCAGGCAGGAAATCTAGAGGTTGATCGAAATGGGATACTTGCAAGAATACATCATGAGGAAGCAGGCGCACAACCAAGCCGGGCTAAGGTACCGATCCGATGAGCAGCGTGGAGCAAGGGACACGAAATGCATCTCCCGTCGTTTGCCTCCCGGAGGTCTAGCCCGAGCATATGAGGTGAAAGGTCCACTCCGATCAAGAGGCGCTCGTTTAGCTCGAAGACAATCGTGTTACGGACCACCAAGAAGGGCCAGAAACCGGGAGATCCCAAAGTCCCGGAGGCGAAAATAGGAGATCCCCAAGTCCGGCACGAGAGAACGGGAGGGTAGCATGCATCGAAACTCAACCGGCTTACGTAGATGATAACCCGGTCCGTTTTGGGAGAATACTTAACATTGCCGGAGGACCTACTGGAATGCTCGGGAAGCCATAGCAAGATCACTGAGAAATTCGGATGAGAAATCCGTCAATATGGTGGCTCCCGGCACCAACGTGATCACCTTTGACGAATCCGAAGCACCCCCTCCATGCAAGGGAGAAGGATTGGTCCATGACCCGGATGTCCCCTTGGTGGTGGAAATGGATATAGCAGGTTATGAAATCACAAAGGTATTAATCGATACCGGTGCCTCCTCTAACATCCTCTTCATGAGCACTGTCCAAAAAATGGAAATGAGTTTAAGAGGATTGTTACCGGTGACAACGGACCTCGTTGGCTTTGGAGGAAACCGGATCAGACCAAGAGGAATCCTGTATCTCTCGGTTTCCATGGGAAAAGCTCCACTCAGGGTTACTCACCAAGTCCCTTTTGTTGTCATCGAGGCAGATTGCAAATACAACATAATTATGGGGAGACCGGCTTTAAATAAAGTAGTGGTGTTAACCTTCCACCTAAGGATGAAATTTCCCACCGCAGCAGGCATCGGATCCCTTAGTGGAGATCGGAGAAGAGCATGGGAATGCTACACTCTCTCTACTAGAAGGGGCGTCGCGACCTTTTAGGAGTGAACATGATATAAGGAGAGAAGAAGATGGCCGGAGAATAAAGAAACAGTGCCTCTTTATCCAACAAGAAAGCCGAAGGAAGAGGCGAGAAAGACCTCCCGGGAAAGGAATCAACTGGTTGAAAATGGGCGTGGAGAAAAAGAAAATGGCCGCAACGGCCAAGGAGTGCAAGGATAGATCGATGAATATCGAGTAATTCCCCCTGAACCGCCTGGTGAAACACCGACCAAAAGCTTCTTTCATGAGAATCGGATGGCCCCCCATGAAGACGTCTTAGAAATCCCAATTGAAGAAGGATATCCCGAGAAAACAGTGAAAATCGGCTCGAAAATGGACGCAGAAACAACCATCAAAATGGTTGCCTTCCTAAGAAAGAATGCAGATGTTTTTGCTTGGGGAACTGAAGATCTGAGGGGTATAGATCCTCGAGTCATGCTACACGAACTCCACGTTGATCCAAATGTCTGACCCATTCGACAGAAGAAGAGAGACCATGGTCCCGTCCACAAAAAGATCATCGCAGATGAAGTAGAACGACTAATCAAGGCAAGACACATTGAGGAGGTTCATTACTCTGATTGGATATGCAATGCGGTCCTAGTAGAGAAAAGTCCGGGAAAATGGCGGATGTGCAACGACTTCACCAGTCTCAACCGTTTATGCCCAAAGGATCCCTATCCCCTGCCAAGAATTGATCAATTGGTAGACTCAACTGCCGGGTGTGCACTATTGAGTTTCATGGATGCTTTTCAAGGCTTCTATCAGATCAAGATGGCCGAGCATGATATCGAAAAGACCGCTTTTATCACCGCAGGAGGAGTATACTGTTTCAAGGTCATGCCGTTCGGCCTACGAAACGTTGGCGCCACTTACCAAAGATTGGTGAACCAAATGTTCAAAGAAGAGATTGGCAAATCAATTGAGGTTTATGTAGATGACATGCTAGTAAAAATCAAGGAGACATCTGATCACATCCCCCATCTGGAAATATGTTTTGCCATAGTGAGAAAATACGGAATGAAACTCAATCCAGCCAAATGCACATTTGGAGTAACTAGAGGAAAATTCTTGGGGGTACATTGTGACACGGAGAGGGATCGAGGCAAACCCAGAAAAGATAAAAGCCATATTGGAGCTTCCACATCAGGAGAAACTCAGGGACGTTCAGGGAAGGTTATATCCCTTAGTCGCTTCATTTCCAGATCAGCTGAAAAGAACCTCCCTTTTTTCAAATCCTAAGGAAGACGGACAAGTTTGAATGGAACAATGAGTGCAAGGAGGCATTTGAGAACTTGAAGCTATATTTATCCTCCCCGCCTCTACTTTCCAAACCAGAAGAACGAGAGTCCTTGAACATCTATCTCGCTATCACTCCTGAAGTGGTGAGTTCCGTCCTGGTACGCATACAGAAGAACGAACACCTTACGATGTACTACCTGAGCAAAGAAATCTTTGAGCAGCGGAGAAAAACTACAAGGAAATAGAGAAGTATGCCTATTGTCTGGTAGAGGCCTCCAGGAAGCTCAAGCCATACTTCTGTTCCCACAAGATAGTGGTCCTCACGAACCAGCCACTGAAACAGGTCTTAGGTGACGCCTCGAAATTGGGAAGGTTGGCTAAATGGACAATTGAGTTAGGAGATCATACGATCGAGTATCAAGCTCCATATGCAAAAAAAGCCCAGGTCCTGGCTGATTTCCTAGTCGATTATCCGGGAACACGGAACCTCAAAAAGATAAGATGAGCAAGCCTCGGTGAAGCCGAAAGACATTTCACCAACAAGCGGTTTGACATTAACAAGGAAGTTTGGATTGGATATTCAAAAAATCGGAAATCGATCCTGTGGCGAATGGATTATCTTTGAAAAGAAAGTCTAGCTTACCTCCCCACGGAAGGAGAGCCCGTGACCATACTAAAACATAAACCGACCCTCCGTGACTTTTATCCCAAAGAACTCGGTCCGGAAAAAAGGACATATAGAACTTTATGTGGGCCGGTTCATCGACCGCTCATCTGGTGGAGCAGGGTTATTCTTGATCGATCGAGAAAAGCCAGATTGAATATGCCATCCGCAACATTCGGTAACAAATAATGAAAGTGAGTATGAGGCTCGATATGGCGAGGAATGAAGATGGCCAAGTCAGTCATGGCCAAGAAACTTAAAGCTTACTCCGACTCTCAACTAGTCACGGAACAATACTCGGGCAAATTTACAACAAAAAGTGCTTCAATGATCAAATACCTAAAGGTAGTTAAAGAGTTAGAAAAAGCGTTCGACATGTTTAGTCTGATCAAGATCAACCGAGCAAAAAACACCATTGCCGACAGATTATCAAAATGGGCTCTGACCTGCGGAAGCGATTCATGCCGTATGGTGCTCCTTATGGCCGATAGAATCGGCCGTCACTTGACGAGGTCATAATGAACATGGGCATCATATATGACGACAACAGTTGGATGAGCAACATCGTGAACTATCTACAGAACGGGATCCTACCTCGTGATTCAACTGAATCTAGAAGACTCCAACGAAGATCCCAACGGTACTTCCTCTCTGGTACAGACCTATATAGAAAGTCCTATGATGGAACTCACCTCGTTATGCAGGTTAAATGCGAGGCCGATCTGATGTTGAAGGAGATCCACTTAGGAAGTTGCGGAAACCATTCAGGAGGAAGAGCCTTGGCCTAGAAAATTCAGAGAAATGGCTATTATTGGCCGGCAATGCAAAAGGAAGCTAGAAAATTCTCACGATCATGCTCGGAATGTCAAAGGTTCGCAAGGATCCCCCATCGGCCTACCATACCAATGATACCATCAACTATCCATGTCCATTTGATCAGTGGGGCATGGACATCGTAGGACCTTTCCCTGTAGGACCCGGCGGAAAAAAATTTCTCATTGTGGTCGTAGAATACTTCTCGAAATGGTAGAAGCCGAGGCAACGGCCTCCATTTCAGAGAATAAGGTCATGGACTTCCTTTGGAAATTATCGTGTCGATTTGGCCTACCACGAATAGTAGTTGCAGACAATGGTCGATAGTTCTCCGGGTACAAGCTCAAAGATTGGTGCGAAGAAATGGGGATCGAACAGCGTTTCACTTCCGTTGGGTATCCTCAAGCCAACGGACAAACTGAGGTAACCAATCGTACCATCGTCGACAATCTTGAAGAGAAATGAGGCGCAAAGAAAGAATGGGTCGATGAATTGGAAGGAGTGCTATGGGCTTATCATTACCAGCAAGAACGGCCACGAAACTCCCTTGATTTGGTGTATAGATCCGAAGGTAATCCCATCCGAAATCTCAATCAACACCTTAGGATCCAAGTGCGTTCCTCGGACAACCACGACAAAAAGTGTACGACCTCAACATGCTCGAAACGAAAGAATGCCTAGCTCGAACCTTAGGATACCAAGCTATCATGGCAGGGGCCTACAACAAACATGTGAAAAGTAGGGACCTCCAGATTGGAGACTTGGTGCTACGAAAGGCTGATATACTAAAACCAACCGGAAAACTCGAACCCAACTGGGAAGGTCCCTACAGAGTCACAAGGGCAAGTATCAATGGGAGCTACGCTTTCGAAAGCATGGACGGCAAACCGCTCAAGCGTAGTTAGAACGACCAGAATCTGCAGAAGTACTACGCCTAGATCATTTTTAATAGGATCTTTTGAAATGTATCATCTTTTGGCTACCATGTAATCCTACCATTCTATTATAGTGAAGCATTTGTTTTTCTGTCAACTATTTGCAAGAAGAACCGTACGCGCCACTAAGGGCAGACATTATCTTAAAGTTCCTCGGACCCAAAGTGTCAAAGAGAAACTCCCTTAGAAACAAAGATTGAGGTGCGGATTGTCTCAGACCCAAAGTGTCCAGTGTCTGGCCTTCGACTAAAAATTATCTTAAAAGTTCCTCGGACCCTAAGAGTCCGAGAGAAACTCCCTAAGAAACAAAGATTGAGGTGCGGATTGTCTCAGACCCAAAGTGTCCAAGGTGTACCGACGCTCAATTCAAAAATTATCTTAAAGTTCCTCGGACCCTAAGAGTCCGAGAGAAACTCCCTAAGAAACAAAGATTGAGGTATGGATTACCTCGGGCCCAAGGTGCCGAGGCATACCAACACTCAACTAATAAAAGTATCTTAAAAATCCTCGGACCCAAAGCATCCAAGACCAAACATTGGAAGAACCCAACATTGACGAATTCTGCACGAAAAATGCAACTCTCGGAGTCTAGGACCCAAAGAGTCTTAGACCAATCAAAGACCAACACCACGAGACCGACTCTCGACCCAATCCAAGCCTCGGACCAATATTCAATTTGTTTGATTTTCGGGCAATTAGTTCAACGTTTGAATAGAAGCTCTAAAACCACGAAGTTTGAATATCACGATAACACAGGGTATGGATCCGAGGATCAACAAGATAACAAGAACAGAGACATGCGTACAAACATTCAAGATGGACGAAAATAAAATCCAAGTCTATTGCAATAAAATCGGTCACCCCTAGATCAACAAAAGTTACAGTTAAAGCCCAAAAGTACGAGGGATGATCCAGGCATGACCAATGAGAGGTGTCAAGTGTTGGTACGAGTTTAACCCTCACAAGCCGAGGGGATAGCTAGTCAAAATATCACCAAAGTCATAATAAGTGTTCAAATAAGTCAGACACTCTACAAAAATACGCAAGGGCATACCCTTGGATCGAATCAAGTCTAGACCTCGGACCTCTTCCAGAAGCGGCGTGTAACTTTCTGGCCTTCAACCTCCTCCAAAAACGTAGCTGGCTCATGATCAAGAATGGGACCCGGGAGATCCATCCACTTAGCATTGCAATTGGAGGATTGCCCGCCACCGATCTTAGAGGCGTAAAAGACATCGGGTAACCAAGAGGGGTAGGCCGGAGATTCATCTACGGTAAAATCCACCAAGGAGGCAACCACGGACCAAAACTCATCCGAAGCAAGAGCGTCGGGGGACTTCACTTTGGGATCAAAGACTACCTCCCTATCACAATTCCCCATTATCTTGAGGTTCGCGTCTTGGCTCGTAATGGAGTAATTCAAAAATCCGGCATCCTTCAACTGGCTCACACAATCAAAGAAGGCATCCCCCCAACGTCGCCCTCTGACATCTTACTAAGGAAATAGTAGGAGTCAGACTTAAGGAAGTCTTTCACGGCATCAGTACGAGTGGTCTTCGCTTTGGAGAGAAGTGCCTCGGCCATCTTAGCCTGAGCGGACGTGATCAGAGACAATGCTTTCTCGGTCTTGCCACAAGCAATCTTCTCCTTTTCGAGCTTTTTATCCAACAAGACTCTCTCGGACTTGAGTTTAGCAATCCCTGCCTCAAGAGCAACCAACTTCGCATTCGAAGACTCAATCTCCTCCTTCAGTCGGGTAGTATCGGACTCTTCTAAGTCCAAGAAGGCTGCGACATGACCGGTGACCTACGAAAGGAAGTAAGAAATTACTTACAAATCAAGGATGGTCATTACGATAGAAAAATAAGAAATGAAGTGCGACAAGTGAGAAAAATGCAATATAAGGAAGTTGATTAAGGGCGGGGATTCGAATTCCCCTGGGGGTAGGGTACTACGAAAGGAAGTTGATGGAGTAGATAATTTCTTTCTTAGTTTTATTAGTAAAAAAAAAAAATCTCCTTTGTTACGTCCCCATGTCCCCCCCGAATCTCGATGAAACAATATATCAATGAGAAGTTAATTGATAAGTTTTTGATTTTTTTTATATATATATATATATATATATATATATATATATATATATATATATATATATATATATATATATATAAGAAGTTACTTACAACATCGGCCTGATTCTTGATAAGTTCCGACAAAGAATTGAGGCTCCCCACAAGGTTGACCCTAGACATACCACGAAGCGCGGTAGTATCATTCACATTGGCACCATTGGACCCCATCACCACTCGGATCCTCTTAGAAGGAGCCCTCTCCTTATCCGCCGGTGCATTCCCTTTTCTCTTGGCCGCATCAGCTTCACTTCGAGCCACAATACTCACTTGCTCCTGAAAAACGAACTTTCGTTAGGTAAAACAAATTGAAAAAAAAAGGGAGAAAAGCGAAAATTTAGACCGAGGTACCTACGGATTAGGGATCGATGAACCACCTGGGACCGAGGAACCACCTGAGGCCGACGGCTGGAGCACAAAAGCATGATTCGTCGGCTCGGTCGTAGGGATCTTCTGCGGACTCGGAGAGTACTTCTTCTTCTTGCCGGCCCTCAACTTCTCTCGGGCCTCCAACTTCTCGGCATTACGTTGCTCAAACAATTTCGTGGCGGACTCCATGATCCAGTAACCTGCGAGGAAATAACATCATAACGAAAGCTGAGAATAAAAAGATATTCTACCAAGTATATGATGTGCTCACGCAAATTGGGCTTGTCATTACAATAGACCGGCACACTAGTCAATCCGGACAACCACAAGTGAGGTTGCACAACCAAACCATACGGATAATGAAGTGTCGGATCTTTCCCAACAACCCCAAGAACGACGACCTTCTCTAAAAAAAGTCTGGGATCGGTATCATGATATAAAGTGGTGCACCCCCTCGTCCCTATGAGCGGAACGTAGGTCTTCCCCCCCTCGGACTCCACAACAATCGGCTTAAGTGATTCTAACCAAGCAGGCACTCTCCTAAGTTTGGTGGTCGGAAACTTCTTTCTACAAAAGTAGCTAGGTAATCTCCAATCACCGGAAGGATGTTTGACATAAAAATACTTAGGCCACCACTTGGAAGAATGGGATGACTCGTACCCATCTAGGAATTTATAACCTCATCGAGCCGTGAAATAAAAGAATGCCGTCCCAGGACTAAGGGCTATGTTGAAAGCCGCTAGAAACTTTTGATACGAGAAAGCCTCCCCCTTCAAAGCTAAGATCACTCCAAAACAAATGATGGTGCCTAAAGCATTAGGAAGAATCTGTGTAGGACACAAACCCGTCTCCCTAAACAACTCCTCTATCTCGGGTATCATCGGGAGCCTCCACCCACACTTGAAAGCTTGAACGTGAAATGCCATATAACCCGCAGGTGGGTTGTACATAGTCTGAGTCGGCGAAGGGATCATAATCATCCGGGATCTCAAAACGGTGACAAAGTCTAGAGATGATCGATACAAAAAGAGTTGTCGAACAAGTAGGAATGATTTGATCCTCATTAGCCTCGGCGTCGGCCCTCAAATCGCCAATGGGATCAACACGGGTCGTCTTATACTCAATTGCCGTCTTAATGGGCTTCCTTTTGTTCCTACGACCTTTGGACCTCGAAGCATCAAGAGCAACAACAATGTCGCGGTCGGGATTCTCGGACACCGGAACCTCACTCCCTCGGTCCGAATCCTCACCCTTGGAACCCGTGATGTCAACATCCTCCTCCGACTCACCTCTGTCACCACCACTCCCCCCCTCACTCGAATCCGCCCCATCACTCGGAGCACTCCCATCCTCACCAGAATCTCCCTCAGACGAACTTCCATCACTATCACTATCTTCGGACGAAGAAGACGAAGAACCAGAACTAGAAGGATCACTCACCGCGACTTCCTCGGGCTCGGGGGATGATAAAACCGTCCGAGTTCCATAAATCAAGCTCGGATTCCTAGGGGGCGGATTGGAGTCAAAAGACAAAGGAGACTCGGGCTCTCCTATCGGGACGGCCTCAACATGATCATCTATCTCTAGGACTCGATTACAAGGAAGAGTCCCGAAAGACCCAACAACCTCGGGATTCGCCATCGAAAAGGATGATAAGGGCATCGGCTAAAAAACAGGGACCCTATAACCATAACCCAAAGATGCAACATACATAGGCGGGAGTTCCACCTGACGAGGAGGCAAGACCTCGGACCCAACAACACGGGAATGAGATAGACGGACCAAATTCCTAGTACCCACTTGACGAGGAGACCTAACCAACTGTACTTCGGACTCATCCGTATCAGACGATTGGTCGGAATCCGTCAGAACTACCATATTGTCACGAGGCGGCCGAACCTCTTCCCCGTCACCCAAGTAAACCTCACCAAGATCGTTACTCACCCAGACATGTTTTTCTTTTAATTTTTGGATCCGAGCCGGGGAATCTACATACATCAAAGACAAAGAAATTCACCCAAGTTAAAAAAGTTTTTACCCCAGACTCGGATACCAATTAAAGTAGAAGAAGTGGAGAACATTTTTTCGCCGAGCAAACTCAAGAAATCACGAAGTTGAACAGCGAAGCAAAATAGACCGATCAACCAAGCAAGTTCGAGATAGATAAAATCACCAACAAAAGACCGATCCACCAAGCAAGTTCAAGATAGATAAAATCATCAACAAAAGACCGATCCACCAAGCAAGTTCGGGATAGATAAATATCAACAAAAGACCAATCAACCACAAAGACCGAGCAACCATGAAGCATACGGATGGAATAAATTCAGAAATAAAGATGAAAGGGCAGAACAAGAAGCTTACTTCCACAATCTGCCTTCCTTCTTGAATCTCGAAAACGATCGAAATCACGGGATCTCGGCCTCCAATCTGGGTCTCTCTCAAACCTCGGCCTCTCCCAATATCGGTCCCGTCCCGGAATCACCCAACGGCGGCCGCCTTCAAACCTCGGTCTACCTCGAATCTCGGAACGGATCAACTCTCGGTTTTCTCCCCCTATCCTCATCGAGGATGCAATGGTGGCAGCCTTGAATCTCGGAAGTCTAAAGTCGAACAACAGCCTCCAATAATCAAACCTCGGTCCAAATCCGGCTAAAACATGAAAGTGAATCAGGCGTACGTAAGAATGGCAAGTGACAGCATACTAATATTTTGCTATTGGAACAGAAAGATCATTTCATCTTCTTGAGGCATTGTGTATGAAGGTGCTGAGCCAGTGCCCATTATTGTTCGCAGTAGAACCACTTATAATGATCTGGTGGGCAAATTGTATACCATCACAGGTTTCAATCAGCTACTGCGAATAGCATCAAGATTACATTTTTCAATTTAACAAAGCGGCCAGATATTAGTGGGTTAGAATTTTACTTGGAAGAAATTCCAATTAAAAATTAATGAGCAGTCGGATGTGGAAGGATATAGGGAGGTAAATGAGGGATCTTCTGGATGGAGTGTGCTTATTAGTAGTTCTCAGTTGGCAGAAGAGAAGATGGTTCAAGAGAAAGACGATGATAATATGAAATCGGGTTTAAAGAGCAAGATGGAGCATACAGAAGGTGCGTCTAGTGTTGTAAAAAAAAAAAAAAAAAAAAAAAAAGAAAAAAAAAATTGGAACAGTAAACTTGGAACTACCTCCAATTTGTCCAAATATCCAATCAACAATCAACTACCTCCAACTCTCGGCCTCCAACAAATTCCAGAACAATAAACTCCGAATATAGCACTTTGTGACTCAAGTATTTCTTTTTAGACTTGTTACAAGCAAAAGATGTGGATTTACAAATAATAGCCACAAGCTATAAGGAAGGATAATAAAATTTTATGCTTACAAGTCTCGAATCTCGGAAAGACGGAAGTATCATTCAAACACCGACATCCTCCAAATCTTCGAAGCTCGATCTTCAGCTCGTGAATAGTAAACCCCAGCTTCAATCTCGGTCCAAATTGGTATCAGTCGGCCTCCTTCCTTCTTTCTCGGACTCTCTTGAAACGGCGGCCTCCAAGTCGATCTCGGTCTGCTCGGTCTTCTTCTCGAGATCGAGATATGTCGGTTTGCTTCTGCTTCTCTTCTCGGTCTGCTCGGTTTGTCCGCTTCTTCTCGAGATCGAGATATGTCGGTTTGCTTCTCTTCTCTTCTCGATTTTGCTTCTTCATGTCTGCTTCTTCTTCAAGTCTGCTTCTTCTCTTCTCGGTCCGCTTTTCTCTCCGCCGGTCTGCTCTCTTTTCTTTCAATTTCGGTTTGTTTTCTTTTCTTCAAAATCTCGGTCCTTGGTTCTTTTCTACAGTCACGGTTCTTTTCTATGGCTGGGTGAAAAAAGTTGTGAGGTAAATGAAGGGTAAAAACCCATTTATATAGAAGTAAAATGGGCCGGTTCAACCGGGCCCATGGGCCAACCCTAACCCGTACATCAAGACTTGTAATGGTATAAGCAACCGTCGAACCGGAAAAGAGAGGACCAACCGAGAACATGGTTCAACCGGATTACAAGTAAAACAAAAGCTCATTTATTACCAACTCGAAAAATTTCACAACTATCTTTTTACTAAGATATTTGGAAACTCGGGGACGAGGAAGATGGATGAGTAAACGAGAGAGTCGAAATTATTTTGTGTCGGATCAAAAAAGTTTGACACAAATAAATTATCTCGGACCTCACTTTGCCGAGTCTCGGTATCGTCTAAAGCGTGCCCATATCTCCGACGGAACCGAGAGACAAAGAAATAAGAGAACTAAGAGATGAAGAAGATGTACGTATGTATAGTCCGCAAGAACCAATCAGGTGGCGCCACGTAAGCGGAGTGACAAAACCCATTTACGAGCATGGGCTTGAGCTTGGGCCCAAGAACAAAAAATTGGGGACATGAAATAGGCCCAGAACAAGAAGCCCATTATGACAAGATCATGACCACCGGAATTGAGATATGTCAGACTCCAACTCGAAAAAATTCACAACTATCTTTTTACTAAGATAGTTGGAAACTAGGGGGACTTATGATATGTACATTTAAGTCCTACTACCGAACTAAGAAGACTTAATCATATCGGGACAATGCTATCAAGGGAGTTCGACCTTACCAAAGTCAAGGGAGTTCGACCTCACCAAAGTTAAGGGTCCGACTACACCAAAATCAAGAGGCCGACCCTCTAATACTTCAACCTTTGAACTACAATCCAAGGCTCATATACTTAAATGGGCCAAGTCCATTAAGGGCCCATGAGCCCAAGTTCTAGTATGGACGAATCCGGACCGTACACTTGGCACTCATCCAAGAGAGGATGATAACAAACCTTTGCCTATAAATACAAGGCATTTACTCCTCATAAATGGTAAGCAACTACTTCCGAAAATCTACTCTTGAAGTTTTTAAGTCCGAGATTGAAAAGTCGACCGACTTATTAACTAGTTGAATCTAAGTACCGGGTTGTCCTAGACAAACCGGCCCAAAAGGGTCTAACCCCTTATTCTCTTGTCGCAGATCAATGACGGACACCACCGAGGACCAACAGACGTAACAGAGGACCGACGGACTCAACCTTGGACCACAAACGTGTCTCGGTCCACTTTTTCGTCCGCACACTTTCCGACCTTCGCGAAGTCACGAATTTAATGAAAGTAAAGGCGACTTAAATCAAGGACTATTTGACTTCCGCTAACTTATATCATCGTTCGAGCAAGAACTACGTCAATCTTGGACGTCGACGAACTAACCAGTAACTTATCCATTTTTACCCTGCATCAATATTTATCTATAAATATTATAGGAGTATGTACTTAAAAATACAAGTAGTACAAGTATAATATAAATTTATTGTATACGACGTTTGAAGTTAAAAATATAACGTTTGTAATTAAATATGTAAAATTTGCGATGTTATTTTTTTAGTACGAAATGAAATGTAAATAGAAATATTTTAGTGGGTGGAAATGTGGAGTAAAAGAGTGAGTAAATGCGGATCCGTATAAATCTGATGTGTGTCCCTGAGTTATAAATACAAGGAATGCAGGACATGTGTGTAAATTGTATAATGATCATTTATAGAGGTACGTCATTTGATGATCACTCAGAAAATTACGTTCGATAGATATGGTACGCCTCATCCTTACGTCACATGCAGAACATTGTTAACACGTGACAATGAAAAATTATCGATAGATATGGTTCCACTACGATTATTGATGTGATTAATGCCCCATTTAAACATTGTGGCGTACTACGATTAATGATTTCATTATCATTAAAAGATAGTATTTCATTTTGTTATATCTATATTTTTTCTTGAACTGGTCACTAGGTGATATGGTGACATCACTATAGCAACAAGTGTTACTTTCTCCGCACTTTATCCCAACTCGTACGTGTATCGGGAGATTTTCTAGTATGTCCCATATCTTAATATTGTTATACGAACAAGCACTTTGGAGTTACGCACGAGAGACTTTCTAGTGGTTCTGGCATAAAGATTAACAGAGCAAAATGCTTAACTTTAGAGCTATTATGGATGAAATTTCGAAAAGAAATGTGCACCATGTTGGTATGAGTAGCTTACTCAACTAGCTCGAAGACAACTTAGAAGAACACATAACACATCGGTACATAATGTAGCATTTCACCTCCCATATCGATTAAGAGCGAGTGAGACAAATTTTATGAGGCATTTTGATTGTTAACATTAACACGGATTTAGTATTGGAAAGGAGGAAACTTTTGACATAAAATATTAGAGTAGTTTGGGTGTGGAGCTAGATTGCAATGTCATTTGTATATATGATTTCATGTTAAATTACTTGACACTTATTTTATATGATAACGTAAGATGTAGAGGTTTAACACATATATATTGAAGCGCATTGTTGTCTTTGACCATATCAATTTTATTGCCACTTGTTTTCATTGATAACGTACGGTGTAGGGCGGGGTGTGAAAATATAAATTTAGGTATATATGAGGATTGGAGTCTCTTTCGGCCTACCCTTTACTTGGCAATCTCCTTGAAAGACAACAATGCGCTTCAATCTATATGCGTTAAAATTGACTTCTTTTGACGGTTTTGGTTTTATTTGAGTCTCTTTGTTACATTCTCGATGCCTTTAGATTGATGAGATTTTATTTTCCTGGTTTCCGGTTTGGACAGATCTTGATTGTAACTTAAAATACCTCAGGTGTTCTCTTGCTCTTTAGTGAATAATACCTTTTAAACTCTTAAAAAAAAAAAAAAAAAAAAAAACACGGACAATCTATTTATTTTTTAAGATATAATTAAAAAGTACTATCTCATGGCTCTGCAAGGGAGGCAGCCAATATCATTGCTTGGGACCCAGATTAAATATGGCTCCCTTATCTGAGAAAATCGCATGATGTAGTCCTTAAATATTGTGATAATGTATGTCTTACATATAAACGACATCTCCAAGTTTCACCACTGCCAAGTTATTTTAAAAGTAACTGATCTTCTGATATATGTGATAATAAGAACCATTTCACTCCCACCTTACTTGCCGGAGTCAGAATTGAAAATCTCTAATTATATAAAGGAAAATTACATATAAAATAATCATCACTTATTATGGAAACACCATCATAGCACATATATACGAGCGAATGGACAATGCATCTTTTTCACATAAAAATGTTCATCACATAACACATTAAAGGTTAAAACACATCGTTGGAAAAAATGGCCGCTCTGTTGCGCTGCAGTTGATACATGAAGTGTTATAACGCATGAGAGACTGTTAGCTCAACATTGATATGGATGGTTTAATTAACGGTTCAGATTAACTGTGAAAATTTCAACGGTGAAGATCAAATATGTTAGTTGGAAAGTGTAAGAATTAATTAGGCATATAACTAATCTAGTTTCTTCATATTAAAAGGAGTTCTAAGTACTTTCTTATATAATTAAGAAGGTTGGGCTCTTCTTCGCCCGCCTGCCAACATGCAGTTGATTATATAACATTAGATCTTTAATTTAATGGTCTATGTCAAATTGTCAAAGGCGACAAGGCGATCGCCCTTTCGCCCCATAAATATTTAAGTTAAAAAATAAAAATATGAATGAAAATAACCAAATTTACCCTCTAATTTTTTTAAAAAAAATATATTTTCTTTATTTTAAATGACATATTTTTTAATTTTCGTTTTTTTATTTAATAGAAATAAAATATGTCAATTTGTGATTGGCTATTGTTGTCAGATAGGATAGAAGCCTGTCTGATTATAGAAAAGTCCAGGAATGTTAGATAATTTAGTTTTCTTGTGCCATAAAGATTACTAATTAGTTTCTTGTATGAGAAGTAATTTACCTGTTCTAATTGAATTTGGTACTCCCTCCATCCCGGAGAACTTTATACATTAGGGTTAGTGCGCAGTTTTATGCGAAAAGTTAAAGTAATGATAGAATATTGAAAATGTGGAAAAAGTGTACTTTTAGTGGCAAAAAGTGTAATTTAAATGTAAAGTTGAGATTGTTTATTATTTGTTGGGTGTGGGGTAGCTTCCCTTTTTGGTAATGTATGAAGTTCTGTGGGACGACTAAAAATGGCAAATGTATGAAGTTCTGCGGTACGGAGGGAGTAGTTAAGTTCTATATATAGTTAAGGGAGTTTGTTTGTTACATAGATCAGTTTATATTGGCAACAGAGTTAGTCGATATGTCTTATACTCGATTTTGTTGGTAGAGTCAAGATTGATAGCTAGCTAGGAGTTATGGATGATCATATTTCGGAGAATAACATATTTATTAGGTTGGTCTTTTATCTTTTATGTTCGCGATTGTTCTTTTTTACATCAGTATTTTAATAATTTATTCTTTTTCATTTAATATTATTTTTGTTTTTCATTGTTTATTTATAATATGTTATAATTTTTAAAATATTTTCCGGTTTTTTATTACTTTATTATTTTTATGATGAATTTTTTTATTTTTAATATTATTTTGGATATGTTTTTTTACATGTTTTAACATATTCTTTTAAACTATTTTTATTCATTTATTTGAAATTTTATCATATTTTATATATTCCAGAAATTAAAAAAGGTAAAATCAAATCAGTAGCGAAGTTATCACTGATCCACCTAGGTGTCGGTTAACACCCAACAAGTTCGGCTGATTTTTGCCAACGTAGCCTGAAATTTGGTGACATGGAGACAAAAAATTATTAATAGACTAAAACTACGTAAAAATACTTGATGACCAATTTGCACAACCTAACATAACTTTTAAATTTCATCCGACGTATCGTACTTAATTAATAAACTTGCCATGTTGCCTTTAAAATTAATGTTCATGTATGCCTTTCAACAAAATTTAAATTAACATATTAACTTCTAGCTTGTATATACATAAAATTTTGAGCTTGTTCGGTGCAAGCATGAAGCATCAATATTGTTCAGGCTGTGTAGTTAGGAATTCTGTTTCCCTCTCCGGTTATTAACAATTGCCATCAGATTCAACCAGGTTTAGCTTGCAACAATGGAGAAACTCAATAATACCGAGCACATCACTCTGTTGGAATCCAAAATGGCAAATGTAGTGATGTACTAATTAATTAAGTATAAATTCATAAAAATTTGTTGTTGCCCTAATTATGGGCTAAGACCTTTTAATATACGATGCATAACTATTACGCACCATATATATAACAATCCTACGTACAAAACCGGCCTATAAATTTATAATTCTTTTTAAAAAACACATTTTTTCCAACTGAAGTTCAAATTATAAGTTATACTATTCATCAACCCAAACTTAGCTACAATCCGCCCGATCGAACTCTATACTAAACAGTCGGAGATAGAGTCGGAGATAGAGTGATGATGATAATGTATGTTTTTGGATAGCTAGATTAATTGATGAAATGGGAATTGAAGTAGAAAATCTGGGCCGGGTAAATTGCAAGAATGGTCCTCTAAGTGGCCATCCTGTGCCATTTTGGTCCTAAGTGTCTAGCGATTTGGCATTTTGGTCCTGAGGACCGTATACAATTCCGTATGCCACTGAAACAGCTTAGTTGGACGTGATTTGGCATGACACTTGGCTAACACGATTTGGGAGGGAAAATTGCCGCCATTTGGGAGACATTTTAACCTAGATAATTCGTGACTCATTTCGTGCTTCTTGATTCTTGTTGTTCCACAACATTTACTCCACTCTCTTCCATAACAGAACAAAAAACGGCCATACTTAATGCTTTGAAGGTGACAAAATTCGTTCAATTAAAATGTCATTAAGACCAGCTGATGAATTGTACATGCCAAATCCGGACTATGGTATGAAAAGATTCGATTTTTATTTGCTTATACGTATATGTTCATGCAAAATTGGCCTTCCCCTGTTTCAATATGCATATTTCATGCAAAATTCAGTTTCCCCTGTTTCAATATGCATATTTATGTTCATGTATGGTACGTATATGTTATCTTTCGAATTTTGCAAACAGTAAATTATGATTATTTTGGACAGATGAAACAACAAGTTATATGAATATATGTGTGAACTATGGTGGGACTTTTGTGGTTGACACTATCACAAAAAAGTAAGGAGAAGTTAACTGCTAAGGATAAGGGTAAGGAGAAGTTAAATGTGAATGAGGAGAAGTCCATCCCAACTGGTTTTGACTATATGCAGGGCAAGGGACATGGTAAAGCTAAAGGAGTAGTAATAGAGCCTGAGAAGAAAAAGGCCATCATGCTCTCTAGTAGCTCTGATGATGATAGTGATTTTGAGTCTGATATGGTAGTAGCTAATTCTGATGATGTGAACTCTGCACTTGAATCTGAGGACGATGGGGATGGGGATGGTGAGATAAGGCAGCCTAATAGGCCACACAGAAGGGTGCATAAAGTTGCTCATATGTATGAACCTAGGTTTGATTTGGAGATGATCTTTAACACCAAACTTGACTTTAGGAGGGCTGTTGCATCTCATTGAGCAATTGCTTTAAGAAGTGTAAAGGTGGTCAAGAATGACAAAGTGAGGATTTATGCTAAGTGTGAAGGACAAGGATGCCAATGGAGAGTGCACTGTCACAAGGTAAAGGATGGCACTGGATTTGAGGTGCATACCTACTTCCCTGATCATGATTGTGGATTGACACAAAATGTCCAATATGTGAAGATTCATGGCTTGCAAATAGGTTCCTTAGCAAATTCAAGATTGATCCAGATAGAAACATTAAGGCATTTGTGCTTGAGGTTCTTAATGAAACAGGGTTGGTCATTTTTACCTTTCAGGCATATAGAGCAAGAAGGTTGGCTCTGCCAATATTGGAAGGTCCACCAGATGCTCAATTTCCAAAGTTATGGGATTATGCTGAGGAACTAAGAACAAGGAATCTAGGCTGTACAATTATTATTGATGTGGACAGGGTAACACATGAGTTTAAGCATTTCTATTAAAGCACTTAAGGAAGGTTTTATGATTGGATGTAGGCCACTTATTGAGTGGATGGTTGCCATCTCAAAGGTCCACATGAGGTAGTTCTCTTAACAACAATTGGGATTGATCCTAACGACAAACCATTACCAATTGCGTATGCCATTGTATCTCATGAAACTGGAGAAAGTTGGACTTGGTTTTTGTCACTCTTGAGGTCTGACTTGAACATAGTGGATCCTTCTAAGTTTACAATGATGTCTGATAAACAAAAGGGCTTGATTAAGGGAGTTGCAGATATTTTCCCTGGGGCTAAACATAGATTTTTTGTTAGACACTTGTTGAAGAACTTAAAGTGCAGGGTTTAGAGGTGATGCATAAAAACATGCCTTATTCAAGGCTTCCAATGCAACCACAGAAGGCCAATTCAGGACTGCCATGTCTGAGATGAGAAATCTTAATGACAAAGCATTTGATTGGTTGCAAAACAAGCCACCTGAACAGTGGAGTAAGAGTGGATTTGATACCTATCCAAATTTCCAAGGTGTGATATGACCATGAACAACAAGCTGAGAGTTTCAACGAAATGATTCTTAAGGCAAGATTGACCAGTCCTTACTATGCTTGAGTGGATCGGAGAAATCTTGATGCAAAGGAGGCAAGAGCTTAGAGATACTGCTGCAAAGAAATGGAAAGGGGTTTGGTGTCCTATAGCAAAATCTTTAATAGACAAGAACATGAATAGGGTGAGGGATTGCATTTCCAGGAAAGCTGATGCTATTAATTGGGAGATTCTTGGCTTTGATGGTTCTCAATACAATGTGGATCTAGAGGCATATACTTGCACTTGTAGGAGGTGGCAACTAAGTGGTATCCCTTGAAAACATGCTCTTTCGGCAATTAATCAGTGCAAACTGGACTATAATGACTATGTTAATAATTGTAATAGTGTGGAGGTGTACAAGAGGGTGTATTCTGGAACTATATATGGAATTCATCATCAAGAGTTATGGGGAGAGACATTTTTTATACCCCCATTGCCTCTAAAGGTTTTCAAGAAAAGGGGTAGGCCAGCCACTGACAGAAGAAGGGGTGAAGATGAACCAAGAGACAAGAGAAAGAAGAAAAAGGGTCCATGGAGAAGCAAGAGAAATCAAACCACAATTCATTGCAGTTATTGTGGTGCTCCAGGACACAATTACACATATGGCAAGATGAGTGTTGATACGGAAATATGTCCAATCCATCATAGACGCCTTTGGAGCGTATTCTAATGCGTATTAGACTGTCAAAGGTCAAAAGGCTCATTGTCCGACCCAGAGGTCCGACTCTTGACCTTCCCGGAATGAGCATTGAGAACCTTGGCCTTCAAGACAAATGGTCCAACCTAGACCATGGTGCAAGCACCATGATGGTCCGAACCAGAGACGTTGATTCGGACGTATGACTAGGACCTCATAAGGAACCAAGTGAACTGGCACCAAGAGAGAGGCGGTCAGGGTTAGCAAGATCCGAACCACAGTACTTTAGAAGGTTGTTTAAGTTATCTTACTTCCAAGTGAGTACCGTTCGGACCATTGCTCTGGACCTACCCTTTCGGACGAAGATCCGAAATGAACATCAGAAGCCTCTAATCTCTTGAAGAAAGACTAAACTACCCTCGAAAGCCCAAAAGGGAAATAGATTAAGTCTCCTTAATGGGCCATGGGCCTAATAGAGCATTGCTGGCGCAATCTGAGCCTTACACTTGGCACAATCCAATGGAGACCTTCCTTTTTGGGAGTTCTCTATATATATGGCACACATCTCCATGTAAACGATAAGTCAAGTCGTCTTTACGAACTAATCCCGATCACTATACAGAGCAGATCTTCAGTCTCTCTCGAGTAAAGTCTCTACGCAGTTTAACACTTAGCAAACCGGGTTTACGGTTCTAACCCCCCCCCCCTCCGAAGTTACTTGTGCAGGTTCTTACCCTCAAGTTCTTTGGAGTGCATTGGACCCTAGCTTTGGAACTTTGCCTTGGAAGCTCTACAGTGATTTGGACTTAGGCGATTTAGGAAGAACTTATCAAGTGTTTGGGGGACTTCACCCTCAACATTTTGGCTCCCACAAAACGTTTCGTTGCTCTTTAAGCAATGGCAAGACCAAGAAGATCAGCGAGAACCGCTACTACTACAGTAGGAACTCCAGCTCCTAGGCAAAGAGGGAGACCTCCCACTAGGAGAGGGCGAAAGGGTAGCGGCATATCAAGGAACACAAGCAGTATCAGCGATGGCCATCTTGCGGTGTTTCCTCGGGGAAGAAAGAGTGTTGACCGCTTTGCAAGTTCAAGGATTTGGAGTGGCTGTCCAAGACTTAGGAGGACAGGTTCCTCCGGCAGGAACACACGTTCCTCCACCAGGAAGAAACTTCACTCTTCCAAACGGTGAGATCGTTCGTCCCAGTGAGTTTGGAATGAATGAGAACAATTCAGCCTCTTACTCACCACCATCCAGGGATGCTTTGGTTCTAACAATGTCTAGCCATCTCAGCCCACTCCGCCCTTGGCTGTTCCAAGGCAAACTGAACCCGCTCAATCAAGAAATGAACATCGTCGAGTTCTGGAAAGGATAGGTGAGCCAGCTCAACCAGAGGATCTGCGGAACCTCCTCAATAGGAGAGTCGCTGCATCTCAGGAACATCGAGAGAGGAGCCCAATAAGACCCAGAATTGGATGAAGCTGGTACTAGTCGCCATCCGGCTCTTCAAACAAGAGCAAGGGACCATATGGCAGAAAGTATTCCTGCGTTTCAAGTCGATGATCTTCCTCCTGAAGTGGCCATCAATCCTAGAACGGGTGAAAGGCACTCTGCGGAACAAATCTACATTCAGCAGAAGGCCTTGGAGACTCAGATTACCAGTCTGGGCAAATTAGTGAAAGCTCATGAAAAGGTGATGACAAGAGCTCTGAACCCCTTGTGTGATGCAATAAGGAGGGAGAGAAAACGTCCTGATTCTAACATCCCCAACCTTGAACATTACTATGGGGATACTTGTCCTGTTGGCCATCTAACCAGGTATGAGAGTAAGATGGAATCCAACGGCTTGAATGACAATATGAAGGCTCTCACCTTCTCAACCACTTTTTTCGGAGAAGCTATGGATTGGTGGACCGCCCTACCCAATGGTTCTATCAAAAGCTATGCAGATATCACCTCTCTTTTTATGAAAAGATTTGAGAAAGTAAAAAAGAGGAAGAGATCGGTAGAGCATTTGGCAGGAGTCATTCAGAAGGAGAACGAGGATCTTAGGACCTTCCTCGATCGCTTCAATGCTGAAGTACGCCAAGTTGAAGCTCATATCATCAAAGAGCGAATTCGACACGTATGCTATGACTATGATGATCTCAGAAAGAAGCTCTTCAACGAAGAAATCACAACCGAAAAGTACCTGGAGGATATTTGTGAGGGATTCTTGTATGGTGAAGAGTATCGAAGAAACGTTCCAATAAGAGCCGGGACTAAGAAAGGAAAATAGCCGATTAGACAAGATCCCGCGCCTCGTCCTAGACAATTTGAGCAAAGAAAGGATTTCAAGGATAAGAGAGAATTTCGTAGGGAGAGAACCCCTCCCAGGAGATTGCCTCAATAGACCTAGATCCAATATCTTGGCCTCTATTGTTGAAAAGAATTTGGATGTTCAATGGCCCAAACTAACAAGGACTAGCAAAAGAAGCAGGGTTTCTAAAGAATACTGCAGATTCCATAAGCATAAAGGCCATTCCACTGAAGATTATGTCGATTGGCGAGATTGAAAGTCTGATAAGAAGCGGCAAGCTGAAAGAACTAGTCTATGAAGAAGAACCCTCCCACCACCAAAGGAATGAATGGAGGAGAGTAGAGCGATATTTGGAAACTATGACAGGATCCTTACCACTGCCTCCCACGGGGATCCCTTCCCAACAAGCTCAGCGATACAATGAGTACCCCAAAAACTTAGAGATGGAAAACCATCCCTATAGCTGGGTTATCAGCACTATAGCAGTAGGTCCGACTGGAGGGGATAGTAGGAGCCGGAAAGAACCGCTCAAAACTGAGGAACAATGGCGAGCCTACGCTCATGCATACGAGAGAAACTAACATGATCTCTTTTGATGATAGTGAAATACCTCCCCCAACGTCTGGTGGAGGAGATCTCAGGGATCCTGACATCCCTTTAGTTGTTTCTCTGGTTATCGCTACTTACAAGGTCAGCAAAGTACTTGTAGACACTGGGAGTTCTTCTAACATCATCTCTAAGAGAATAGTGGATCAGATGAACTTGGGGAGAATTGAATATGGGCGAGTCTTTACTTCCCTAGTAGGATTTGGAGGTTCAACAGTTCACCCCATAGGAAGCATACCACTACAAGTTTCTATGGGAACCTTTCCTGCGAGAGTAACTCGAACAGTTCTCTTTGTGGTCGTAGATCGCATTTTCGACTACAATGTTATCCTAGGACGTCCGGGACTCAATCAATTCAAAGCCATCTCATCTCCTCTACACAACAGAGTTAAGTTTCCTACTCTGAATGGTGTAGGAGAGGAAGTTGGGAATGTTAGAGAAGCATGGGAATGCTATATTATGTCGACAAGGAACGCCTCTGCTCCTGTTCTCACAGTCACTGACAAGCCCGGGTCACTCTTACCCGTACCTCTTACCCCAACTAAAGAGGAACTTGGGGCTGGATCTCTCAAGGAGAGAGTTCCTAAGGAAGCAAGGATTGAACCTCATGAAACCCTGAAAGAAATCCAGTTGATAGAGGGAAACCTAGAAAAGAAGACCAGGATCGGAACTGAGATGAGCGTCGAAGTGGAGATGAAGCTCATAGCTTGTCTTAAGGATAACTATGATGTCTTTGCTTGGAGTACCGATGATCTTAACGGGATAGACCCGAGGATAGCAGTTCATCGACTGAACATGGATCCTTCGGTCAAGTATATCCGCCAGAAAAGAAAGGACTTCGGCCCTGTAGAAGATGCTATCATTGCCGGAGAGGTTGAGAGGCTCATGAAAGCGGGCCACATTGAAGAAGTAAGATACTCAGATTGGGCCTGCAATGTGGTGCTCGTCGAGAAGGCTCCGGGCAAATGGAGGATGTGCAACGACGTTACTAGGCTTAACAAGTTTTGCCCAAAGGATCCTCATCCGCTGCCCTGCATCGACCAACTGGTAGACTCCACGGCTGGATGTGCTCTTCTAAGCTTCATGGATGCCTATCCAGGTTTTTATCAAATCAGAATGGCTCAAGAGGACATTAAGAAGACGGCCTTCTTTGCAGCCGAAGGAGTTAATTATTGTTTCAAGGTTATGCCATTTGGACTGAAAAATGCTGGAGCTACTTACCAACGTCTGGTAAATAAAATGTTCAAAGAGGAAATTGGCAAGACCATGGAAGTATATGTTGATGATATGTTGGTCAAAAGCAAAACAGAAGAGCAACACATTGAGCACCTCAACAAGTGCTTCTCGATCTTGAGAAAGTATGGGATGCGACTAAACCCGGAAAAGTGCACCTTTGGAGTGAAAGGGGACAAATGTCTTGGTTATATGGCCACAGAAAGAGGCATCAACACCAATCCGGAAAAGATCAAGGTTATTTTGGACTTGCCACTACCAAAGACCATCAATGAGGTTCAGCAACTCATATGACGAGTGATGTCCCTAAGCCGCTTCATCTCTAGATCAACAGAGAAGAACCTACCTTTCTTTAAGATACTGAGGAAAGGAGATAAGTTTGAGTGGACCAAAGAATGTGAAAAAACCTTTGACAGCCTAAAGAACTACCTCCTCTCACCTCCACTCTTGTCCAAACCAGTAGAAGGAGAGCCTCTCTACTTATATCTGGCTGTCACAAATGAGCTATGAGTTACATGTTGGTGGGATCGAGCAATGACCACATGCCTGTCTACTACTTGAGCAAGGCTCTCGCTGGTGCTGAAACCAGATATGTCCACATTGAAAAGCTAGCTTATGCCCTAGTTTACACCGCTCGGAGACTGAAGCCATACTTCAAGTCACATAGGATCGTAGTTCTCACCAGTGAACCTTTGAAACAAGTCTTAGGGAAGCCAGATCAATCTGGATGCTTATTTAAATGGGTGATTGAACTGAGTGAGTATGATATTGGATATCAAGCTCCGTCAGCAAAGAAAGCTCAGATATTGGCCGATTTCTTAGTTGATTACCCTTAGAAGGATGATGAAAAAAACGATGATCAACTGAAAGAAGTCGAGTGCCTAATGACAACACGAGAGGCAGCTCCCTCCGAACAAGTGAGAGGTGTTGAAAAAGAAGCAGAATGGGAAGCCTGTGAGGATGCCCAATTCATAGGATATCCCCAAGAACCTATGACTGACTCTCTAAGAGTAAGACACATGTTTCTCTTGGATGAAGTGCCAAACACTCTTACACTTGCATCCTCCGCCAGGATGCAAGAAGAGATTCTTGAAGAACAGAATGGTGAGAAAGGGGTAGAAACTACGGTTCTCACCCCTGAAACTAAGAAACAAAGACTCGGACATTTAAGTCCGAGACAAGGACTATACCATCAAGGGCAAGACGTAATAATTGACCAATCTGAGCCACCCTGTCCGAAGCAAAGAATTTCTTCAGACAAAATCTTTGGAGACGTCCGAACCCAGGTCTCCGAATCAAGCTCTCCGACCGCTCCGATAAATCTTTTCTTCTCATCAACAAATAGGTCCTAGTGGAGTGTCTGCTAAAATATCCTCAGACCGTCTACCTCTTCAACCATTACCATTTTTTAGTGGACAAAAAAGTACTCACGGAAAATGGTAAATGGTGGAAGAGGCGGACGGGTCAAGGAATTGACCCTCCGAACCAATTATGTGGTGAACCGAAACAAATGACATCGATGAATCATACTCATTGATCCTTGCGGAGATCCGCCTCGCAACAGCCCCTCGGATTCAGACAAGCTCCAACTGGGCAGATCACGCATAGGACCGTCGAGTTCGATCTAGTGGGAATAAACGTCCGAATCATCGGATCTGAATCGTCTATTCTTGGAAGACGAAAATGATACAAAAGGTCGTACAATATATGTCTATTTATAGAAGCTATAAAACAATCGCGATGCGACACGTGTAAAGAAACGGCTACTAATGGGCTTGGGCCGATCTTGGGCCGTCGCTATTGGGCTTCCGCTCGCAGGATGATAGTCTTTTATCATTTCGATTGAGGATACATGGTCCGAACCAACCTTAAGTGGGTCTGAACCCATTGCTTACCGTGAGCACTTGTATATTCCTCACAAGACAGAAGGATTCGGACTTATTGGCAACGCTTTTTCTTTTAAATGTTCGACCAAGCCCAATGATTTATCATTCGAACTATACTTGTTACGATTAATCCGAGGTGCTACCACTTAAAGGATAAATCCGAGGCGTAATATCGGGTTAACGTGTACAAGGAATCGAGACCTCCTTTTCGGACCATCACTTTGGCGATCCGAGCTAGGTTCTCCGATTCTTATCCTACGACACAGAACTACAAAGGTATGTATGTGAGTTGCCTCGGACTAACTCCCCGGCGACCGAACTAAGAATAATTGGGACAGTTGTCTATAGATTACATATATTAAGTCCGAACAGATGTGAATGCACGAAGGGAAAATGGACTCATAAATTAAAAAGAAAATTATCCGAAGAACAACACAACGCTTCAGATCGAAACAAGTATGGATCAACAACACATATCCGAGACAAAATAACAATTGTTCAGCAACAAAACATGAAATTCAAATTGTCTAAAGGTCCGAAGACCATCATTACATCACTTACGGGGCATACCCCGCCGTCAACGAGTCGGACTCCCGGAGGACTCGGTCTGGGACTTTGGTTGGGTTCCTTCTGGGGCATTCTCCGGAGCATCTTGCTGAGAAGCTTGGTGCTCGGACAACCTCTTGGCTCGTTCCTCCGGATGAACTCCGGGCATTCTTCGTACAAGTCCAAGTTTGGGTCATGACCCAGCACCGGACCTGGAATCTTCAGCCACTCACGGTTGTGGTCCGCATACTCCTCGAACGGCACAAAGACATGGGACATCAGGACTTCCGGAATGAAAGAAGGCAAGTACGGCCCAGCGTGATTGTACTTGTTCTCCTCATTCTCCTCGCACACAAATTCTACGAACTCGGACTTGAACAGAACATCGTCCTCCACATCCTCCGAGACAAAGACAGACCCATCCGGTTCATTGAAGGCCGAGACCCCTTCATCCTCCAAGTTGTAGTCCCTCGGAACAAGGTCCTTCTTTTGGAGCTGGCCCACTGCTGCATCGAACCCTTCTGGACGAGCCAAGTCATACTTGGTGTCCAAGTGGAACTTATGCGCGTCCGAGTTTAGATAGTCCCGGATAGCCTCAGTCCGAACCGTCAGCAGATGCTCGAGCATGTGATCCTTGATGTTCCGAGAGACTGCAGTGAGATCGTCCATGTTCTCCTTATATGCCTCCAAGTCCATCTCCAAGGCTCGGATAGCACTCTTCAGCTTCTCATTCTCCACCTGGGCTTCCTTCAACGAGGTGAGTGTCTTCTTATACTTCTCTTTATAAGCCACGGCCTTGTTTGCCTCGGCCTCCCTACTCGCCTCGGACTCGGACAACTCCATTTCCATTGTGGCCCTCCGACCCGCCACCTTAGAACAAGCTCGGACAACAACAGTAAGCTAAGAACAAAAGTGGAAAAGTCCGAATCAATTAAAGATGACATTTTCAAAATATTGAATAAAGGAACGCATTCGGAAGGAAGCGTACCTTCCAGTGAGCAGCAACAAGCTCAACAATTCTTTCCAGCTCCGAAACCGAAGCCAACCGACTCACTTCGGACTCAAGGTCCGAATCCTCAACCATTATCCCCTTACCCTTCTTGGCTGGGGGGATCGGACCTTCAGACGAGCACTTCTGTCCGCTCGGAGCACTAGCCCCAGTCATTGAGGTTTCCTTCAGAACAGCCCTCGGAGGCTTCTTCGTCCCTTTACCAGCAGCTACTTTTCCCTTGTCCGGGGTGGGCATAGTCTGCTTGCCTTCACTAGCCGCTACCCTCCGAAGATCCTCAGCTCAGAACGTAGCAGTGTTCCGAGGCTCATCCATCGGGAGCGTAGTGGACGTCTTGATTAGCTGGTCCCGAACGCCTTCTTTCATTTCCTTCTTTTGAGTAGCATTCTGCTTCCTCTTAAGTGCCCTCATTGTCGACATGGTGTAATCGAACCAAAACTCTGCAAGGTCGAAACAAATACAAGTTGAGTCCGATTCACTTAATGAGAAGATGAGAAGTTGATAATGCAAGTCCGAAGCAACACAAGTTAGACCAATAAAACAGAAAAACAAACTAATGCCTTGGACTAAGAGAACAATCCGAGTCACTTTCACTTATTGAAATCTTCCTTCCCATCACAAAAGCTTGGCCCCGAAAGGCCTGCTAGAAACGGAAGTGGTTGGCAAATCAAGCCACGAAAGAAGTACTTCGTAGGCTCCTGGTTTCATTGGAGAAATTGCATCCACAACTGTATGTTCCGGGCCGTAGGCCTCCAGTCTGGAAGCTTTCCCTAGAAGAACTTCTTGTTGAAGTCCCATCGGACTCCCCAGGTTTCAAGGCGGCTCGGACGAATATATACTTTTGCCATGACCTGATCCCTATTGACGAGATCGGATCCTCGAAGAAAGTGTGGCTTGCCGAACCACCAGTGTACAAAAATACTGGTGAGTCTTGCTCGGTATGATGGAGAAGAGTTTGCGAAAATTATCAAATGCGATCGGAATGTCCATGTACTTGCAAAGTACTCCGAAGCACATAAGATTTCCGAGCGAGTTCGGAATCACCTGGTGTGGACTAAGTCCGGTCCCCTTCAAAACATCCAACAACTCGGATACCACTGGAAGACACCATCCACAATGCAACGAAGCTTCGTGCACACACATGTATCCGGGAGGAGGATTGTAAAACACATGAGACTTGTCCGGAATCAAAATCTCCACGGACTCGGAGATCTCACACCTTCTCCGGAGCTCTTCCACTTCCTCTGGCGTGATGATAGAAGGACATGTCGGCAAAATATCGTCCATGTTCAACTTACCATGGGGGTCCGGATGGGTTACTTGCAGTCAAGTCCGAGGGTACTTGATGCGTACCACATCATCCCCTTTCTTGCTCCCCTCGGAAGGCTGCGTAACAAGCGCTCGACTCGATCCTTGGGCCGAGCTTTCTCCACTCGGACGGCTTGCACTCGGACGGTCGGAAAGCTTGGTCCGTTTCAATGGAGGAACAACCTCCTCCTCATCGACATCCTCTTCTTCTTCTTCTTCCTTACTTTCCTCTTCTTCTCCTTCCTCCACGTCTTTCTTCAACTTTTTTGTCTTCGGACGATGAATCAAACTCCACGACTGTTTGAAGAGGAGCCTCAACTCGGACTGTATCTTCCCTACTAGACTCGAACATGCCCAACTCTGGGAGAGACTCCGAAGTGTCGTGCACTTCCTCAACGTTGATCTCCTGCGGGTCCGGGACGAAAGGGATGTGATTAGGATTAATCCTAGTGTTATAACCTAAGTTTCGACAAAGGTTTTGGATCTCTACCAGGAGTTCGGACTCGTTGACTGTTCGATGTGGACGTGGATTGCCTATCGTCCGAGTAGCTGTCTCGTGGACCGTCATGGCACCCTGCACATGCGAAGACTCCGGGTAATCTTGCCTATCCGGATACTTCGAACCGAGAACAATTAAATGAAAAGACGGAGAGCTCACCTCGGATGCTTCACCACTCCGATTCGAAACTTGGTCAGCTCCTCTCTGATCTCCAACATCACCGATGTCAACTTCCTCGGAAGTATCAGACCAGGACGCAGCTTCAGACGCATACTCAGCAGCCTCGGAACGGTTTTAACTATCGCTCTCGGACATCCTAGGGAAAGAAAGGGAATTGCTATGATATTTAGAGTTTGATGTCCGAGAGTCCGTTTATGTAACTTATGTTAAAGTCCATAAGGGTCTCGAAGGAAAGGACCACGCGTTGTCGGACGTAGTTAGTTCGGAGTTATTATGAAGTTAGTACAAACTACATAGAGCTTCCGAAGAAACTTACTACATACGTCCGAACGGACTACAGACGACACTACGTCCGAACAACCAAAACTTCAAAGCTTTACTACTAAACGCAAGACGATCAAAAGACTTACTTGTCAAGTACAAAGGTTGGATTGAAGGCAGCTGGATGCTTTGGACACTTCTTAAGTTTTCTCCTTCGGAACGTCAAAACACACTTGCTGTGGACCTTCTTTCGCTTCGGATCGCCTAAAATTGCTTCGGACTCTTTCAGATTGCGAAAATTCTCTCTCTAAAAGTGGCGAAATGAAAGCGACTGGTGCCCTATTTATAGGAGGTTATTTTTGGAAGCCCAAATGTCACATCACTTCAGGATTAAATTTCGGCCGTAGATCAAAATTCATCCAACGATATAGTTCAAAATACTAGGTGAAATGACAGATCCGTCCAAAATATTTATTTCACGACGATTAGAATTCCAACACTTGGAACATCGGAGATGGCACCCCATCCTCTTTCGGACGGTTGGACCATCACAAGCACACGGACTCTCATCCGTTCGGATGTCCCTAATCGGACTATCCTGGAAATCGATTATTAAGTAACACAGACTCTCATCCGTTCGGATGTCCTTACTCGGACTATCCCGAAAAATCGATTATTAACACAAGATAAAACCCCATCTTCTTAACAAGTGAATGATTTATCTTAAGCACACGGACTCTCGTCCGTTCGGATGTCCCTAATCGCACTATTCCGGAAAATCGATTATTAAGTAACACGGACTCTCGTCCGTTCGGATGTCCTTACTTGGACTATCCCGAAAAATCGATTATTAACACAAGATAAAACCCCACCTTCTTAATAGATGGATGATTTATCTTAAGCACATGGACTCTCGTCCGTTCAGATGTCCCAAATCGGACTATCCCGAAAAATTAATTATTAAGTAACACGGACTCTCGTCCGTTCGGATGTCCTTATTCGGACTATCCCGAAAAATTGATTATTAACACAAGATAAAACCCCATCTTCCTAACAGATGGATTATTTATCTTAAGCATACGGACTCTTATCCGTTCGGATGTCCCTAATCGGACTATCCCGAAAAATCGATTATTAAGTAACACGGACTTTCGTCCGTTCGGATGTCCTTACTCGGATTATCTCGGAAAATCGATTCTTAAGTAACACGGACTCCCATCTGTTCAGATGTCCTTCCGCGGACCATCCCAATTTTACCACTAGCAAAAAGTGTCCCTTTCCTACGCCCCTCGAACTACTTAATCTAAACACAAATACCCTTTGGAACTTACGATCAGTTCACACTCTCGAATTTGTAAGAAAGGGGAGATTAAGATAAGGACCTCAGAAGGCACGGACTAAACACCATTTTTCTTCTTATGACGGACGGATTGAACGAAAAACAAAAATGCTCTATCCACTTTAAAATATAGTTCAACATCTATCTTCTACTAAGATACTTGGAAATTAGGGACATATGTTGATACGGAAATATGTCTAATCCGTCATAGACACCTTTGGAGCGTATCCTAAGGTGTATTAGACTGTCTAAGGTCAAAAGACTCAATGTCCGACCCAGAGGTCCGACTCTTGACCTTCCCGGAATTAGCATTGAGAACCTTGGCCTCCAAGACAGATGGTCCAACCCAGACCATGGTCCGAGCACCATGATGGTCCGACCTGAAGACGTTGATTCAGACGTATGACTCGGACCTTATAAGGAACCAAGTGAACTGGCACCAAGAGAGAGGGCAGGGTCTGAGGTTAGCAAGATCCGAACCACAGTACTTTAGGAGGTTGTTTAAGTTATCTTACTTCCAAGTGATTACCGTTCGGACCATTGCTCTGGACCTACCCTTTCGGACGAAGGTTCAAAATGGACATCAGAAGTCTCTAATCTCTTGAGGAAAGACTAAACTACCCTCGAAAGCCCAAAAGGGAAATGGATTAAGTTTTCTTAATGGGCCATGGGCCTAATAGAGCATTGTTGGCGCAATCTGAGCCTTACACTTGGCACGATCCAATGGAGCCCTTCCTTTTTGGGAGATCTCTATATATATGGCACACATCTCCATGTAAACGGTAAGTCAATTCGTCTTTACGAACTAATCCCGATCGCTATACAGAGCAGATCTTCAGTCTCTCTCGAGTAAAGTCCTTACCCAGTTTGACACTAAGCAAACTGGGTCTACGGTTCTAACCCCCCCCCCCCCCCCCCCCCGGAAGTTACTTGTGCAGGTTCTTACCCTCAAGTTCTTTGGAGTGCATTGGACCCTAGCTTTGGACCTTTGCCTTGGAATCTCTACAGTGATTTGGACTTAGGCGGTTTAGGAAGAACTTATTAAGTGTTTGGGGGACTTCACCCTCAGCAATGAGAATGAGAGATGAACTTGGTCTTGGTTCAGATTATGATCTTGCCTATGAAGAATTCATGAGATAGGGACCTAGTGGTGCTACTGATGATGTAGAAGGTGGCAATGATGAAGGTGGTACTGCTACTGATGAAACTCATGAAGCACCATCGCCAACTGTCACGCCCCAAAACCAAAACATTTTGGCACGACCGGCCGTCTATCGTGAGATGGGCTCACGCCAAGACGAAGCCTCAATTTATTTTTCAAAAAAAAACAATTTGAAAGGTAATCGAGAGCATCTAAAATTTAAATACAACAAATTACAATCAAAAACCTCAACAATACAACTACTAATCCTCTATACAAAGAATACACAACTCTCAGAACGTCACTTGTCTACCCGCCTCAACTCCAAGATACGTCCATCCACATACAATTCACTAAACATCTAAATAGACGTATCTTGGAGTTGAGGCGGGTTGAGATTGTAATTTATTGTATTTAATTTTAGATTACCTTTCAAAAAAATAAATTGAGGCTTCATCTTGAGCGACATCTCGATAAACGACTTAAATTCTTGTGAACTTCTAATAAATAAGTTGTAATTTGGTATGAAATTGAAAAGTTTCCTTCGCGCAAAAATGTTTTGGTTTTGGGGCGTGACAGTTGGAGATGGTTTTTCATGAGTTTCATCAGTAGCAGTACCACCTTCATCATTGCCACCTTCTACATCATCAGTAGCACCACTAAGTCCCTATCTCATGAATTCTTCATAGTCAAGATCGTCATATGAACCAAGACCAAGTTCATCTCTCATTCTCATCTTGCAATATGTGTAATTGTGTCCTGGAGCACCAGCTTAGTAGCATCAGCTTTCCTGGAAATGCAATCCCTCGCCCTATTCATGTTCTTGTCTATTAAAGCATTTGCTCTAGGACACCAAACTCCTTTCCATTTCTTTGCAGCAGTATCTCTAAGCTCTTGCATCCTTTGCATCAAGATTTCTCTGATCCACTCAAGCATAGTAAGGACTGATTTGAATCTTGCCTTAAGAATCATTTTGTTGAAACTCTCACAGTTGTTGTTCATGGTTAGATCACACCTTTGAAATTTGGATAGGTATCAAATCCACTCTTACTCCACTGTTCGGGTGGCTTGTTTTGCAACTAATCAAATGCTTTGTCATTAAGATTTCTCATCTCAGCCATGGCAGTCCTGAATTGGCCTTCTGTGGTTGCATTGGAAGCCTTGAATAAGGCATATTTGTATGCATCACCTCTAAACCCTGTACCCCAGAAGTTCTTCAACAAGTGCCTTACACAAAATCTGTGTTTAGTTCCAGGGAAAATATCTGCAACTCCCTTAATCAAGCCCTTTTGTTTGTCAGACATCATTGTAAACTTAGAAGGATCCACTATGTTCAAGTCAGACCTCAACAGTGACAAAAACCAAGTCCAACTTTCTCCAGTTTCATGAGATACAATGGCATAAGCAATTGCTAATGGTTTATTGTTAGGATCAATCCCAATTGTTGTTAAGAGAACTCCCTCATGTGGACCTTTGAGATGGCAACCATCCACTCCAATAAGTGGCCTACGTCCAATCATAAAACCTTCCTCAAGTGCTTTAAAGCATACATAGAAATGCATAAACTCATGTGTTACCCTGTCCACATCAACAATAATTGTAGAGCCTGGATTCCTTGTTCTTAGTTCCTCAGCAAAATCCCATAACTTTGCAAATTGAGCATCTGGTGGACCTTCCAATATTGACAGAGCCAACCTTCTTGCTCTATATGCCTGAAAGGTAGAAATGACCAACCCTGTTTCATTAAGAACCTCAAGCACAAATGCCTTAATGTTTCTATCTGGATCAATCTTGAATTTGCTAAGGAACCTATTTGCAAGCCATGAACTCTTCACATATTGGACATTTTGTGTTAATCCACAATTATGATCAGGGAAGTAGGTATGCACCTCAAATCCAGTACCATCCTTTACCTTGTGATAGTGCACTCTCCATTGGCATCCTTGTCCATCACACTTAGCATAAATCGTCACTTTGTCATTCTTGACCACCTTTACACTTCTTAAAGCAATTGCTCCATGAGATGCAACAGCCCTCCTAAAGTCAAGTTTAGTGTTAAAGATCATCCCCAAATCAATCCTGGGTTCATACATATTAGCAACTTTATGCACCCTTCTGTGTGGCCTATTAGGCTGCCTTATCTCACTATCCCCATCCCCATCCTCATCAGATTCAAGTGCAGAGTTCACATCATCAGAACTAGCTATTACCACATCAGACTCAAAATCACAATCATCATCAGAGCTACTAGAGATCATGATGGCCATTTTCTTCTCAGGCTCTATTACTACTCCTTTAGCTTTACCATGTCCCTTGCCCTGCATATAATCAAAACCAGTTGGGATGGACTTCTCATCATTCACATTTAACTTCTCCTTACCCTTATCCTTAGCAGTTAACTTCTCCTTACCCTTATCAAGCAAAACACCCTCAATCCACACACTGCATTCCTTTTTACAAGGTGATCAATTGCATGGCTTACAGATTGAAAATCATCCTCTAATTCTATAAAGCCAGACCTTGAATAGAAGTAAAACCCCCTAATAGGTCCAACCTTGCATAAATTAGCAAATGCATTCAACTGTTTCATTTTCAAATCCTCTATAGAAAAATAGTCATATTTCAAAAGTTTACCCCCACATACTTCTTCTTCTTTGTGATGGTGTCAACCACAAAAGTCCCACCATAGTTCACACATATATTCATATCACTTGTTGTTTCATTTGCCCAAAACAAACATAATTTACTGTTTGCAAAATTCGAAAGATAACATATACGTACCATACAGGAACATAAATATGCATATTGAAACATGGGAAACTGAATTTTGCATGAAATATGCATATTGAAACAGGGGAAAGCCAATTTTGCATGAACATATACGTATAAACAAATAAAAATTGAATCTTTTCATACCATAGTCCGGATTTGGCATGTACAATTCATCAGCTGGTCTTAATGACATTTTAATTGAAAGAATTTTGTCACCTTCAAAGCATTAAGTATGGCAGTTTTTTGTTCTGTTATGGAAGATAATGGAGTAAGTGTTGTGGAACAACAGTAATTGAAGAAGTAAATGAGTTGGGTGTATTATCTAGGTCAAAATGTCTCCCAAATGGCGGCAATTTTCCCTCCCTAATCGTGTTAGCCAAGTGTCATGCCAAATCACGTCCAACTAAGCTGTTTTAGTGGCATACGAAATTGTATACGGTCCTCAGGACCAAAATGCCAAATCACTAGACACTTAGGACCAAAATGGCACAAGATGGCCACTTAGAGGACCATTCTTGCAATTTACCCGGCCTAGATTTTCTACTTCAATTCCCATTTCATCAATTAATCTAGCTATCCAAAAACATACATTATCATCTCCGACTCTATTTCCGACTATTTAGTATAGAGTTCGATCGGGTGGATTGTAGCTAAGTTTGGGTTGATGAATAGTATAACTTATAATTTGAACTTTAGTTGGAAAAAAATGTGTTTTTTAAATAGAATTATAAATTTATAGGTCGGTTATAAATTGAAAAAATGTGTTTTTTAAAAAGAATTATAAATTTTTAAATAGAATTATAAACTTATAATTTGAACTTCAGTTGGAAAATTACACCTGCTTCCCCTGAAAAAATACACGTATTTCAAAAAAGTCCCTGGTATTTGAACAATAACACATTAAGCCCCACAATTCTTAAACAATTACGAATTGGTAATTGCATTTTGGAATGGCCAAACACATCCTTATATGCTAAATACAAATTTGACTCTAACTTACAATAAATTCAATATTTACCTCGAAAGTATATTTTATTTTTCAAATTGAGATGCATAAGTTGCAAATGTCAATTTTCAACTTACTAACCGCTAACTTTCAACTTTTTCTGTCCCTAAAATTACTTCATAAATATAGAAGCATTTTTAAAAGAAGAGAAAATGAAATGACAAATTTTATCTTTCAAAAACTAAGAAAAAATTTGTAATTTTGTTAACATGACATGATGTTTATTTTCTTTAGGTTATTAGAAAGAAAAACACATTATATGTTCGAGCAATTTTTTTTTAAAATTTTTTTTTGTACTTTAACTTAAATGGATTAATTCATAAGGCAAAAAATTGAAAAACTTGATCCACTTATCGAGTAATTGTATTAGTAAACTCTGATACATTCAGTTAGTTATATTTTAACCTTGTCGACTCTTTGAAACTGTACTTTATCACCCTTCATGTACTCATAGGAAAATGAAGTTTTAAAATAATTGGTAGCTGATATTTAAAAAAAAATAGTTATTATTTTAATTGTAAAATTAAATAACCACAACATATTTATTTTTAATAATATGAAATTAAGAAATTATTGGCTATTCTTTTGTTTTACTGATAATTTACTTTATTTTAGTTTAAAAGATTAAACAATAATTGGTTAAACTCAGAAAGAAAATAATCATGTCTTTTTCTTAAAATAAATATTATTATCACTGTTCACATAATAGAAAAATTTAAAAATACGAAAAATAAAATTTACGGTGTTACACAATTCATATGTTTTACTTACTACTAAAAAAATTAATAATCATACAGTTCGAAAATAATGCTTTTAACAAAATATTAAAAAATAAATAATGTTGAAAAATAAAGGGTTTAATTTGAATTAATTAAGATGTGAGTTATACTTATGCAAAATAGGAAATTAAGAACATGTTTGGGAGGTGAACTTAGAAAGTGGAAAGTGGACCAATCTGTTATTGTTTAAATTTCGGGGATTAATGTGTAATAAGGCACTTTTGTAGGGAGTCCATATGAAATTTGCCATTTTATTAATTAAGTATGATACGTCGGATGAAACAAAAGTTCTTCTAGGTTGTGCAAATTGGTCATTAAGTATTTTTACGTAATTTTAGTCTATTAATAATTTTTTGTCTCCATGTCACCAAATCTCGGGCAAAAATCAGCCGAACTTGTAGGGTGTTAACCGACACCTAGGTGGATCAATGATAACTTTGCTATTGATTTGATTTTATCTTTTTTAATTTCTGGAATATATAACATATGATAAAATTTCAAATAATTGAATATGTTAAAACATGTAAAAAAAACATATCCAAAATAATATTAAAAATAAAAAATTCATCATAAAAATAATAAAGTAATAAAAAACCGGAAAATATTTTAAAAATTATAACATATTATAAATAAACAATGAAAAACAAAAAAAATATTAAATGAAAAGGAATAAATTATTAAAATACTGATGTAAAAAAGAACAATCGCGAACATAAAAGATTAAAGACCAACCTAATAAATATGTTATTCTCCGAAATATGATCATCCATAACTCCTAGCTAGATATCAATCTTGACTCTACCAACTAAATCGAGTATAAGAGATATCTACTAACTCTGTTGCTAATATGAACTGATCTATGTAACAAAAAAGCTCCATTAACTATATATAGAACTTAACTACCAAATTCAATTAGAACAGGTAAATTACTTCTCATACAAGAAACTAATTAGTAATCTTTATGGCACAAGAAAACTAAATTATCTAACATTCATGGGTTTTCTATTAGACGGGCTTCCACCTGCACGACAGCAGAACAATCACAAATTGACATATTTTATTTCTATTAAATAAAAAAAAACTGAAATTAAAAATATAGGTCATTTTTTAAAAAGAAAATATTTTTTTTTAAATTAGAGGGTAAATTTGGTTATTTTCATTAATATTTTTATTTTTTAACCTAAATATTTATGGGGTGAAAGGGCGATCGCCTTGTCACCTTTGGCAATTTGACATAGATCGTTAGATTAAAGATCTAATGTTATATAATCTACTGCATGTTGGCAGGGGGGCGAAGAAGAGCCCGACCTTCTTAATTATATAAGAAAGTACTTAGAACTCCTTTTAATATGAAGAAACTAGATTAGTTATATGCCTAATTAATTCTTATACTTTCCAACTAACATATTTGATCTTCACCGTTGAGATTTTCACAGTTAATCTATGATGGTGTTTCCATAATAAGTGATGATTATTTTATATGTAATTTTCCTTTATATAATTAGAGATTTTCAATTCTGACTCCGGCAAGTAAGGTGGGAGTGAAATGGTTCTTATTATCACATATATCAGAAGATCAGTTACTTTTAAAATAACTTGGCAGTGGTGAAACTTGGAGATGTCGTTTATATGTAAGACATACATTATCACAATATTTAAGGACTACATCATGCGATTTTCTCAGATAAGGGAGCCATATTTAATCTGGGTCCCAAGCAATGATATTGGCTGCCTCCCTTCCAGAGCCATGAGATAGTACTTTTTAATTATATCTTAAAAAATAAATAGATTGTCCGTGTGTGTGTTTTTTTTTTTTTTTTTTTTTTTAAGAGTTTAAAAGGTATTATTCACTAAAGAGCAAGAGAACACCTGAGGTATTTTAAGTTACAATCAAGATCTGTCCAAACCGGAAACCAGGAAAATAAAATCTCATCAATCTAAAGCAGACTGAGAACAGAACAAAGAGACTCAAATAAAACCAAAACCGTCAAAAGAAGTCAATTTTAACGCATATAGATTGAAGCGCATTGTTGTCTTTCAAGGAGATTGCCAAGTAAAGGGTAGGCCGAAAGAGACTCCAATCCTCATATATACCTAAATTTATATTTTCACACCCCGCCCTACACCGTACGTTATCAATGAAAACAAGTGGCAATAAAATTGATATGGTCAAAGACAACAATGCGCTTCAATATATATGTGTTAAACCTCTACATCTTACGTTATCATATAAAATAAGTGTCAAGTAATTTAACATGAAATCATATATACAAATGACATTGCAATCTAGCTCCACACCCAAACTACTCTAATATTTTATGTCAAAAGTTTCCTCCTTTCCAATACTAAATCCGTGTTAATGTTAACAATCAAAATGCCTCATAAAATTTGTCTCACTCGCTCTTAATCGATATGGGAGGTGAAATGCTACATTATGTACCGATGTGTTATGTGTTCTTCTAAGTTGTCTTCGAGCTAGTTGAGTAAGCTACTCATACCAACATGGTGCACATTTCTTTTCGAAATTTCATCCATAATAGCTCTAAAGTTAAGCATTTTGCTCTGGAGCAATCTTATGATGTGTAACCACTAGAAAGTCTCTCGGTGCAGAACTCCAAAGTGCTTGTTCAGAAGCAATATTAAGATATGGGACATACTAGAAAATCTCCCGATACACGTACGAGTTGGGATAAAGTGCGGAGAAAGTAACACTTGTTGCTATAGTGATGTCACCATATCACCTAGTGACCAGTTCAAGAAAAAATATAGATATAACAAAATGAAATACTATCTTTTAATGATAATGAAATCATTAATCGTAGTACGCCACAATGTTTAAATGGGGCATTAATCACATCAATAATCGTAGTGGAACCATATCTATCGATAATTTTTCATTGTCACGTGTTAACAATGTTCTGCATGTGACGTAAGGATGAGGCGTACCATATCTATCGAACGTAATTTTCTGAGTGATCATCAAATGACGTACCTCTATAAATGATCATTATACAATTTACACACATGTCCTGCATTCCTTGTATTTATAACTCAGGGACACACATCAGATTTATACGGATCCGCATTTACTCACTCTTTTACTCCACATTTCCACCCACTAAAATATTTCTATTTACATTTCATTTCGTACTAAAAAAATAACGCCATAAATTTTACATATTTAATTACAAACGTTATATTTTTAACTTCAAACGTCGTATACAATAAATTTATATTATACTTGCACTACTTGTATTTTTAAGTACATACTCCTATAATATTTATAGATAAATATGTAATGTTTACAATTAAATATGTGATGTTAATCTGGTTTCTCCAACATACTACCTCTCATAAAATTTGATCTATCTTCTAACTCAATGTCAAAGTAAAATCGACCCAAAACATTTTGTAAATGGATTAGAAATAGTGGTTCTTACCTTTTTATTATAAATTCTTCTAGATTAGGTGTGTTGCTTGTCTACGATTCTACGATATTCTCGAAATCTCTATTTTTTGCTGTTGGGAGTGGTGACATGTCACTATTAACCGATGTTATTGGGTGTTATAGTGTTATACATTTGAAGGTGAGAGGGATATGATTTTCCTTTTAGAAAATTTGACTTTTACAAGATTTTAACGAGAATCATTGTGATATAAATTTACTCACCATATTTTCATGTATGAAATTCTTTCTTCTTTTTTTCATTTTCATTTTTATTTTCACATTATGTTTTTTGATATTTTTGATTATTTACTTTCGCATTATGTTTTTTGATATTTTTGATTATTTACTGAATCGTTACCAAAATTTTTGATATGAAAACCAACCCGAAAAATAAATCCCGGTTTGATTTTCAGAAAGTTTGGATTTGGACAGGTAGAATTTAGAAGGTTCCTTTAATCTCAACCTGCAGAGAAATTTTTTTGACTTCAAAGAAGATTTTGAAACAGTTTGGATAGCAGAAGAAAGATATTTTTACTGCAAGTGTCCTGTTTGGATAGGCTGTTGTAGTCTGAAAGAGTGTAAACTTTCCAGTTTTAAAGATACAAGTTTCATATGTTACCTGCCATTTTTAACAGTGAGAGCTAAGAAACAAATTTATTCTAGTTTTCACCCCGACACATCAAAACCTAACCTCACATTTACACACTGGAGTCAAAATCAAACAGTAAAAAAGGACAATTACTTGTGTCCTTAAGACCTTAACATTAAAAATAAAGAATATTAGTCCTCTGCATATGCTGTGTGCATGCATTCCCACAGTCATGCAAAGTAAAACAAAAAATTCACACGTCTTGGTTAAATTCATGAGAGTCCCGAACTGATTTCACAAGTGAATACGTTACGTCAAATCGAAGCTCCATAGATGTATACAATCCGTACCAAATAATTTATCCAATTTTCACTTTTTTTTTTATGTAAACTAACTTCAAATTAATTTTAAATTGTAATAGTAAAATATTAAATTAAAATTATATATACCCCCTCCGTTCAGGACTCAACTTCTCGTTGGTTCGGACACAAGTTTTAAGATAATAATAAATAAAATAGAAGAGATGAAAATAAAGTAAGTGAGAGTAAATAAAGTATGATAAAATGTCAATAAAGTATGAAATATATTGAATAAAGTAAGAGGTAGTATTATTATAAAGATAGTGGAGTATAAAACATTTCAAATTAGAAAGGGTAAGTTGAGTTGGACGGACTAAAATAGAAAGTGGTAAGTTGAGTTCGGGACTGAGGGAGTATAAAACTTTACATCCTAAATTGTTCATTAGATAATTTAATTGAAAATTTCACCAATTTAAGATTGATTCATATTCAAAGTTGTGTTTTCTTGATTGTAAAGACTCAAAACTTGGACAAAATTTTTGGAACGGGGATTATACATTTCTATGTTGGCAAATTATATAGTACATAATTAATATGAAGTAATAATTTTGCATCTGGAACAAGAGCTAATTACAAATATCACATGTTTAAAGATGCATGTGACACAAGTAAAAATGCAAGTTTATTAAAAATAATATGTTTGAAGTTAAAACATATGACGTGTATATATAGTTAAATGTGTGATGTTGATCCGGAGTGTCGTAAAATTTTGTATTTCCTACTTTTGCCTATTCACGGGACGGTTCTTTCCGTCATTGTTTTTAAAACAATCATTCGTTTATTGTTGATTAGTTTATTATTTGTTGCTGATTTTGCATGTGACTCACATAGTCACATATATAAGAGTTAGTGGATATTAAAATGGGGGATATATATGTATACATGATGGAGTTTAATTTTTTGCGACTTTTGGTGTGAATATTTATTCATTTTTTTAAAAGTTAATGGATATTAAAGTAGGAGAGATAAATATGAAGAATGTAAAAAGTACGTGAGATTGATACTGTGTTTAATTTCTTGCGACTTTTAGTATGGGTATTTACTAAATGGACGTTCACAAATATTGCATGCCAAAACTAGGGCAGTGATCACTACCAGTAGTACCTTGTTCTATTTATTAGTTCATGATTTTCAAAACCATACAATGATATACGCTTTTTACGATTTACAATTACACTGCATTATTTTACTAGTTCACGAATTAGTATCAATAATTTCATGAAGTATCTTGACGCACAAGGCGTTTAGTTTCATTTTAAATTTTTATAGGTTAAGTTCCTAATTTTACAACAAGTTCACGAACAAACACGAGTTATATATACTTTTTTTAAGTTCACCTAATAAAATTATGGGCGCTACAATATATATGTACATATATAAGCTGGCCTGGTGGGAGACTTGTAACAACGCGTAGATTCATAGGGAGTGTAGTAATGTTGGACTTCAATATATTTTACCTAAGATATTTATGAAGAAAAGCTACCAACAATAATACCCATCACTTGCTTGCTATAATGTGAAACAGATATCTGCTTCCTCCTTAAACACATATGATTTATGGCGCACCAGAAAAAGGAAACAAATACTAGTAGTAAATTGTTTGGAAATTTTTCGGACCCTTAGGAGGGGAATCAAATGACAATGCAACTGAGGAAATATATTAAAGTATATAAACGTACATTATCTCTTATAGTCGAACATCAAAGGAAGTCAAATAGGAGTATAAATTAAATTTACTAAAAATTGTTGATTCTAGAGGAGAGAAGGCTTGAGGTCCATGGAACATCTTATGGCCAGACAGGTGGTAAGGTCTCATTTGTTTTGTGGCCCATTTAGAGTTGACCAGGCCCGATCCACAAGAATATTCGAGTGTGTTTCAGTCACTCGACGACCTTGCTAATTGAGGTGCAATCCAAATATATTTGACCACGAAAAAGTCAACTTAACAAAGAGACTCAAGTGACAAAGACCAATCCAGCTATGGAAAAGTCAACTTGACCGAGAGAAAAAAATGTAAATTTGCAAAAAACAGACACTTCCCTTTAGGGTGTGTAGTCTCGTCCTGGAGGGCTTAGAATGGGCGGAATATCAGGTGATTACCCGTAGGTCGTCCACAATAATATCCGCAAATGCTTCTTCCGTGAATGGCTTTTGTTCTGTCGCATTCGTCATTGGCGTGTAGCTCCATCCTCCCGACATAGAGCGGTGATCAAGCATGGTAAAACGAGGTTTTGACATTCGGGTTTGCTAGCCTCCAAAATTGATTGCCAATTATCTCTCCTGCATCCTCATAAAAACCATATAGAATAGCACCAATTGTGAAAAGTTGGTCTCTAGTAACCATATCGGAATCACGACAAGTTAAGTCTTGTTTGCACGAAAACCGCTAACAATCGTCACCACAAATTCAACCATCGTTTTGGTATCATCTCCATGCCTTCTATTTCCGGTGGCATGTTTGGCATAACAACTGTGAAGTTTTGGGTGTTTTCGAACGATTCCAGAAGCACAGGGACTTGTTTGCAATTTGCAGAAGTGAGTTTGTTGGTTGTTAACAAAAGCCGGTGAAGAGACGTGTTTTTAACGCGTTAATGATAATGCGTTTTCTTCTCAGCCGTCAGATGATCTTTCGATCTGTTGTAATCTTACAGTTTCTGCTCTCTTGGTCGTTATTCTTCATCATCAAGCTATAAAACAGAGACTGAAGAACAGTTCGTTAGAAATCATCTCAATTATTCATATCACTACAAAAAAATCGGGCTTTAGCGACGGAGCCCACCCGATTCGTCGCTAATCCCTTAGCGACGGATCGGGCGACGGATGATACGCCCGTCTTAAAAACGGGCGTCGCAAAGGAATTAGGGATGGATAAGGAATCCGTCCCTAATTTGCGACGGATTGGCGACGGATAAATCCGTTGACCTTCCGTCACGATTTAGGGACGGATTAATATCCGTCCCTAATTCCCGGTGGGGATTTAGCGACGGATACGTATTCCGTCACTAAATTTGGGGGGTTTTTAGCGACGGATACTCTATCTGTCGCTAATGTTGCTGCATTTAATTTTTTTTTTTTTTCTATCCCTATTTCACATTTCACCCGTTTCATCGAATATAAACTACGATAATATACCTGAAATAATTAAACTATACTAATTAACAAAAAGCATTCAACAAATACAAATTATCCATAACGAAATTAAATATCCGTACATAAGCTAAAATAAGAAGTCAAGTGGCAGAAAAATACAAGTTCAAGACGAAATATCTTGGAGAAGCATAACATAAATGTATCAAGGCTAAGAACGTGTGTTTTTTCTTCTTGAATTGACAGCTCCTCGAATGTCGATTCGCCTCACCACATCAGCCTGAAATCGTAAAGTGCATACCATGAGTTACGGATGAAAATTAAATGAGGGGACTACACAAATGGTGACTAACATATCACCCAAGTTCAGTCTCACATATAGTGGCTAACATAGCACTCACAAATAAAGCACAAACAAATAAAGAAGAATGATCATATTATCACAAATAAGATACGAATATATAAACTAACCTAGAGATGATTCCGTCTATATTCAAGCATGTGATATGAACTTTCAAATAATCGAAAGTTCAGCATCCTCTCAATGGTCATGTCAAAATCCTCATTATCTTCATCATCCAATTCTTCTTTAACAACATCGGTTTTAGCCATCTTTGTATCTTTGTCGGCCTTCATTTCTGCCTCCAATGCTCTATCGAAAGCAAAAAAACCTGCCCACATGTTTGCATATGAGAGTGTTCCGCAATTTCTACATACATAAAAAAACGAGGTTAAAAATCAATTATGCTAAGTCAACTACAAAATACAGTTTACATGTTAGAAATGGAATCACTACTACGAAAGACGAAGCATACTTACTCGGCAGAACTATGACACGGCCACTCCGATGAATCTGGTGGAGTAGGCAATGGTGTAGGCGACGGTGGCGGAGGTGACGAAGTTGGAGAAGTCATCCTTGAAGTGTTGAGATTGATGATGTTTTGTTGAAAAAATAAAAGCTATAATTACAATTGCAATTCCAAGTGTATAATTACATTCTTAATTATGATACGTTAAGAATTTTATGTTAATACGAAAAAATTACAATTGCTCCATAGTAGTAATTTGTTTTATGTTAATACAAAAAAATTATATTAAAATCACCAAAATCACCAAATTGTCTCCAAACACACAATTAAATCTTCCTAATCCTAGTACATATACGAAAATATCAAATTAAATACCCTACATACTTACAATCATCCTAACATTATACTAACAATCCAATTTCACAACAAATATATTAATGGCACATCTCAAAGTTAACACACTATGTAATATAAGCTAAACTAGCTAGTACATACTTTCCAAAAACATACAATTACTCAAACTAGTCGAAATTAACAAAATTTCCAAATTTTAAAAAGTAAGGGTTTAGCCAAAATACCTTCGATTACGGGAAAAATAGTCGAAGAAGTATGAAATTGAATGGCCACCCGAGTTCCTTGTCCAACGAGCTTCGAAAAGACTCCAAGATTGACCGGAATGGTGAAGTATTCGCGGGAAAACAATTTGGCCGGAATGGGTTCGAAGAGAAGAAGAAAAAAGAAAGTAGAAAGAAATGGCGAGGAAGAAGGGCTCTGCCCGATTTTCTATTCGACTTTAGCGACGGATAGGATTATCCGTCGCTGTTTGCGATGGATAATCCTATCCGTCGTTATATAGGATTTTTTAATTTTCTTTTTCAGTTTCATTTTTAGTCAATCCTAATTCGCGACGGATTAGTCTATCCGTCCCTAATCCATCTCGAATTAGGGACGGATAGTTAATCCGTCGCGAATTAGGCTCAATCCGTCACGAATATGTCGCTAAAATGCAGCGATTTGTCGCTATTTGGCAACGGATAATACCGTCGCCATTTCCGTCGTTCTAACGGAACATTCTTGTAGTGTATTCCAGTCAATTTTTGCTCTGAGAGTGAGAGCGGTTATAGCAGTTGTTGTTGTGAGTATTGTATAGTAATTTAGAGCTATAATTTTGTAGAATTCTCTGTAACAAGCTGTGTGTGTAGTTGGAAGAAGGAGAAGTAATAAAATCGTCGATTCTCCGTGGATGTAGATTGAAGTGATTCAATCGAACCACGTAAAATTCTCTGTGTGTTTACTGTTTGATTGTGTTTTGGTAATCGTTGAAGTAGTTGATTGATTGTGGTGTAATTTGATCGAATTCCTAACAAGTGGCCCCGTCTTTGGGAATCGAAGGTGTGTTCGATCATTGATTGCCGATTTGTGATCAACGAGGTTTGATATCGACAAGTTTATTGGTTCCAACGATTTTTCTTTATGGAAGATCAAGATGGAAGCTATCTTGATTTAACAAGGTGTTGAGATGGCATTGTTGCCTCGTAGTGAAATTTCGGCGACGGTTACAGATCATGAGTTGAAGATTCTCTCAGGCAAGGCTCGTAGGACAATCATTCTAAGTTTGGGAGATGAACCACTACGAGAAGTTGCTACAAAGAAAACTGCTGAAGATGTGTGGAAGAAACTAGAATCGTTGTATCAAACACGATCACTAGCAAGGAGGTTGTTTATGAAATCTCAGCTGTACTCATATAGATTGAATTCAGAATGAAATACACTTGAGCAGCTTGCTACGTTCAACAAAACTCACGATGATTTGGATAGCATTGAAGATTCAAAGTTGCCTGATGAAGATAAGGCCATAATTCTGCTCAACTCTCTTCCTAAATCTTATGAGAGTATCAGAGATTCTATTGCATTCACAGGTCAAAAGAAAGTCACATTAGAAGAGGTTCAGTGTTTGATCAGGCAAAAGGAGTCAGCTAAGAATGGAGATGTATCTGGTTAAGGCCTCATGGTCAAGAATAACAATTACAGGCCAAAGTCACAACAACAATTTCAGAGAAACAAATTCAATAAAGATATAAGGAGTAAAGTACATGTTGGTACTGCAAATAGAGAGACAAGAATTTGTCATCACTGCAAGAAACCAGGGCATCTCAAGAAGAATTGTTTCTTACTTAAGAGACAAAAAGAAAACAAAGATAGAGGTGGCACTTCTCATATGTTTGCATGAAACATTGAATATGAAGGTGAAGTTCTGAATATTACTGATGAACAAGCCAGTGATGAGTGGATTTTGGATTCTGGATGCTCATTTCACATATGTCCCTACAAGGAATGGTTTACAAGGCTAAATGTTAGCTATGGAGGCGAAGGTGTTAAGAACTGACAATGGTCTAGAGTTCTTATCAGGTGAATTCAACAAATTCTGCAGTGAGAAAGGTATAAAGAGGCATAGAACAATACTTGGTATTCTACAGCAAAATGGTCTTGTTGAGAGAATAAATAGATGATGTTCCAATATCTTCTGGTCATTTCTCTTACCCCGACTTTTTCCAACTATGTTAGAGAGAACAAGATGCATCATGTTTCAGGCAGGTGTTCCTAAATCATTCTGGAGAGAAGTTGTAACCACTATGTGTTACTTAGTGAATAAAACACCTTCATTTGCTATACAGATGAAAACACCAGATGAAATGTGGTATGGAGGTGTTAAAGACTACTCTCACTTAAGGGTATTTGGTTGTTTAGCCTATGCGCATGTCAGACAGGACAAACTTGAGCCCAGGGCACTCAAGTGTATATTTGTTGGATATCCTAAAGGAGTGAAGGGCTATAAACTTTGGTGCATTGAGAAAAACTCTCAGAAGGTCATCATTAGTAGGGATGTCATGTTTGAAGAATCTGTATTCCCATATAAAAATGAAGATCATCACCTGACAACTGATATGCATAATTTTAAAGATTCTGAGATTGAGATGGAGCTCATGAGAGTTGATGCACCTTTCTTTTCAGGAATCCACCCATAAGAACTCTAGAGTTAAGCGTGCTTGCTCTGGAGCAATCTTAGGATGGGTGACCAACTGGGAAGTCTCCCGTTTCGCGCACGAGTGAGGACAAAGTGCGCGGGAAAGGACTTGTGTTGTTACAGTGGGACCAGCATATCACCTCGAGAGCTACCCATGAGTAACCGCGCCGGCCCATTAGTGCCCCAGGTCATCACAAATGTTATCAGAGTCGTGCTAACCCTAAAACCCACAAGGGGTGGACGGTTGGTCGGACCATGGTGCGGCGGGTACGTCGCACAATTCAAGAGGGGGTGAATGTAAGTCGTGCCAACCCAAAACCCACAAGGGGTGGACGGTTGGTCGGACCATGGTGCGGCGGGGACGTCGCACAATTCAACAGGGGGTGAATGTAACACCCCAAAGTTTCAAGTCAAGTCCACAGAGCTTAAAGGGATTGAGAACGCTACTCACACCAACAAGGTGTACCTTTGTTTTCGGGAATCCACCCATAAGAACTCCTGAGTTAAGCGTGCTTGCTCTGGAGCAATCTTAGAATGGGTGATCAACAAGGAAGTTTCCCGATTCGCGCACGAGTGAGGACAAAGTGCGTGGGAAAGGACATGTGTTGGTACAATGGAGCCACCATATCACCCGGAGAGTTTCCCATGAGTAACCGCACCGGTCCAAAGGGTCGGGGCTCGGCCCATTAGTGGTCCGGGTCATACCAAATGGTATCAGAGCCGTGTCAACCCAAAGTCCACAAGGGGTGGACGGTTGGCCGGACCATGGTGCGGCGGGGACGTCGCACAATTCAAGAGGGGGTGAATGTAACGCCCCAAAGTTTCAAGTCAAGTCCACAGAGCTTAAGGGGATTGAGAACGCTACTCATACTAACAAGTTGCACCTTTCTTTTCGGGAATCCACTCATAAGAACTCCTGAGTTAAGCGTGCTTGCTATGGAGCAATCTTATGATGGGTGACCAACTGGAAAGTCTCCCGGTTCGCGTACGAGTGAGGACAAAGTGCGTGAGAATGGACTTGTGTTGATACAGTGAGGCCGGCATAGCACCCGGAGAGCTGCCCTTGAGTAATCGCGCCGGTCCATTAGTGGTCCGGGTCGTTATAGTGTGCCTCATTTTTTAAAGGAACAAAGTGCTACACTGTATGGAGCGGTGGGAGCCACCTCTAGAATCCAGCAGAGGTGGTTGGTACCACTCATGATACATGAAAGTATGTCAATGTGTGTTATTATGACTATACATGTTGAAGAATGGAGTTAGCTCAATCTAGCCAGAGATGTTGTATCAACAGTTGCCTTAACAGTTGGATCAATGGCTAAGATCGAGTTTGGAGATTGAACGGTGCAGATCAGTTTTGGCATTGAAGTGTTCTTTGTATAAATTGGATTATGTTAGTGTTTTCTCTGTAACACACACATATAATTTCTTTCTCTCCAAGTCATAGCAGTTACACAAGAGATTAGAGATTAGATTTGATAGCTAGAGCTTGACGTTAATTGCATCTTCAAAGCAATCTCCACTGTTTCAGCTCTCGGTAGTCTATTGTTTGTAACCTGTATTAATTCTCTGGTTGATAGTGGATGATCTCCGTGGATGTAGGTTGTTTATAACCGAACCACGTAAAATCTCTTGCGCCATTGTTGTTTATGTTATTTTCTGTTTTCTGTTCGCCAAGTGTTTGGTTAATTGTGGAGTGAACTGTTGGTAGAACAGTCGAGTGTTGATCTTGCTGTTTGCAGGTGTTTGTGATATTGTCATTTGAGTAGTTTAGTTTTCAACACATATCAATGTGTGTGAGTTGCTAACGTAAATATGTGCTTGACTCGATTAAGGGGCACTAAAGACTTGCTTAATGAGTTGAAACTCACCCCTTACTCATTTATTTTCATGATCAGGGTCTAGTTTGGTTATTACATCTACTATTTTTGGACGAAGGACCCAAGAACTCTGTCATTGAGAAAGATTAGTATTTGAGGTTTAAGTCTGTACTGTGAGGATTTGTAAAGTTTTCGAGGTTACTAGATGTTGTAATTTGTGTTGAAGATTTCAGTTGCTCTGATTGTATCATTGTTGAGATAAATTGTTATTTTGAGGTTAAAAGCAGGCTTTATTTTGTAGTGAGTCAATCTCATAATAGATGGTCACTTGCGTTAAAATATTTTTATTTTTGCGCGTGACGGTGTTTTCCTATATTCTAGAGTTAGGAGGGATTTAATAAGTTTATTAATGGGACCGTGCGAGTATGAATTTTCAGTGTGAATCTTTAATTGCGGGGTGTACCATTCACTTCACATTTACTAATATGATTTCATGATGATCAGAGAGTACATGCACATGACGTTAGCTCCAGTGCTGAAGTAGTGCAATGACTCTCTCGCCCACACTTAGATTTCGCATCCAAGACAGGATACGGCTAGGGGGATTGCATTTTCTCAATTTTTTGAAATAAGAGTGTAGAAAGAATAGGAAACATGAGAGGAATACTCTAAAAAATGGTATGCGGATAATTTATTTAGAAATGTATCCATATTATCAAAAAAATGTTCGATGTTACTAATTAAAACGTTTATGTTTTCAATATTAGTATTTTTCATATTACAAAAAAGATCTATTTCGTTAATAATATAACATTTTGATTAATAACATTAATGATTTTATTGATAATATATGTCGTCTCTATTTAGAATCTGTCTCTCATGAGACTTTGTGTAATTTAAGTATCCTAAATAATTTGAAGATCTAAATATGAGCAAGTTTCCTGGAATACGGTCTCTAGATAATTTATGTAGAGACGAATCTATGTTGTCAAGAAAATAATCAATGTTATTAATAAAAATGTGTATATTCTTAATATTGAGGTTTTTATATTATAAAAGAAATAAATGTCGTTAACAGTATAGATGATATATACGAATGAGTCCCCTCTTACTAATCCACGACTTAAGAAGACTTGAAGACGATCTGTCGCGCTCTCATCTCTGAAAGCCGAGGCGTCGCCTTCCGTCATGAGAGCTGACCTCCCACACTTGATGAGAATCCTAAATATCTCTACAAAGGTTGACAAAGCCATCTTGTCGCACCGACCCTACCCAAACAGGTCCGACCACGTGCTTCCTCATCATGGAAGAATTACTCACTAGGGGACAAAAACATAGAAGCTGTCGACCTCACTGGGAGCTGACAACCTAAAGGTCCCAGGCAACTGCGTAATCCAAACGCGCCACCTTATGACGACAACACGTGTCACAAGGTGATTGGTCGGACCAACCTCCGGGCAAGTCAGAGGTTTGTCCCCCGGAGTATCACCTATAAATACAAGGGCATTTACTCCACCTGTGGTAAGTCAACTACCACAAATATACTACTCTCTAACCTACTAGCTCGGCTTCACTTTGTCCGACTAGGTGTGTTGAATCATACGACCGATTTATCTTAGGCAGACCGGCTAAAAAGGGTCTAACACCCTACTTCGTCTTGCAGGTTGAAGTTCTATTCCGAGGCTCTAAGTGCGATCTCTTGGCCTTACCTAAGCTCTGGAGTAATCATACTTAAGCTAAAGGACTTAACCGTTTTTTATACCACATCATATTGGCGCCGTATGTGGTAATCTTTACGAAAATTAAGTAAGCTAGAAAGCACAACCATGGAGGCAACTCTAGAGCCTCGGCATCCGAAGCGGCTCTAGAACTCCTAGGTCGGACTAGGAGTTCGGCACCATATGCTCTGATCCCCGGCGATCGCGTCATAGTCGAGCCCGACCCACGGGATGGCACTCATGCATCCGTGTCCAGTGAAGCTAGAGATCCGAGACAGAATGCTACCCCGGGAAATTTCCCTGTCTTGCATTTGCCCGTCCCAGTCCAGCCACAGCTTCCGACCGACCCCACCCTGGTCGAACTTTCGGAAGTCCAAGTCCAGTACAGCCTCTCTGCCATGCAAGCTAGGAATCCGACAACCATCGGCCTCGGATTGCAGGCTCAGGTCCTGGCTCCTCCAGGATATGCTCAACAAGCCACCGTCCTACCAATCATGGTCAAGCCCTTGCCAACCAAGTGGCTGATTCCAGAGGCCCACCTCAGTCAAGGAATACTGACCGATTCGTAGCACACCGAAATAGCGGAAGAGTCGCAACCCAAAGGCCGAATGAAGATCTAAGAGAAGTGATCAACCGAAGAGCTAGGACAACAAGGGGAGATGGAAACCCTCGTCAGGCAAATAGGGGGGGTAGGGGAGTCGGCAAGAGGAGTCGTCGTGACCCCACTCTGTCCCGGGTTTCAGAAAGAAACCTACGCCGCAATGACAACCGAGAAGGAAGAAACCGACGAGATGAGCGGTACGATGAAGAAGATACCCGAAATAGCTGTTTGGGAGATACCCCAAGGGATTCGTGAAGAGATGAAGATTCCCGAGGTCGTCGTCCTTCTCCTTCTCGGAGAGGACGAACGGATAGATACTCGGACAGAAGAAGTCGATCCCCTTGGAGAAGGGACGAAAGGCGAAGCCGCTCCAGGTCGGTTCACAGTCACCAACGAGGTAGACGCGATGATGAGGCCGAGCGCCTCAGAGAACAGGTTGAAATTAATGAAAGAGCTTTAGAAATGGAGGAATAAGCTTGACTGCACCATCAAGTTCGGAAGGAGTATGGAACCTCTATGCTCGGAAATCAAAAGAGAAGTCCTACCCTTAGGACGAGTTGCCCCTGCAACCTCGGAGAGATACGAAGGAGACTCTTGCCCAGTTGACCACATGATCAGATTTGAAGCTTCCCTCGGAGGAATGGGGATCACTGATAATGTGAGGACACAAATGTTTCCCGGCACATTCCACAGACATGCAATGACATGGTGGAAGAGCTTGAGGTCGGGTTCCATACTCTCGTGGGATCACCTCTTAGCGGAGTTCCCGATTCGATTTGAAAATTTCCGGAAAACGGTCCGACCAGCAAGCTATTTGGCGTAAGTCATCCAACGGGAGGATGAAACCCTGAGATCCTTTGTCAGGATATTTGAATTAGCCGCATCCATGGTCGACACTCATTCTCTCAAAGAGCGGATTGGCCATCTTTGTGCCAACATAAATAATGTCATCTTCCGTCGAAAATTAGTTGATGCTGACATCAGGACCGAGCGAGAACTCACTGATCTCACCAATCGTTTCTTGAAGACCGAGGAGACATTAGGAACCATTGTGGTCAATGCAGTCACCAAGAAGGATAAGCCACCATAAAGCAACAAGCCACCGGGAAACCAAAATAATGAAGCACAAAACCGACTGAGGAACGAGAAAAGAGCTCGGCATGAGGAGAGGAGGAGATCTCCTCGGCGTCACTGCGTCAACTATGCCGAGTTAAGAGCCCCAAAAAATGAGATCCTCACGATCATGGAAACTAAAGGCTTGCCCTTTCAAAGACCAGAGAAACACAAGGAAACTCGATACACAAGAAGTTTAAAGCACACCGCTCCTTGCCTTATTGAGATCTAGTAAAGTACAATACCACTTTTCGAATGAGTATTGTCATTTTCACAAGCAGAAGGGACATTCCACTGAAAAGTGCAATCATCTCCGCCAAGAGATACAAAGATTGATTGAGTTGGGCTTGAAGGTATATATGTCCTGGAGACAATCATATTGGGGACAAATATACTTATTCACATTCAGTATTTGCATATAATTGTTATATGTAATTATAATGTATATATGGACATATACATATATTGGCATTACAGTTTTTAAATGTTTATTATGCATTTATGCGCATTCATTTATACACGTGTTCCCATGAGTTTAATGTTGTCACTAAGAATGTGGGATCTTGAGTGATATAGCATAAACTCTTAAATCGCCCCAATCAATGATCATCGAGAATGGGATATCGATGATGCATAATATCATTGGGATATTGAAGATTGGCATGTGGTTTGCATCATATCCTTAGATGGATGTAGTGGTTCTCACAACTACGAATAACTCGGTTATTCATGACGGATACATGGACACTTTAGAGAGTGTTGGTATACCCTACCGAGAAACCATTTGGTGTATTCTATTTATGTGTTTATGGGAGTATCAGCATGTAAGGTGATGTAATAGTCCTTTGACTTGAGGTCAATACGACTTCATGTGTGAAGTGATGTATTTTGGTCACGACCAACGCTTGCACTCCTGAGGGGGTAGATACGGCGTGCTTTGGGTACATCATGGAGCATATGGAAATCGTAGTGGAGCCAAGATAGAATTCATTCCTCGTAATAGAATTTGAGAGAATACTCTACTTCTCATATTTAGTTGATCGTTAGTCACTGGCCAGTGCATTGGACATGTACTCGAAATAGTGTTCGAATATGTCAAGGATCAACTAATACGATTGAGAGAGATTGATTAAGTTATTGGAATAGACACAATATCAAGTCTAGACTTCATCGAGTATTCGTGAATGAAGGGACCGTATCATCATTAGCTCTACATTTCAGGGAGTTTGTATAAGTCCTCACAAACATCCTTATGTATCAAGAATGTCCAGTGAATCGTCTAGGAGTTTGTCCGGACCATAATTTGATTAGTGATTGCTATACATAAGGCCCTAAGGGTTACACAATATAGTAATTGCTGCATCAATCGTATGTTGGAATTAATTAGATGTTAATTGGATTGAACATCTAATTCAATTAAACATCAAATTGGATTATGGATATTTAATATTATGAAGGATTTTCTATTTGATAGAAATAATTAAATGTTAATTAGATTAAATATTTAATTGAATTAAATATAGTATTGGATAAATATATTTAATGGAGATTTTTCTATTAGATAGAAAATATTTAATTAAGTTCAAATTTAATTTATTTGGGCTTAATTAGTTATTTATAAGATAGTGCACTTGGACGGATTTGGAATTAAAGTTCAAGGCCCAAAACATAGAGAAGGAAGCGAGAAAGAATTGTTGGGCCGGCCCAACAAAAGGAAGCCACGCGCCAGTGAAAGAAAAGAAATGGCGCATGCACACCACCAAGGGAAAGGAATGGGCTGGCACGTGCGAGAAAAGGTTATGTGGACACGCGCCCCGTCTTTCTAGAACCTTTCGCCTCTTTTCTTGCTCCCTACTTATTTCCTTTCTCTGTTACTTCTTCATCTTTGTATTTTTTTGTTTTGAAGGCCCATTAACATTTTATAAATAGACCTGTCCCCTTCATAATTGAACACACTAGAATTCATTAGATGAATTCACAGTAGAGAATTCATTTAATGTAGTTTCTCAAGAATTCCAATAATTCTTATAAATAGTTTATGTAAAATTTTCTCAAAGAAAAATATCTTAGCAATTCTTTGAAGGAGAATCCAACAATACGCAAGATTGTGCTCAATTGCTATGGATTAACTAAGGTCGACCGCTTATACAAACAACCGTAGCTAGGGTTTCGTTGTTCAATGCATCAGGATTCAGGAAGCTTAATCTGCCGCCATAGTAAGTAAGCTTTCGACTTATATGTTATCGCAATTATAAGTATCCGTATAGCTTATCAGTTATTCATTATTGATGAAAATTTTAACTTTCCGTTGCGTTACCTTAAAGGTTATTTTTCCGAAAAACCCAACAGTGGTATCAGAGCTCGATTATGGTTAATCTATACGGTCATATTTGCGTATTATTTTCGCGGGTTTAATTTTACATAATTAAAATTCTTCCAGAATTTTATTATTATAAAATTAGATTTTATATTTATAAAAAATAATAATAATAATAATAATTTTGGAAAATAAGGTTACTGTTCATGGACGAACAGCAACCCGGATCTGTTCTTGGTACAGATCGCGTTCCATCATCTTCTCCGGCTCCGTCACCGGAGCCCGTGCTCCCTCCACTGTCCCGACATCCTAAACCGTTACCGACCCGACTCCTGAACCGTTACAGACCCGACTCCGGATCCGAAACTCCATGGAAAGCGAGAAACTTCGGCCGCCATTAATGGCCGCCATGAAGCTTCAAGTTTTCCTCAAGAGTTTCGAACAGGTGTGAAACATGGTTATCGGTCCCGTGGTTGTGTTGATAACGGGTTAGGGATGAAGAAGCTTGGTTTCTTCAATAGCTTCGAATTAGATTCGTGGGTAAGATTGTTTTTAGAAAATCAAAACTTATTGTAATCAATCCATTAATGGTTCTGGAATCGATTCATCAAGTTTTTGGGACTTTATTTGATCTTGTTTAGGGATTTTCAGGATTTGGAATCCGATTTGAAAGTATAGGGCACGGTTTGAGCTTTTCGAAAACTCAAAACCCTTGCTTTTGAGAATTTGACGGACTTGATTGTAACGTTTAGAAAGTGACAGGGACTTAATTAAACTTTTATAAAGTTCTGGGTAATTGGAAAGGGAACAGAAAGTCCTAGGGACTTACATTGCAATTTGACGATCTAATCCCTTTACAGTATGGTGCCAAACGTTTCTGACTCTTTCAATTAGGTACAAAGTGTTTCTATTTAGTTTAATGGGCACACAAGTTTCCGGCGCTTTACAACTAGATACAAAATATTGCTGCGTGTTTCAGTTGAACACCTAACTTTCTGGAAATTACGAATTTGCCCCAGAAATAGTTTCTGACTTTACAATTAAGTCCAGAAAATTTTTGGAAAATTATATTTAAATTCTGGAAATTATAAAAGACCCCTAGAAGTTTTAGAAACTTCAAATTGACCCATAAATAGTTTATGTAAACACAAAGTCTTAGGAAAGACCAACTTATTAGATAGACCAAAATGACGACAGACTGATTTTCAATTTACCACACTTTCAATCAATTTCGCGGGTTGCTGGGTCGGATTATATAATTTCGTGGGTTATTGAGCAGATCCATTTCAGACAAAGTCATAAATGAGCCGTCATTCTCAAATAGGCGAAAACATTACTCAAATAGATAGGAACATTAATCAAATAGGCGATAACATTACTCAAATAGGTGAATTTACCACACTTCCAATCAATTTCACGGGTTGTTGGGTCGGGTTATTGAGCAGATCCATTTCAGTCGACAAAATCAGAAATAAACTGTCATTTCAGACAAATAGATAAGAACATTAATCAAGTAGTTGAGAACATTACCCAAATAGTTGTGAACATTACTAATATAGTTAATAACATTATACTCTAGATCATCACTCATATACCTAAGAACATTTTACTCAAATAGTTGTGAACATTACACAAATAGTTTATAACATTACCAACATAGTTAAGAACATCATAATCTAGAACATGATTCATATAAATGAGAACATTACACAAATAGTGAAAATCGTAATATATACTTGAGAACATTATACTAATGCTTGAGAACATTACATGAATACGTAAGAACATTGCTTGGATAACGACGCCACTTTTTCTGGGATTTATTTTCAAACTCATTAGACATTTCTATACATAGTATGCAATTTATCTAAATATTTGGCCATCCATCCAAGACTGCCCCTAAGACTCATGTCAACTTCAGCTCCACATTTATCTGTGCATCTGGGTGAGGTCGGCTTTGGCTAGCCTTGCCTAACCCAAAGTAAAACAGATATTCATATAATTTTGAGGGCCAATCGCCGAGGCTGTTGTCTCAAGACTCTTCTTGGATCTTCCGATCTCGATAGTTTTTCATTTACTCGAGCCTTGCTCAGAGAATTACTCGTAAGTGAAAACAGGTTACTGAGGTTGAGATTTCCGAGGATTACTACTGGAGGAGACTTCCCGAGGAAAGGACTTCGTCAGGTATATCTCCCAACTCTTAACTAGGTAAGGTCGGGTTCGGCTAGCCATACCCAACCCAATAAGTATAAAAGTTTATCGCCTCGGTATCTTGACAAAGAGTTTTAAATGTCCGAGGAGGTGAAGGGTCGCGGCTCATGAGTGGCGAATTAAGGTGAATTGGTGTGTCATGATGGCGATCTTCACGGGAAACGAGGCGACGGTTCGCCAACCGGTTCGTGGGCTTGGTCGAACCGGCCCATTACCCCTATAAATAGGGGGCCTTCCGTCATTATCGTTTGTTTTATAAACGTTGACTTCTAGAGAGATAAAGTATTTCGTCGAGGAGATCTTTAGAGAGAGAAAGATACATCTGGTGTTTGCCGAGTAGCTGCAACTTCATCCTCCGCGGTCATCTTTCATTTACAAGTAAGTTCCTTTTTTACCTTATCGGCTTTCCATTTTTACTGCTTTCCTTATTTGCTTTCCTTTCTCTGCTTTCCTTTCTTGGCTTTTCTTTATCTGCTTTAGTCAGAACAGTAGAAATTGCATGTGTAGCCTCGGACTTAATCTAATCGGAAAACACATGCCCTTTTACTCTTGCTCATAGTTGTAAGTTGCATAGGTAGAACTCCTGTAAGTGACCGAGTGCCTGTAGAAATCCTCATTATTTCCTCCAAGTTAGGAAGGTCAGCTCCTAGGGGGTCAGCCATTAGTGACTTTATATGAATAATGGCAACTAGCCTTATTGACCCCCCATTTCCTTTTGCTTTTATAGATTATGTCGTCGGATAACTCGAACTCATCTTCGGATAAATGAAAATGATTATGTCGCCTTATTATACTCGAAAAATGAAAATGGGCTTGGAAGGCCTCAGACCAGTTACCACTAGTTTGGTGGGTTTCGGTGGTAACCAAGTCCGACCAAGAGGAGTCCTCTATCTGCCACTCTCTATGGGCAAAAGTCCGCGGAGAGTAACCGAGACCCAGGTTTCTTTCCTCATCGTCGATGCTCCTTTCAAGTACAACGTCCTGATCGGCTGACCAGCCTTGAATCAGTTCAGAGCCGTGGTCTCAACATTCCACCTTCAGATGAAATTCCCGACCCCTAAGGGAATAGGAACATTAACAGGAAACCGACAAGAAGCGTGGGAATGTTATACCTTATCTACAAGGCGAGCTTCTCGGCCTTATGATTATGAGGAAGAATATCGACTCCTCCAAATGATTATGTCGCCTTATTGTACCACTCGAAATCTTCTTGTCCAGACGACACGACTCCTCCAAGCCGATGAAATAGATACCTCTTTGATGTGTCAAATCAATGTTTTAAATTTGTTTCCTAAACCAAGAGTCAATTCTCAACACTACGAAAACTTGTAGTGTAATGAAGTTAACCCCGAGGTCGGTCTCTCAGGACTTAACTAAGATGAGATCTTTTTACGGAATATAATTACCAACATGAAAGCAGTAAAAGGTTGTTTTGCTTCGGCAGCGAGTTCTAATTACCAGTCTAGCTCTAACACTCAACTCAAAGAAATCAAACACATGTATATCGATCTTATCAAGATAAGTTATCAAATTACAGGTAGTGATTAATAATCGATGCTAGCTAGCAGGGATAGATACAATAATAACGATATCGATTTACTCTAGTTATCACTGGGACACGTCCTAACGATTATTACACTGCTCTAGGATTTCTAGGCAGACACCTTATATCAGATAAGGTACGAAGGACTATGACAATGAATTAACTGAATTTGTTCTACAAAACATATAGCATTAGTGAATGCGTCAATTTCACTAAGCTACAATTACTAAGCTAATGTAGTTAATATGTTTGCAATGAACCAATGGATTAACAATCTCTACTGGACGTTTTGGGCGGAAAGATCAGATTGCATAATCCTTTGGTGATTTTGGGGGTAAAACTCAATACACATAACTACATACGCATTTAATCAAAAAGGCACAGAGTAAATCGCACCTTACATGTTATTGAATTGCATAAACCCTAACTAGCATGCATTGGATCATCACCACCCCATAAAGGGGTGTCTAGCTACTCATGCTCATCACCAATAAGTAAGAAATAATCAAACAAACCAACATCAATAATATTAAACTATGAATCAGGAGAAATTGTTACCAAGAGGCTGTCACTACGCTTGGAGGATGACAAATCCCTAAATCAATCGATAGAATATAACCAATGTATTGATAATTGACAATCATGAACAAATACAATGTAAATCGGGTTCAATTCTCCAGCAATAGGTGGTGAAGGAATTGCCCAAGAATGAAATCTAGGGTTTATTGAGTAAAGAGGAAAGAAAAGTAACGAGTATTGAATCTGGTAAGAGTCTGCGTAAAAATCTGACGATGCGCATATATATACAAAAAGACCTGGCGTATACGCCTGGCTACGCCAGTAAAGCCACTGGCGTACGCCAGCGCTACGCCTGGCGTAACCAGTAAAGCAGTTGGTGTACACCAGGCCACTTCGAGGCACCTGGCGTACGCCAGGTACTAAGGTAGGCTCGGATTCGTGCTTTGACTCCAACTTCGGTATTTTTGGCCTTTGCGATCCACTTCTAGCATCCGTTCGAGGCATTGGAACTCCATATCCTGTAGATGCATATAAAATGTACCATTTTGCCTCCAATTAATGCGGTTTAACCAAATACCTACAAAACACACAAAACACGAAAACGTAACAAAACATTATTGAAACACATAAAAAATAAACTTGAGAATGACAATAATACGGTAAAAAAGACCAAATGAGACGATATAAAATCGACTTATCAAACTCCCCAAACCGAACCCTTGCTTGTACTCAAGCAACAGACTCTCTAAAAATCTAGAAAACAAAGAACACAAAGACAAACAATAAAGTCTAGCTCCCAAGCTAACTAGTCTACGATTGCAAGTATTAAACCCGAAATATTTAAGAGGTTTAAAATCACACTGACGTTTGCAGAAGAACAAGTAAAAATCCAAGAAGTTAGTTTCCCGAGTAAATAGAACTTAAGTCTAACCCAATAATCCCTCAATAGTGGATCCTATGCAACTATCTCTCACACTCCTGGAAGTGTCCAGTAAAGGTAATCACTCAAGCAATAAAAAAGAAAAGGAAGGTGACTCACGTCACAAGCATGCCTCAAATACCTCATGCAAAGTACTCTATCAGTTAAGTAAAAAGGGACTTTTAATCAACACTCTACAATAGCTTTAGACTCTTAAATGGCAATCATTCTCACTTTTTTCAATTTTTTTAAATTTTTATACTTTTTTGCATACTCATTTTTTGCAGTCATTGTAACCCATATGCTTATTTTGTCTCTTTGTTTTGGTAGTGTCTGTTTTACCGAAAGTCCGCACTTTTGTGCGTGCTGGTTTGGTATACACACCATCAACCCTCACGGACATATGTTTTTTTAGGACCACGCCGGTGTGTAGGTAGTATTTGAAACGTGCCCAACACGACTAACAGTGGCACAAGTGCCATAGATACACTTCGAGACTTATTGTAATATTTTTTTAGAGAACAAAAGTCAAATCACAGTCGTTTATACATACATGGCGCACAAAAACCTCCTCCCCAAACATGTTCTTGGAACGGGTTTGGGTTGAGCAAATAAGGAATTAAAAACATGTCATTCGTCATATTTAACTTATACAGAGTACACATGAGCATGATGAGACGCAAACAAGAGAGTTTGCACTTCCTAAAAAGTCACACAAGTACAAATTTCGCTGGTACAATATTTTTTTCATCGGCTAGGCTTGCTCACAGGCATTTTGGACTACAGAATTAGAACAGACTTCCTATTTACAAGCGAAACGAACTTAAAGAATTTAAAACATGCCAGCTACTAATAATCAGAGATCAATCAAAACTCAAGCATTAAACAGGTTTAACTCATGCAATAGACGCTCGACTCGGGAGTCAGACTTAGACATAACAGAAAATCACACAAACGAGAAAAAACACACATGACAGACACGACAGACACATATATGGATAAGTACATGAAAGCTACCTCCCTCCCCAAACCTAGACTAGAGCTGGTCCCCAATGAATATGCTAGAAAGAAAGAAAGCTAAAAATGTACTTCCCTGAAATGTGTGGCTGCTGCTGTCCATTATCGAACGGAAACGAATCCCTTGAATCCTTCCCGCCAAGCTCAGCAATTTGGGAGCCATCCTTAGCTCCTTTCCTCCTGTTTTCCATGATTCCCTGCAAACTAAAATTAAATAAATCAAAAACTAAAATAAAACTAAGGGAATCAGGGGGAAAGTAAAAACGACAAAGGGGGTCGAAACTCCTTGGCCAGTCTCGTGCGTGTGCTGGGGCTGGTATGTATAGATCACTGGAAGGTGGGGGGGAACGGAAAGTGAATCCGATGGTGTCATCTAGGTGGTATCAGGCGTCTGCCCCATTCCCAAATAGTCGGAAATGGCTGGTTCAGTCTCCTCGTCGGTCACATCGGTGGACATCTCCTCCTCCATGACTAATTGGTCATCTAAACCCTCACAAACTCCTTCAACTGAAACGGGGATTTCTTCTTCAGTTATATGGTAGTGGTGGTAGTGGTCTCATCTCTGCCAGCTCATCAGCATCTTCTTGGTCATAAATAGCTAGCAACTGGGCTGCTAGTCGGCTGATTTCAGAAGTGGTGACTTAAGTAGCCAGACAGTTGATCGTCCCCTCAAGTTTCTGAGGAGTCAAAGTCATAATTGTTCCTCCTGCGGCTCTATCCACTATCTATTGGCACTCACCTGTACTGTTGTAGAAAATCCACATGAGCTCTCCCAATGTCAAACCATGGTTCTTATGCCTCTGTTGCAGCTCCTTAAATCTACACCATGCTCCATCGAGTTTCTCTCCAGAAACCTGTCAAAAATGACAGAGCGGGTACCTATATGCACAATTTGCTGCAACATGACCGTCCATTCCACACACATAGCAATACAAGTAATCCATACGCTCCTGCACACACACAAAAGAAACCAAAGTAGTTCTGCCAAAACAATCTACGCTAAAAAAGGAAAAGTAAATAATAATAACTAACTAATATATACAGTCGAAAAATTAAATCCCGTAAATCAAACAGAGGAGTTAAGTCCCCTCCAGCGGCGCCAAAAACTTGATGTGTCAAATCAATGTTTTAAATTTATTTACTAAGCCAAGAGTTAATTCTCAAAATCAAGAAAACTTGTAGTGCAGTGAAGTTAACCCCGAGGTCGGTCTCTCAGGACTTAATTAAGCTGAGTTCTTTTTACGGAATATAATTATCAACAGGAAAGAAGTAAAAGGTTGTTTTGCTTCAGCAGCGAGTTCTAATTACCAGTCTAGCTCTAACTCTCAACTCAAAGAAATCAAACACATGTATATCGATCTTATCAAGATAAGTTATCAAATTACAGAGTGGTGATGAATAATCGATGCTAGCTAGCAGGGATAGATACTATAATAACGATGTCGATTTTCTCTAGTTATCACTGGAACACGTCTTAACGATTATTACACTGCTCTAGGCTTTTCTAGACAGACACCTTATATCAGATAAGGTACGGAGGACTATGACATTCAACTAACTGAATTTGTTCTACAAAACATATATCATTAGTGAAGACGTCAATTTCACTAAGCTACAATTAATAAGCTAATGTAGTTATTGTGTTTGCAACGAACTAATGGATTGACAATCTCTACTGGACTTTTTGGCGGAAAGATCAGATTGCATAATCCTTTGGTGATTTTGGGGGTAAAACTCAATACACATAACTACATACGCATTTAATCAAAAAGGCACAGAGTAAATCGCACCTTACATGTTATTGAATTGGATAAACCCTAACTAGCATGCATTGAATCATCACCACCCCCATAAAGGGGTGTCTAGCTACTCATGCTCATCACCAGTAAGCAAGAAATAATCAAACAAACCAACATCAATAATATTAAACTATGAATCAGGAGAAATTGTTACCAAGAGGCTGTCACTACGCTTGGAGGATGACAAATCCCTAAATCAATCGATAGAATATAACCAATGTATTGATAATTGACAATCACGAACAAATACAATGTAAATCAGGTTCAATTCTCCAGCAATAGGTGGTGAAGGAATTGCCCAAGAATGAAATCTAGGGTTTATTGAGTAAAGAGGAAAGAAAAGTAACGAGTATTGAATCTGGTAAGAGTCTGCGTAAAAATCTAACGATGCTCATATATATACAAAAAGACCTGGTGTACGCCAGGCTTACGCTTGGCTACGCCAGTAAAGCAGCTGGCGTACGCCAGGCCACTTCGAGGCACCTGGCGTACGCCAGGTACCTTCTAGCGTACGCCAGGTACTCTGGTAGGCTCGAATTCGCGCTTTGACTACAACTTTGGTATTTTTGGCCTTCCTGCTCCACTTCTAGCATCCGTTCGAACTTCGAAGCATTGGAACTCCATATCCTGTAGATGCATATAAAATGCACCATTTTGTCTCCAATTAACGCGGTTTAACCATATACCTACAAAACACGAAAACGTAACAAAACACTAATGAAACACATAAAAACTAAACTTGAGAATGACAATAATACGGTAAAAAAAGACCAAATGAGACGATATAAAATCAACTCATCACTCACCGATCTTTTTGTCCCAAAGAGACACCCTTTCCGACCAGGTACTTTCCTAAAAGAAGGGGAAAGCCGAGGACCGACCAACTGATGGGTTGGGAATGGTGTGAAATGTCGCTATCTATCGCGATATTTATAGGAGGACCTCACCACTGAGAAAGCGCCACGTGGCACTCCTCATTTATTACCCCTGGGCCTTTACTTTGGCCAACACAATTATGAACCCAACATATTGAAGCCCAACCGCTCCTCGGTCATAAACGTTAGAATTTTGTGAATTATGAAGAAAGGCCAACTAACAAGCAAGAAGATTTCAACTTCAGAGTTCCTCAACTATCTTCTACTAAGATACTTGGAAACTGGGGGGACTTATGATATATACAAATGAGTCCCCTCTCACTAATCCGCGACTTAGGAAGACTTGAAGACGATCCGTCGCGCTCTCATCTCCGAAAGCCGAGGCGTCGCCTTCCGTCATGAGAGCCGACCTCCCACACTTGATGAGAATCCTAAATATCTCTACAAAGGCTGACAAAGCCATCTTGTCGGACCGAACCTACCCAAACAGGTCCGACCATGTGCTTCCTCATCATGGAAGAATGACTCACTAGGGGACAGAAACATAGAAGCCGCCGACCTCACTGGGAGCCGACCTCCTAAAGGTCCCAGGCCACCGCGTAATCTAAACACGTCACCTTACGACGACAACACGTGTCACAAGGTGATTGGTCCGACCAACCTCCGGGCAAGTCAGAGGCCTGTCCCCCGGAGTATCACCTATAAATACAAGGGCATTTACTCCACTTGAGGTAAGTCAACTACCACAAATATACTACTCTCTAACCTACTCGGCTTCATTTTGTCCGACTAGGTGTGTTGAATCATACGACCGGATTGTCTTAGGCAAACCGGCTAAAAATGGTCTAACACCCTACCTCGTCTTGCAGGTTGAAGTTCTATTCCGAGGCTCTAAGTGCGATCTCTTGGTCTTACCTAAGCTCTGGAGTAATCATACTTAAGCTAAATGACTTAACCGTTTTTATACCACATCAATAGACATTTTTAATTAACAGCATGAATGATTTTTCTAAACACATAGATTGAATGTGTATAAGTTATCTAGAAAATTAGGCAAATCCTACAAGCATGTGTCGCCAACATGTCCCAAGCCTGAGGACGGGGGCGACACTTAATTAGCCAGAAGTAGAACCCTATCAATATTTATCCATAGCCTTAGTTTGGCTGCTGGAAGCTTCGAGCTTATGCTTCCATGGCCACGGAAAGCCTTGAAATCTTCCAGAAGCTTCCATTGCCATGGAAGTTGACCGGAGCTTCGGTCACACCGACTGGAGCTCGGGTAAAAATGGTTTTAGTTAATTTTGTTATTTAAAGATGAAATTGGATTTTTTTGTGAATTTGTTATTAGGTGTAGGGTTGATTTTGGATTGTTTTTGGATATATTTTGCTAAGTTTAAATATAAAGGACGTGTAATTAATTCAACCTTATAATATTTTTAAATATTATTGAACGTAGTTGTTGGTCCAGATAACGACAAAGTAAAAGACTGGGGGGGGGGGGGGTTGAATAGTCTTTTAAAACTTTTGTCGATAAACACGGTTTCTCAGATATCTGTGAAGATATCTGATACTTAATTTCAGAGAGCGGAAGACTTTTCTGTGATAAGTGCACGTGCTCAGCAAGATATGTGTAAATACTTAGCATGGTAAATAAAGCAAGTAATAAATTGCAGAAGGTAAATAACACAAGTCTTTATAGTGGTATCTGAAGGTGGCGTAATCCTTCAACTAATCCGCTTCGGCCTTTCTCAGACCTAGAATCCACTAAGACAGATAATTGATGTAACCTTACAAATATCTTCTCTCGATTCCTAATTACACTAGGTTCCCAACCAAGTGTTCCCCCTGAGTTATACCCCGACTTTTACAAATAAGTACTTCAGACTCGAAACCTCTTTCTGAGTTGTTCCTTAGTTTCCCAAACTAAGTACTTCCTGTACTCCACGCCAATTAAGGTGTTGGTTAAGGTAGTTTGTCAGGTGAGCTTCTTTAATAACTTGTTCAGTTATGCAGATAGCTCTGAGAATCAAGTATACTTAATACACTTTGCAATGTATGGTATCTTGTTCTTTCGACCCAAGTCTATGATAAATGTTCAAGAGAATGAATCTTTATATCAAATCTTAATTCAACTCTTTCACAAATAGCAATGCTTGTTAAGGATCGGGACACTTAGAACTTTTGTGCTATTTAGAATCAAGAGCTTTGGTCACAACAGAAAGCTTGAAGGTAAGTAGTGAGCTTGAGAGAGCTTGTGTGAGAGTATTCAATGCATGTTGAAGGTGTGTTCTAAAGCAGTCTAAGTGTTGATATTTATAGATGAATTTGAGTGCCGTTTGAATAGTATCCGTTAGGCTTAAATCAAATTCAAACTATTGATATCTGTGCATAGTACTGTAGTACGTTTGTCTTCTTCTTCGTGGCTACCGTTTTGTTCGACATTTCATCCGCGCATTCAATGCATTGTACTATACTTTGTCTCAGTAGTGCCAGTAACTATGCATTTATACTATCAGAGTTCTCTGAAGCTTTGCACGTCCTTTTCCAGAGATTATCACAACTCCAGATACCACTTGTTGAAACAACTTGTTATACTATATTTCTTTTCAGAAACATAGTTTATTTCCAAGGTATCTGAGTGTAGATATCTGTGGGCACTTTCCTCGTTTCAGAAACCTTTTATTTCTCAGATATCTTTGCAACATCGCTTATTTAAAAATGCTTGTGTCTTCAAGATATCTGGTCATAGGTATCTGAAAATCCTTGTCTTCAGTAATCTTGTGCAGTCTTCAAATCTTCAAATCCGTTGAACTTTTCCTGCTGGATGCCTTCTTCTTGGTCTTCTTTAGAGGAATAAAAAATTACATTCAGAGACCTAACATCCTATACAAGATTTTGCTAGACTATCATACTTAGTGAGTTTCCTCTTTTACAGTGTTCAAGTGAACCAAGAGTACTAACCACCTTTCTGAGCTAAGATAAGTCATTAGGTTGCTGATCAAAATCTAAACAGATATTCCTAACAAATTTCCCCCATTTTGATCAGTCAACGATGACTATCTAACTTATTACAAATCTGGATGAGGAAACAATCCACCACTTAATCATTTCTTATGATCTTTCAATTCATATAATTAAGTGCCGAAAGTAAACATCAACCAAATCACAAGGTGTGATCTTTGCTGACAAGTTATCTTTTATAGATTGATATCTGAGAGTAGGTTCATCAGATATGTTACAATGAAAGTTCAGATAACTTTTACAAGATAAAACAACAATAAAGTACAGTCAGCAAGATACAATAAAAAAATTACATAGTAAATTAGGACAACAGGAGTAACCAAGCTCCAAGTGAACATCCTAACAAACTAGTCTTCAAGTCTTCAAAATCTTCAAGTCTTCAAAACAGTTCCATGGATCAATCTGCAAATTTCCTATCACCAAACCTTTTGATATCATCAGAGTAGTCATAGAGAAGAGTTCTGACAATCATCTATGTGTCTCTGGCAAATCCACAGACTTCCTTGTAGGTTTTGGTAGGATTCTTCTTGACAAAATGCTTGACCCACAGATACTTTCCCCATATCCAGGCATGCACAATCTTGATATCTGATAGCTTGAAATAATCATATATGATCCTCAGATATTTGATGTCACCATTGTATTGTTCTTCATCCATGTAGAAGGACTCATAGGGTTCCACAAAAAGTCTTGGCCTTGTGCCTGTTCCAATCAGATTTGGAATTTTGTGCACATCATCTGTCTTTCCATAAGGACATTCATCATAGAGGTCCTTCTTCATGGCTTTTATCCTGTTGATAACTTCAAAATCCAACCAGTTTTTGATGTGGCTGGTGTTAATCAAGAATGGTTTGTCTTTTCTCCATGCCATGAGTTGTTTATGGATTGGTTCGAAACCTTGAATTTAGCAAAAATGCTTGAGTTCCGTAATCCAAGAGCCATTTTTCCGATTTATGCACTTAAATGAGGAGTTGTTGTTAGTCTTCACATACTAAATTTTGGTTTCTTCTGGCCTGAGTGGAAGTTGACCTTTTCTCTTTTCAGCTCTTATCCTGTTCCTCCTTTGTCTAGAATTTTCCTTTGGGGGATTGCTTGAAGAACCACCCTGGATAGACTTGGTATTTCCAGAGGGTATTTTAGCTGCTAAAGGCTTTGTAGCTATGGGCTCAGTTAGGCTATCAATTTTTCTCCTTTTTCTGTGAAGAGGATTTTCATCATCATCATCCTCATCTTCATCATCATCTTCCAGATCTCTCTGGGTAGTTGATTTGCAGCCTTCTTCATTTCCCAGGGATTTGATTTCTTCATCTTCTTCTTCAGAAGACTCATCAATCCCTATTACTTCTCTTTTCCTTGGAGCCTTGGTACTCCTTGGAGGTTTTTGTGCCATGGCCCTTGTTAACATTGAAGTTCCTTCAGTTGGTTTCTCGGAAATAGCTACTATTTGCAAAGCAGCTTGACTTGAGGAGGGCTCATTGATTCTGAGTGGTGGCTGGGAAGTTTTCTTGTTTCCTCTTCCTCTTTGAGCAGCACCAACTCCAGATTTCTTCTTATATCCTTCTCCTTCTTCCCATTCCCCCTGACTTTGAGGTCCAGATTTGTACAATCCTTCGCCCTTAGTCATTGTTGGCTGACTAAGTCTCATAAAGGATTCTGAGAGAGACTCAAAATGTCCTTGTAAGTAGTTATAGGCAGTGACCAACTTATGAAGTTCAGCTTTAAGCTCCTGATTTTATTTGATAAGTCCATTCTCCTTATCAGTGAGCTCTGCCAAAGGGCCTTGTGTGGCTTCTGCTTTCTGATTAGCATAGCATGCTTCTTCAAGAGATTTTTTAGCCAAAGATTGATCATCATCCCTTACCATGCCTAGGTCTCTCTGAGCAATGACCAGACTGGTTGTTCTCTAAGTGATGAGCTCAGTGAAGGTCTTCATCTCTGGAGGGACTGATGTAATGGCGGCTTCATTTTGAGAAGATAACTCCTTATACAGTTTAGACAGTACTTGATATCTATTCAAGTATTCATTAGAGTTGACATTTGGCAGCTTGCTGAATATTTCAGGAGCAATCAGCTTCCTTTTCAAATGAGAACCGCTAAGTGTTCATTGTGGTGTTCTGCCAAAGCCTTGTCTTCTTCATCATCTGAGTCATCAGCCCAGTGATCTTCATCCTCTTGGACATTTTCAAGATTTTCTAGTCCAGCAACCATCTCAGAGGTGGGCTTCTTTACTTTCAGTGAGGGAGGATGGTACATATTTTGGTAATGCAGCCTTAGCATCATGCTTGTCTCTAGATACTTGCTCAGTATCTAATTCCTCAGCAATTGCCTGAACAACAAGCTGGAGTTCTTTCATTTCAGCATAAGCTTCCATTTCTTGATTGTTTGATCTTCAATCTTTTGGAGCTTTGCTTCAGATTCAGCTATCTTCTCTTCCAGTTGAAGATTTAGCTGTTGTTCTTCCTCCCACAATTGTTTGAGTTGAGCAACTCTGGCTTGTGCATCCAATATTTTCTGAGTGTTGTTCTCAGAGTGCTCAACTACTTGTTCAGTAGAGTCCTTTTGTTGGGGAGATGGATGGGTAGATTTCTGAGGAGATGGAGGGGATTGTTGTGATGACCTCTCAAAGGTGCTTTCCAAAGAAATTGAGGCATTGTTTCCTTGTGGAATCCCTCCGTCCCACAGTGCAGGGGCATCATCATCATCTTTCTTATCATCCTCATCCTTGTGATGGTCAGAAGGAGAATCTTCATAGTCATTCTCATCAGTCTCCTTCTCTTCTTCATCTTTAGAGACTAGGTTGATTACTTCTGGAATAGTGACCGTTTGCCCATTAACTTCCTCTTGTTCAGAGGGTATGTACTGTAGAGTCTGGGGCAAAGTAGGCTTGAATGCCATCTGCATTCTGGTCTGACCATCTGCCTTCTCAAAAGCTTCTACGAGCTTATGTGCAGCTTCTTTTGATAAAGTCCTTATGCATCAGAGTAGCAAAAGAGTACTGCTCTGTTGGGAACATAGCATGGACATAATTCTCCAAGTCAAAAGCTCTGACTCTTCTCAATTGGTGATCAGTCACCTTTGTTAATTCAGTCAGATCTGAGCTTCTGAGCTTTTGCCACTTTCTGAAACACTTGAGATGTTTCTTGAGTGTGTGGTTCTTGAAGAATGTAAGCAGGTCTTCTGTTGAGAATGCAGAAACCTTTGGCACACTTGTTTGAGCCCGAAAGAAAGAGTTTTGAGTTAGATTCAAAATATGTGTAGATATCTGAGTATTTGTGTAGTTAGGTTTCTGAGTTACCTGAATGAATGCATCAGGCTCAGAGACTTGTACTACTGAGGTAGGGGGTTCCTCAGATATCTTGTTGTGAGGTGGGGACTTGGAAGTTTGGTCCTCATCAACCTTTCTTTCTGCTTGAACCTGAGATTAGAAACATAACACTTAGAAAATTTTATCAAGAAAAATTTTATCTACAAATCAGATATCTGAGAGGTCAATTACCTCCGTTGGAGGCTCAGATACTTGTCTCTCAGAGACTTGTGCAGTCTCTGGAATCTTTTCTTGTGATGAAGGCCTTGATGCCTCATCAATTTCCATATGTTGTGAGGATTGAGTGGACAACTCCTCAACAACTTCTACTTCTTTTTGAACCTGTTAAGTAGAATGTGTTAGTTTGAGAAAAATGATCAGAGATTTGTTCTTTGAAGAATATAGATATCTGAATGAAATACCTTCTCTACAGAAGGTTCAGATACTCGTTCTTCAGAGACCTTGGAAGTCTCTAGATTCCTCTCTGAAGAGATAGACTTTTCAGTCTCTTCATTTTTCTTCTCAGTTGGAGCCTATTAGAAACAAACACTTATTAGTCAAGTGTATAAAGCACATATCTGAGTTATATCTTAAGGAACTATTTTCTACCTCAGATTCTGAGGTAAGCTTTGCAGCTTCCTCTTGTTGTTGTGTTTCTAAATCAGCCTGTAACAAAGAAATTTCATTAAATAACAAGATTTATCAGACACAAAAATATCACAAGTAAAGAGTTAAACCATTCAGCTACTTGAGCAATGTCAGGCTGATTAGTCTCTGGAACTTGTGACCCTTTCATGCGTTGGTCTTGTTGTTCCATTTCAGCTTCTTTGTTTGAAGTTTCAGGTACTTCAGACCTTTTCTGAGTATGCAACTCAGTTGCCTCCCTTGGTTGATCATTCTGAGTAGATGCCTCAGTTTGATCCCTCTCATTAAGTTGGGGAACCTGCTCTTTTGCAGGATTTTCTTCAGCAAGGAAAGATGCTGGTATATGTAACTCAAGTACCATTTCAGCGAGATCCACATCCGGTCATTGTGGTTGGTGTGGTGGTTCAGATCCGATGAAGAAGGTGATGCTATTTGGGGCCTATCCAGACCGCTGAGATGTACTTTTAAGTGTTGAGGCAATGACAGTATCCTCCAACACTAAGCTATCACTCATCAGAGCATCTTCAATATGCTTCAGCCTTTCTTGCTCTGATGGTGTAATTTGTCCAGTGACCTTGGACACAGTTGCTTCTTCAGCAACCTTTGAAACAGGTGCTTGTTCAACAACCTGTGGTGTAAGTTCTTGTTCAGATACCTTTACACCCTTGGAACTTGTTGCTTTTTCAGGAACGTTAGCCCGTTTGGATTTTCTGAGGACTTGAGAGATAACTAAATCATCATCTTCATCGTCAGAGCTCTCATCAGCATTAGGAACTGATTGGTCCATAATCCCTGCGGTTTCTGCAAATAGGGCTTGGTACCTATCACTACTTTCTTTAGCAGCATTGATAAGTTCATCAGCAAGGCTTTCGGCAGTAGTCTTGACGTTTCTGAAAGCACTTTCCCTTGTGAGTCTACTTGTTCAGTAGTCTATACCTCTTTTGCAGCATTAATGAGTTCATCTGCATTGATGAGTTCATCAGCAGTGGCGGCAGGTATCTGGGAATCGACAACCTCAATGGGTGTGCCTTCTGATTTGCCAGCAGACTTCTTTCGTGAAGTTCTGGGCTTCTTGGACGCAACTTTTCCCTTAGATACTCTCCAGTCTTTCGCTTCTTGGAACCTTTCTGAGATCCAATAACCTTTTTCATCAAGTTCGTATACTCATATTTGTAGAGTAGGTTATTGTTGGCTATCTCAGCCTTCTCTCTGAGCTCAATGCCAAACTTCTCCAGTAAGTAGCATATCTTTAGACCATAGCTCACTCTGGTCTTTGGCTCAGCAAGTCCCTTAGCGATTTTAGGCTCAAAGCCTTGAATCTTCTTCACAAACTTCATAAAGGCGTACTTGCCCCAATTGAAAGGGTTTTCCAGCGTTTTGTCTTGTTGTTGCAACAAGGACATCATCATCCAGCGTTCTTGGCTTATCTGGTCAGCACCTCCTTGTAGACCATCAAAGCATTTGTGAAGAATGCATGCCAACACATCCCAGTGAACTAACAGATGTCTGGTTCTGATGTCAGCAAGCTTGAAATCAGTGGGTGTATCTTGTTTATCAGTGTCACACACACCACTGTACATCTGTTTTACACCTTCAAGGAGATCTTCATCCTTGGTGTCAATTTCAAAATCCTTTCCAAGATTTTGAAGATCAAACAATTTACAGAAAGTTGTTAAGTCCAAAAGGATTTCCTTTTTTTGGACCTTAGTTTTTATAGACACTATTGCAGTGCCTTCAGAAACACAGGATATAATCCTGGAGTTATTGTAAAATTCTAACACATCCAGTGAAGAAACTCCACTGGGAAGAGCAGATAGAAAACCCTTGATTTGGCCTTTTCAAGCATGTCAAGAATCAATTTCCTATCGGCTTGGTTTTCAACAGCAGCCGTGAGGTACTCCTCAATCATGGCACCACCCCAAATTATCCTGTGATTTAAAGTCCAATGATCGGGATTAAAGTCTCCTACCAATCGATTGTTTACTATAACCAACTCTGGTGTTTCCTTTTTAGCAGTACCAGTGGTAGAAGATTGGGATTTCTGGGTAGACGAACGTTTAGGAGCCATCTCTTTATATAGTGCAAGTGTTTGAAAGTCTGAAAGAGATTTGGGTGAGAGATTAGTGATTCTTTGCGTAAAAACTAATGAGATTTGTAGAGGTTGAAGAATGGTTTTGCTATTCTTGCAGTAAAAAATGTCGGATTAGGCGAAAGTGATTTCTTTTGCCAAAATCCTATATATATAGCAACGTAATTCTAACAAACATATATATACAAATTGGTTTTGTATGTACGTATCTGTGAATTGCAGTAAGGCGTGGGTAAAAGTTTGTTCGGCATTAAATGCATAGTGGGCCACGTTTGAATTTCTACAGTCCACTATTTACAGAGAATTAATCTCCGCCGTTAAGATCAATCGCCCATTTCATCAAGGGTCACCATTGCTTTTTCAGCAATGATCACAATCAACAATTGTAATTGTGCCCATTTAGTGAATTTTGGCTATTAGCTATCTGAATCACGTTTCTGTGTGAATGAGAACACTGTTTGTATCTGAGTCTATCTTATACTTGTTGTCTTTTCAAGGTTTTACACAAAGATAGAAATAATACAAATTTCAAGATAGTAGTTGACTCTAGACAGTTGTACTATTCTCTTTTATGTTCCCCCTCACTGAGTGATCTAGATATCTGAGTACCCGTCTCAGAAAACTTCAAATAGCCATTTTACCCTTTAGCCTTTGGTTTCTGGATACCCGTTCCAGATTCCTCTTCTCTGGATACCCGTTCCAGATTCCTCTTTTCTCTCCTTTGATATCTTCTTCAGATATCTGAACTTTTCGTTCTTCGGCTCCATTAGTCCAAGACTATGTCTTAAGGTTAAGAATCTACTTTCTTGTAGTGGCTTAGTGAAGATATCTGCAAGTTGGTCTTCAGTGCCAATCTTGAGTATCTCTATATTGCCTTTTTCAACATGGTCTCTGATGAAGTGGTGTCTAACATCAATGTGCTTTGTTCTTGCATGAAACTTAGGATTCTGAGTTATGGCAATAGCACTTGTGTTGTCACAGAAAATGGGAGTTTTCTCTTCATTGAGTCCATAGTCTCTGAGTTGTTGTTGTATCCACAATATCTGTGAAGCACAACACCCAAAGAACAATATATTCAAATTTCGTGGTAGATGTGGCAATTGAATTTTGTTTCTTGCTGAACCAAGATATCAATCTAGCACCAAGAAATTGACAAGTTCCTGAGGTGCTTTTTCTATCAAGCAATGATCCAGCATAGTCGGCATCTGAATAGCCAACCAAACTCAATCCACTATCTTTTGGATACCACAATCCAACTTCTACAGTACCTTTTACATCCCTCAATATTTTCATAGCAATGTTATAGTGTGATTGCATTGGATTTGTCTGAAATGTAGCACACACCCCAATCAATTTCCTATACTTGTGTTCTTCAACACTCTTGTCAGATTCAGTATAGGTCATTTTGGTTCCAATGCTCATAGGTATCTTAGCATTCTTTTCAGAAGGCTTTAGATTGAACTTGTTGAGCATGTCTTTTGCATACTTTGTTTGACTAATGAATACTTGCAGCACTAGGAAGTAATTCAATTCTCCCATCATGCTCATCTCAAATTTACATTTCATGAGTTCAGCAAAGTCTTCACAAAGTTGCTTGTCTTTAGATCCAAATATAATGTCATCAACATATACTTGAACTAAAAGTAGTTTCCCATCATGGTTCAATGTGAAGAGTGTTTTATCAACATCTTCTTTCTTGAAACCATTTTCTAGTAGGTATCTGGCCAATGTATCATACCACGCTCTTGGAGCTTGTTTCAGCCCATACAGAGCTTTTTGAAGCTTATAGACCATCCTACTTTCTGAGGAAACTTCAAAACCTGGTGGTTGCTCAACATAGACTTCCTCAGCAAGTTCACTATTTAGGAATGCACTATTGACATCCATTTGATAAATCAGAAGTCATTATGAGTCGAAAGGCTAGAAAGAGTCTTATTGCATCCAATCTTGCAACTGGTGCATAAGATTCATCAAAATCTAGTCCTTCAGTCTAGGTGAATCCCTTGGCAACCAACCTAGCTTTGTTTCTGGTTATTTCACCAGACTCATTCATTTTGTTTCTGAAAACCCACTTGGTTCCAATTACAGATATTTCGTCAACAAATGGAACCAGTTTCCAGACTTTGTTTCTCTCAAATTGATCCAACTCTTCTTGCATTGTAGAGATCCAATCTTGATCCCTTAATGCTTCTTCTATAGTTTTAGGTTCAATATTTGAGATGAAACATCCATAGAGACAATTTGCATTTTCAGCGATTGCTCTTCTAGTTCTAACTCCTTGGTCTAACGGACCGATCACATCCTTTCCAGGATGATTTCTTATCCATTTCATAATGGGTTTTGAACTAGTAGGATCAATATCATTTTGATCTGGATGTGAATCAATATGATCTTGATGGGATACTTGTGCAGTGTCTGAGATATCTGACACATGGGAAATGCCATGGATATCTGACACTTTTTCAGTGTTAGAGATATCTGGAACTTGCATTTCAGCAATCTCATTTTCAGATACATCTTCATGATGAAGGTTCTCAGTAACCTATTCCATTTCTGGAATTCTCATAGGAAATTCTTCATCATGTCTTAGAGTCATCTGGTTGTTACTAAGCATAGGTTGCTTTTCATCGTCAGACTCATCCTCTAATTGAATGATAGAATTGTTTCCTTTTGGGGATCCTTTTTCAGAATCTTTAATCATCAGTTCTTTGAACCTATCTGAGAGATCATCATTCAAGAGTACTTTCTTGTTTCCTTCATAGAATACTACATGAACAGATTCCTCAATCTTTTGCATTTTTTTGTTGTAGATTCTATAGGCTTTGCTATTCAGGGAATAACCAAGAAATACTCCTTCATCTGCCTGGTTGAAATGTTCTCAAGTATTCTTTTCCATTATTAAGAACGAAACATCTGCAACCAAACACCCTTAGATGTTTGATACTAGGGGGTCTACCAATGAAAAGCTCATAAGGAGTTTTGTTATGGTGTTTGTTAATCAAACATCTATTTTGAGTGTAGCATGCTGTGTTTACAGCTTCAACCCAATAGATTTCACTTATTTCAGTGTCAGCAAGCATTGTTCTTGCCGCTTCTTTCAGGTTCCTATTCTCCCTCTCTCAGCAACACCATTTTGTTGTGGTGTCCTTACAGAAGATAGTTGATGTTGTATACCTTTGCAGGTACAAAACTCTTTTATGTACTGGTTCACTAACTCGCATTCATGGTCTGCTCGACAGATACCTTGTCATTTTTCATGACTTCGAGCTTATTCAGCAAGTTGGGTATCTCAACCCTTGCATCAGATTTGTGTTTGAGAAAGACAACCAAAGTGAATCTTGAGTAATCATCAACAACAACCAGATCATACTTCTTTCCTGCATAACTAGTTACAGAGGATTCAAAAAGATCCATATGTAACATTTGCAGTGGCCTTTCACTGGAATGTCTAGTTTTAGACTTGAAAGATGTTTTGGATTGTTTTCCCATTTGGCAAGCTGAGCATACACCTGCTTTTCTATATGCCATTTTGGGTAAACAAACCACCAACTCTTTCTTGGCTAGCTTGTTCAGAGTTTTGAAATTCAAGTGACTCATTCTTTTATGCCATAGTCAATTTTCTTCAGTGTGGCCAGATTGACTCACCATGAGACATTCTTCAGTTGTGGCGGATGCCCAATCAACAACATAAAGATTTCCTTTACGCCTTGCAACCAAGACTGTCTGCTTTGACACATTGTCAATCACTTTACATAGTTTTGACTTGATCTTGACAGTGTACCCTTTGTCTACTAATTGACTCATGCTTAGGAGATTATATTTCAATCCCTTTACATGTAGTACTTCAGAGATTGTAAGGGCTCCAAACTTCAGATTGCCAAATCCTATGGTTGGATTTTCATCTCCTCCAGCAAACCTGATAATTGGTCCATAATTGCACTTTCTGTAGTCAATCAGATTTGCTTTGTCTCCTGTTATGTGCTTCCCACATCCACTATCAAAATGCCACTTTGGATTAGTCTTTAGAGTGTTCTGCACAAAACAGGAAACAGGAGATTAGGTTCTCATACCAACAATGGAACCATCTGGACTAAAGAATCTTCCAGTAGGAATCCATTTTTGAATGAATTTCTTAGGAACATTCTTTTGTCTAACAGGAACATAAGGAGGAATTCTAGTTAAATGATTAGTATCATTGTTATCAAGAATTATTTTCTTCCTTGGTGTGTTCCTAGGTGCTCCATTTGGTGCTTTCAGATACCTGTCAGGTTTTTGAGTCTGCTTCTCAGCAAACTTAGCTTTCCTTGCCAGATCTCTTCTAGCCCTGACATTTAGATTTTCAGTGGCTTGACTCATCTTCCAATTCTGATAATTGTTGTGAGCAATTCTAGCCTTTAACCATCGTTCTTGCTCTTGTTTATATTCACGAGCAAGTTGTTTCCCGATGGCTTTATAGCCAATACCATTCCGAGCACTTGGTGCTATCTAAGTTCTCATGTCAGCAGCTTTGCTAGTCTCTGGGTAGTCTATTTTCTTTTCCAGAAAACGTGACATAGGAGAATTTGCCAGCTCCTGCAATTCTTCCTTTCTGAGAGACATAGCACTGTGGGTGATTACACTTTTCAGTGTTATGTTTCTTTTCAGAAACATTCCCAACAGTTTTCATTGGGACTTGTTTTTCCCACAAAGGTTTGGTCGCAACTGCCTTTCCTTTGTCAACAACATTAGTTTTTTGACCAATGTTATAGGTTGTTTGGGAACCACCTTGCTGAGCACTGACAAATGTTCTTCTTTCATCACTCTTATTCAGAGTGGTAGAACTATCTGTTTGTGTGTCCAGCCCAAGTCCTCTCTTTTCTGAAGGATCTCTTAAATAAGATTGTACTTCAGTAAGAGTGTCACTAGCTTTGGCATAAGATTGAAAAGATAGTTCTTTCTTTTTGAGTTCTTCATTCTCAGAAAGAAGATCTTCACATTTCTTTTGAAGATTGACCAATGCTTCTTCATGTGACTTTTCAGTCTCAGTATCTGAGATTTGAGAGATGCAATTTCGGCATCCTTTTCCTCAGATGTCTTGAGTAATTTTGAATTTTCCTTTTCAAGAGAATTCTTTTCTTCTTCAAAGATTTCGGCTCTAGCTCGGACCATTAGAAATTCTCTTTCGTAGAGATCAAGTTTTCTTCTGAGATGTTCCAGATCTTTGATTCCTTCCTCATCACTTTCATAAGTATAACAAGAGGTTTGTGTTACCTTATCAACCATTAGACAAGGTTCAATGTTGGAGATATCTGGGAAGATTTCTTCAGCCATTCCACATACTTCTTTCTTCTTTTGACCAAAGTCAATCACTTCATGAGAAACACCGCACATTTCTGGAGAAGGCAGTGTGGAATCATCTGAGTCCTCATCCTCAGAATCAGATTCAATGTCTAGAGCATCCAGTTGGAGTTGTATCTTTTTCCGTTCTTCAGTGAGCAGAGCTCTATGGCTTCTCTTGAAGTTTCTCCTATCTTTCTTGTCACCTGTCTTTAGCTTGTTGAAGGCAAGGCAATCCTTCTTGAAATGACCAGGTTTCTGACAATAGAAACAGATATCGTTTCCGATTTCTGCTTCCTCAGTACTTGATGCTTTCTGAGCCGACTTGTTCAGCGAGCTTTGCATATTTTTGTACTGGTGATAGTTTGAGCCTAGATGCTTTTTCAGCTTCTCTTTGGCTTTTCTTCTCTCTATTTCCCGACTGACATATTTTCTCATTTGCTTTACAGAAAGAGCATCCTCAGTCACCTCCTTGCCTTCCTTCTTTTCAGAAGTTCCTTGCGCAACTAGAGCAACATTCTGCAACTTTTCAGTTGTTTGTTCTCTTTGAGTTGTCTCATAATCAACAGTGGCAAAGTGAGAGAAAAGTTACACTGGAGTGATATCTGGCATTCCTTGGTTAAAGTAGAAAAACTTTGTGTGCTCCCAGTTATGATTTAGACTTCTCACAATAGTCTTAACTTTTCTGACTGGGTATATCTATTACTTTCACCAAGTGCAGCCATGTCACTCATAAGTGTTGTAAACCGGAATCTAGTTCTTCAAGAGTCTCTGTGGGACCTTGTTTAAAGTTTTGGAATTTGAGCTTCAAAACTTGAACTTATTTTCCTTCGTTTTCAAGGTCTTGCACAATTTCTTCAATCACCACAGCCACTTTTGCACCCCACTTTACGCCATACATCGTATGTGCTCTGGAGAAGAACGTATGATGATATTACGAGCCTGAACATCCAGTCGATTTCTCTTGCCATCTTCCGATGTCCAGAGCTCTCTGGGCTTTGGTTCAGAATAACTGACCGCGTGTCTCCAACCGTTGACGATCCGTCTGCGTGAAGACCCATCGCTTTGTTCTCTGTCTCTACCATTAGAAACTTCCATGACCTGCTTGAGCTGTTGAATGACTATTGGGCCATTCTTTATCACGTCGATCATTTTGTCACTGATGGCTTCTAGGTGGAGCATCATGTTGTTCTTCCATTTCTCATAATTCTCTGGCTTGAGAATTGGGGCGTCACTTAAAGACATCCTGCAGCAAACACACTAAACAAACAAATCAAGTGTAGGTGAAAAGCATTTAGTGGGCACTTATCTGGGATCTAGGTTTAGTGCAGAAGGCTTGGGAACCTCCTGCTCTGATACCACTTGTTGGTCCAGATAACGGCAAAGTAAAAGACTAGAGGGGGTGAATTGTCTTTTAAAACTTTTGTCGATAAACACGGTTTCTCAGATATCTGTGAAGATATCTGATACTTAATTTCAGAGAGCGGAAGACTTTTCTGTGATAAGTGCACGTGCTCAGCAAGATATGTGTAAATACTTAGCAAGGTAAATAAAGCAAGTAATAAATTGCAGAAGGTAAATAACACAAGTCTTTATAGTGGTATCTGAAGGTGGCGTAATCCTTCAACTAATCCACTTCGGCCTTTCTCAGACCTAGAATCCACTAAGACAGATAATTGATGTAACCTTACAAATATCTTCTCTCGATTCCTAATTACACTAGGTTCCCAACAAAGTGTTCCCCCTGAGTTATACCTCGGCTTTCACAGCCAAGTACTTCATGTACTCAGAAACCTCTTTCCTGGAGTTGTTCCTTAGTTTCCCAAACTAAGTACTTCCTGTACTCCATGCCAATTAAGGTGTTGGTTAAGGTAGTTTGTCAGGTGAGCTTCTTTAATAACTTGTTCAGTTATGCAGATAGCTCTGAGAATCAAGTATACTTAATACACTTTGCAATGTATGGTATCTTGTTCTTTACTGACCCAAGTCTATGATAATTGTTCAAGAGAATGAATCTCAGATATCAAATCTTAATTCAACTCTTTCACAAATAGCAATGCTTGTTAAGGATCAGGACACTTAGAACTTTTGTGCTACTTAGAATCAAAAGCTTTGGTCGCAACAGAAAGCTTGAAGGTAAGTAGTGTGCTTGAGAGAGCTTGTGTGAGAGTATTCAATGCAAGTTCAAGTTCTAAGATGTGTTCTAAAGCAGTCTAAGTGTTGATATTTATAGATGAATTTGAGTGCCGTTTGAATAGTATCCATTAGGCTTAATCAAATTCAAACTATTGATATCTGTGTATAGTACTGTAGTACGTTTGTCTTCTTCTTCTTCAGAAGCTACCGTTTTTGTTCAGACATTTCTGTCCGCGCATTCAATGCATTGTACTATACTTTGTCCTGTAGTGCCAACAAAACTATGCATTTATACTATCAGAGTTCTCTGAAGCTTTGCACGTCCTTTTCCAGAGATTATCACAACTCCAGATACCACTTGTTGAAACAACTTGTTATATTATATTTCTTTTCAGAAACATAGTTTATGTCCAAGGTATCTGAGTGTAGATATCTGTGGGCACTTTCCTCATTTCAGAAACCTTTTATTTCTCAGATATCTTTTGCAACACTGTTTATTTAAAAAACGCTTGTGTCTTCAAGATATCTGGTCATAGGTATTTGAAAACCCTTGTCTTCAGCAATCTTGTGCAGTCTTCAAATCTTCAAATCCGTTGAACTTTTCCTGCTGGATGCCTTCTTCTTGGTCTTCTTTAGAGGAATAAAAAATTACATTCAGAGACCTAACATCCTATACAAGATTTTGCTAGACTATCATACTTAGTGAGTTTCCTCTTTTACAGTGTTCAAGTGAACCAAGAGTACTAACCACCTTTCTGAGCTAAGATAAGTCATTAGGTTGCTGATCAAAATCTAAACAGATATTCCTAACAGTAGTGTTGTAACGCCCCAAGTGTATGAGGTGTTATCACAACAAATTTGAAGAGTTTTTAATAAAATAATTCTATATTTTATTTTTTGAAAATACTTATAGATGTAGAATTGTCGCATAATATAATATTTAACTTACCAAAAGGTAAGTTAAGCGTCGCAAGTGAACAACGTTTTGCTATTCAAGACCTTTACTTAAGATAATGAGCAAAACAAAATAGCAGCGAAAGTCTTCCGTTAGCAGCAGTATAAGACCGTATTGCTTTGCATGTCAATTCTTCCATCTTCTATTCATGATCGTAACATTCGGTTGACTTCAGTCCCCTGGACATGTTAAAAAATGTGGTGTGAGCCAAACGGGCCTAGTGGGTTCGGGGATGATGGTTACGAGTTATTTTAAAAGGTGACCACATCGTGTTTTTAGTCACATTGACAAGTAAGGGTTTACCATATATAGTTTAAATTGATTTATCATTCAAGCTGAACGATGCTTTAACATAGGTGCATATATCAAACATAACTTCTAACAAATAACTCAGACATCATATAAAACTCATACAGCTTTACAACTATACATGCAATATTGTGGTACATATATATAACTTTGAAAGTTAAGCGAGGCATCTCCCACACCCATTTTTATTTTATTTTTATAAATTTAGAGATGTTAAAGTTCAATATATAACTCTTTAAATATATGACAATATCATTAAGAGGTCTATTTGAGCACGGTATCTTCTTTGATTGTACGAAATAAGAGGTGAGCCTCACATGTTAGCGATATATGTGACCTTCTCAGGATTACCTTTTAAACAAAAGGCCAGTTATGGAAACTATTATCGATTATCTTTGAAATAAAAGTCATTATGGGAACTACTCCCGATTACCTTTCATGCAAAAGGTCAGTTATGAGAACTACTCCCGATTACCTGTAAACAAAGGTCATTATGGGAACTACTCCGGATTACCTTTCTTGCAAAAGGTCAGTTATGGGAACTACTCCCGATTACCTTTAAACAAAGGTCATTATGGAAACTACTCCCGATTACCTTTAAACAAAAGGTCATTATGGGAACTACTCCCGATTACCTTTCTTGCAAAAGGTCAGTTATGGGAACTACTTCCGATTACCTTTAAACAAAGGTCATTATGGGAATAATTACTGATTACCTTTAAGCAAAGGGTCATTTATGGGAACTACTCTCGATTACCTTTAAACAAAAGGTCATTATGGGAACTATTCCCGATTACGTTTCTTTCAAAAGGTCAGTTATGGGAACTACTCCCGATTACCTTTAAACAAAGGTCATTATGAGAACTACTCCCGATTACCTTTCCTGCAAAAGGTCAGTTATGGGAACTACTCCCGATTACCTTTAAACAAAGGTCATTATGGGAACTACTCCCGATTACCTTTAAACAAAAGGTCATTATGGGAACTACTCCCGATTACCTTTCTTGCAAAAGGTCAGTTATGGGAACTACTCCCGATTACCTTTAAACAAAGGTCATTCTGGGAACTACTCCCGATTACCTTTCATGCAAAAGGTCCGTTATGGGAAGAACTCCCGATTACCTTTAAACAAAAGGTCATTATGGGAACTACTCCCAATTACCTTTCTTGCAAAAGGTCAGTTATGGGAACTACTCCTGATTACCTTTAAACAAACGTCATTATGGGAACTACTCCCGATTACCTTTAAACAAAAGGTCATTATGGGAACTACTCCCGATTACCTTTCTTGAAAAATGTCAGTTATGGGAACTACTCCCGATTACCTTTAAATGGAGGTCATTATGGGAACTACTCCCGATTACCTTTAAACAAAAGGTCATTATGGTTGAATAATGATTTATCGTTGTCTCATTTTCTCAAGATGTTGTTACGCTTGGTTGGAATTCATTCATTTTTAGGAATATTTTAACCACGAGTTTAAAAGTGTTTATTAAAATTCGTATTGACATCAATAAGTTTAGTCCTCTAGAGGTGGCCCCCACGAACTCGAGAGGTGGCTCCCACCATTATCTGATGTAGCACTTCACTTCGCATGGCATTTAGCGACTGTCCTAATTCAAATTAAAGGTCCTTTTACGCGAGGTTGACACTCTCGCCTAAATCTCTTCTTTAGCGAGATTGTCACCCTTGTGAATTTGGATTTGCTATTTCTTAAACTTCTTTAGAGACATAATTATTTAGTGGATAAATGTCTTTGGAGGTTCGACCAAAGTCGTGTTCTCGTATGAATTCACTGTTCCAATTAGCAAAGGTAAGTCCCTTTAAAAATACTTATTTTCATATTATAGGTCCATCGTAAAAGTTTAGTCAAGTCCTTGAGGTTTCTCGTGTGATAACTTTCGAATTCGAGTTAGGTTTCGTCAATCCCGATTCTGGCAGCTTACTAGTCCCTTCTTGTAAAATACAATTCGGTGTGAAAACTTTCATTAAATATGCTATGATTATTTTTCTCTAATAGCTTACAGAGTTAGCTTTCCAATTCCTACTTATAGGGTTAATGATAACTAGTTTATTGGTCACAATGATTTTTCCAACTACCACACTCCTGCAGGAAGCAATGATTGTATTTTAATCATAAAATATTCATTACTATACCAAAAATTCCAGTCTTACTGAAAGAGTTAGATAATTGAAAGTTATATCATTTTTCAGAATCTTAGGTTATTTGAATCTGAGTAAGGTACTCAAATGAAGGGTTTGGTAACAAACACTTGTTCTTCGCTACCTGTTAATTCGCGAGAGTGTACGATTTTTAATTAATTCCACATATGTCCGATTACTGTAATTCTAGTTTTCAGTTCTCCTTAACCATGTTGGCTATCACCATAAAAATTAGAATCAATAACAAATTAAGTTTTGTATTTTACTCGAATTTTAGAAAATCAATACAGTTTGCATACGAAAATGTTGGATCTTCAAGATTTCAACCTTTTAGGCCTTAAATCTCACATGCAATGGACTTTATAAATAACCTAAACACATATGAAACAGATTATGACATTTTCTAAAGTAATTTTAAGGATATATGATGAAAAATCCTTAAACTATACGTGCTTTCCATCAAAAGGGGTCAAGAGAATGATATTTTTACCCACATGTCAAATGTCTTCCTTGATCTTTGGATGTATTCTTCCCCAACTTGAATTTGTCTTGTACAATTGATCTCCTAGAAAGTTCTTCAAGGGTCTTAGTGGTGCAAGGATGGAAGAAAACTAAAGAAGAGAAAAGGGAGAAAATGAACAAGGGGGAAGAACTTATTGCCTTCCAACTTTTTGGCTTGTAGCTTGATCATGAATTGGAATAGGTTATTATCTTTCTTGTGTTGAGGGGATTCTAAATATATAATTGCATGTGAATTTCATTGAAATTACATATGGTAGAGAAGCTTGGAGAGAGTGGTTATGGAGGTTGTTAATGGAGGTATTCAAGTTATTTGTCTTGAAGAAGGAACTAATGAGGAAGAAGAAGATGACCCTTATTTATTATAATAGTGTAACTAGGATGAAGTATATGTGATGTATATACTTGTACATATACAAGTATGAATACACTAGATGTATTTAGTGTATTAATGTATATTTGTTTGTGGAATTTATTTACAAACTAAATGGTCATAGTGGATTTGTATTACTTTTATTTTGTCTAGCACATAATCCTTGTTACATATATTAGCACCACATGTCTTGTTCACACATTTTAATTCGTTTATTTGCTTGTGTGTTCCGATATATTCCGAGTCTAATTATCTTGAGAGGATCATAATTCTTATTGTCGTTGCAATTTAGAATGCGTTAATCCCATAGTTATTAATTTATATAGTTTAGAGTTATATTTGTTCCTCGAGTTATTTAAATTTAACGTAAGTCGAAATTATGGTTATCATATTATGAATGACTGTGCTTGAGATAGTACAAATCATTCAATCATTAATAATATTCAAATAAGCACATAAATAAAGTCAAACTAGAATGTAGTATATTATGTGAAATTAATTCATGAATTTTCCAGTGCATATTACGATTTTTTTTTACGGGGTCTCACAAGTGCGATCTCATTATGCGACGCCTAGTCCCATTAATAAGAAATGAAGGGTTGAGATTAAATTTAAAATTGATTCAATGGTTTAGATCGCAGTGCTACAGTTAGTACAATGGACAATACTAAAGTTAGTCATCACCATGTAATTAAGCTTATTATTTTATTGCTGACCGACACTTATACGGGAGACCGTCAAATAGTTTTCTAGTCTCAGACTAGACTAACAATTAAAATCTGGTTAAAAACAACAATTTAGTAAAGATTTTAATCGTTTAATCACCAAACAAACAATTTTTTTTATCTTAATAATTTCAAAATTCAAATTGCAATGAGATTTCGCTTCAACTCAAATTAGGGTCAAGGTCAATGATATCTGGCCAGCCTTGCGCTTTATTGGAATCGCAGTTACATCTCCATTGGATGGTTCACTACTCTAGTCGCGAACTAACAAAACGAAATTTAACGAACTTCATTCACCGTAGCGCGCCACATTGAGCTAGTCAGTCAGGTGAGCTATCCTCTTCATCTCTCTGCTTCATTCATTCCGAAATAACTTGTTTCCAAAAGCTTAAAGAAATGGCGGCAAATTCCAGTGATTGACGAAATTCACAATCCAATCCATTCTCGCTCTCATCTACTCTTTCAACTGTGTACTTTTCAAATCCGCCAATCCTATTCGTGAAGTAATTAGTAGCTGCTTGCTTGTCACTTGTCAGTGTGAATTAGGGTTCTTCATTTTGGGATTTGTTTTTATTCGCTGATAATGGCGACGATGGAGGAATCTTCTTCCGCTATGTGTAATTTGGGGATTTTGGATTCTCTTAACGGAAACTCGATTGGGGAAATGGTGGAGAACTGGAATGCGTTTTGCTTGGCAACAGAAGCACTCATTGGCGGTGGAGGTGAGTATGATTCCTCCAGTTTTGTATCTCACGTGCGCAATCTATGCTCTCGAGGACTGGAATCGCTTGTTGTCGAACACTTTCTTCAATCGATGGAGGTACTTTTATGCCTTTGCTTGCTCATTGAGTGATTATGAGTTTAGAGTTGTAGTTGGTTTGTGCTTTAGACTCCTGTGTATTCACGATTTTTATGTTTACGTTGTATTTAGTTCAATCGTAGACTAAATGTAATGAAATTGAAATGATTCGAATTGAAGTTTCTATCCTTATTCCTTGCATTATTGATTTTTAAGCTTGAGAATGGACTGAAAGGAAGTGTCTGTCTATTTAATTGTAACTGAGAGACAATTGATTCAAAGATATGACTTTGATCTTTTCATTTTATTTTTTGGTCTTATAGTTAAATTAGGCTAAAAGATGAAGTAAAACTGTATTTAATGCCAATTATTTATTTATAACCTTCAGAAAGAATCAAAAATGGTGTAATTATGCGAAAGCAAGGAAGAGTATGATGTGCCGGTATTCGTTACGGATATGTTTCATATGTAACTGTTAGCTACCATTTGTGAGAAAGCGCATGCTTTACTTTGTGTTGGGCTGTACACTAGTCTTTGTGATATTTATATGTCTCTGCAGGAAACATTTGAGAAAAATGGAGCATCACAGTTTTGGATGCATTTCGATGACTTCAAGAATGTTGCTGTTTTAGAAATGGATAATCTGGTATGGATATGCAATTTGCTACATTTGTTATGTTTCTCTCAGTGTGAAAATATGAAGTATTTAAGTGAATTCAGAGGATATAGAAACTGAAGGATAAAAGAATTAATATGTAAATATTTGTACCACTTTTATAATTGTGTAAAACTTCTGTTTTTTTATTTACCAAATTGTTCATTTGGAGACATTGTTATTTTTTATTTCATTTAAATGGGCAGGCAAAAGAGAAACGAAAGGAAAGAAAAAAGTGTGTGTGTGTGCCACAATCTAGGAGTTTACGTTAACCTCTGCCCCAAACTCCTAGATTCTGTTTGATGCTCTTAAATAAAAAGGAAGGAAAAACCAAGGCAGGTTGATTCGACATATGTGTACCCCTAATATATTCAAGAATTGTTCAATAAATTTATCGGTTATAGTTGTTCCTAAGTCCTATTAACAACTGTTGAAGTTAAGACATTCTTTTAGCTTGACGAGTTGCATGACCCTTGGTTTGCTATGCATTGGGTAGGTCAATCAAGATGAAGTTGTAGTCTCTATACTCTTGTTTGGCATCTGATTCTCTTGAATGTTGGAACAGGACCAACAGAGAGAGATAAATGATGTTCTACACAAAGCATTGGAAGAGATATTATCTGTAAAAAAGAACCAGGAGAACTGCCTGTTAAAGTTGATACAGGCATTAGACATGTGTTCGCAGAATAAGTTAAAGGAACAAGTATACTCTACCAATTGGGATCTTCTATTCTCAAAATATCAATTAATAGTGTGTTCAGTCCTCATGGCCAGTCTACCTCGCTATTTTCCAGGTACCTCTTATATATATGCCTATCACAAACTCAGTCAATGGCCTTACGGATCTAGTTTCACTAAGGATCTGCATGTTTTAGCCAAAACTGTGGAAAGGAAACAAAAGTGAAGGAAAATATAGTTTCCCCAACGTTTGGTGCAAGGAAAATTTGGAAAGTAAAGGAAATAATAGGTTGTATAATGTGGACAGGAATTAGATTTTCCTCAAATTTCCTCTAATTTATTTTCATTCCCCCAATTTTATCTTGGAACATGCAGAGCCTAAATTCTACGCTATATTTGGGCAGTTAATTATGAGTAATGTTATGATATTAACGTAACTAGACCATATGCTCCGTCAATATAGTTACTTTGGAACTCTAGGATGTGTACATTAAATATACATCACATCTAAGATGGATTGGTTTCTTTTACGTGTCATCTTCATTAGTGCTTCACCAATTAAAATTCATTCTGTTCTGAGGATTTGCAATTAATGCAATACTATGGCTGCGAATTTCTCTATGATACCCTCCCATGTATTGCATGTTGCCATCTTATGCCTGTAGGAGGATCGCATGCTAAGAATGGTTCCTATCATTCCTTTTTTTTTCCGATTGGTCGATGTATCATATATTAATAAATTGTTTAACTATGTTTTTGTTTCTGTTCATAATATTCTTAGATGTACTGCACTGGTACTTTAAGGGGCGCTTGGAGGAGCTAAGTGCAATGATGGCTACAGACTCTGAGAATGATAACAGGTTACTGGAGGATAATGGAATGGATTTAGACCCCAAAGTTAGGGACAACAAGTTTGTAATGAACATTGGACTAGTTGTACGCGATCTCAGGAGTCTGGGCTTTACTTCGATGGCTGAAGATGCCTATGCATCTGCAATATTTCTGCTATTGAAGGTAGTATTTGCTGTAGTGCCATTTTTACTGATCCTAAGAAAAACCAATTGTACTGTGTAGCTGTAAGAGTGATGTGAGTGAGTCGCTTTTCACTTATAACAATTAACAAGTACCTTATACCTATTCTTACGTCTTGAAGTCTATGTATCACAATTTACTAATGTGGCTTATTAATTTGAAAATTTAATAGAAGTAAGATGTCTTCAGTGATTATGCAACTTTCTTATATATACTGATGAATGATGATATATATCTTTATCTTTCGATGTTTATTTAAGCCATGTGTAACTACAAGTTTCGTTCTGCTTTATCAATATCTTTTTTCTACTTGTAATTTCCTTGGCAGGCAAAAGTGAATGAGCTAGCTGGTGATGAATTTAGGTTCTCAGTTCTAGATTCCATTAAAAGCTGGATTCAGGTAGGTATAAATCATTTTGCTGAAGTTTACTTGATTTCATATATGACATCTGAATTTAGTAATGTATATGTTTAAATTTGTTTTATGCACTGTTGAATTTCAGTAGTTCCTGTGACTCTAATTCTCCGAGGTTCTGTGGTGACCTAGGTCATATTTGTTGTTTGATGCTTGATCTCTAATGCCGAGATTGTAATTTGCAGGCTGTCCCCCTTCACTTTCTAAATGCCCTTCTTACTTACCTTGGTGACTCTATTACTCATAAAAGACCTGCTTCTTCTCTGAAATCCCCTCTGGCATCTTGTCCATCTTCCCCATATTATGGAACTAGAACCCCTTCAGAAGGACTCGTAAGGTGGCAGTTGCGGTTAGAGTATTTTGCCTATGAAGCATTGCAAGACCTCAGGATAGCCAAACTTTTTGAAATTATCGTGGATTATCCTGACAGGTATTTTGTCTATTTTGCTCTCAGATAGAATTATGAGATATAGAACATGAATAGAAGACCATGTTCAGGCAGTTGGTATGATGTATCATGATGCTCTCGTTTGGGTATATTTACTGCATTAGCTTCACCAAAGTTGATAACCTTTGAATTATCATCAATTATAAAACTATATTATTGCTAAAAAAACTTAAAACCGTTTTTTGATATAGTGACACCATGTTTCAAAACATGCACTTAATTTTGTTTATAGTAAAACAAAGGACTGTGCTGGAGTTTGTTACACTCTAGAAGATGTCGACATCATTTTGGGAAATGGAAACTGTTCCCAATTATGCTGTTCAAAGATTTACATCATTCAATAGCTATATGAAGGTTGCTTGTTCACATGCCTGTACTCTATAATAATAGCGTGGTTATCTTACCAACTTTATAAAAGTGTTATAACCTTGTTGCTCTATTCAGCCAGGTCACCTAAATAGTTGTCCTTAGCTGTCTATAAGTAGCCGTAGACGTGGTCCGAGCAAGAATAAATCCATAATAGATTGCATGCTGCTGTGAATCATCAGAAGATGCTCGACTTGACTTTCTGCAGATGTCTTTTCCTTTTCGTTTCTTTTCTTTTCTTTTTCTTTCTTTTCTTTTGTTTCTATCTTTCTTTTTTAAAATTTTGTCTCGTAAGTTCCCTGCATGTATCTAGTGCCAGAATGCCTATGTTTGTTGATTTACCTGATGTACTGGTGAGCCATGCATGTTGAGTTATGCCAGACCGCTGCTGAATTAATGTTTTCTTATATCCTGAAGTTAATGTATCATGTTTTTTGGCTTTTCCTTGGCTTATAGCTTATGTAAATGAGTTCTCTTGTTATTAGTTTGGATAAACACTCTCTTTGAAATTGGTGCTGTAGAATACTTGTCCTTATTATAACCTTCTCCTGTTTCTGATGTAGCAGTTTAGTGATGAAATAAAGCATATATACAAACCCTAAAATATATGAAGTATGCAAGTATGGTAAAAGTAAATGTTTGTGGATATATCACTTATTGCCACATATATATACGCTGTTTGATTGTGTTTTTCATACTTCAGTTCTCCTGCTATTGAAGATCTAAAACAATGTCTTGAGTATACGGGGCAGCACTCAAAGCTGGTCGATTCGTTCATCGCTGCTTTAAAATACCGCTTGCTAACAGCCGGTGCCTCTACATCCGACATATTACACCAATATGTTTCAACTATTAAAGCCCTTCGAACAATAGATCCAGCAGGTGTATTCCTTGAAGCTGTTGGTGATCCAATAAGAGAATATCTGAGGGGAAGAAAGGATACCATTAAATGCATTGTCACCATGTTTACTGATGGGAGTGGTGGAAATTCTAGTGGACCCGGAAGTACAGGGGACAGTCTTCTTGAAGAACTAAATAGAGATGAAGAAAATCAGGAAAATTCTAGCCTTGATGATGACACCAACATTGATGACAAGCAAGCATGGATCAATGCTCAAAAGTAAGTTGCTTAACTTTAGAGACTACTTTCATATATGCTGGCTGTAATTTCTTTTGTGTGTGTGCAGACAGACCAAATGACATTGTAATTTTTTACCCTTTTCATGCTTGTCATTGTTTTTCTCTTAAAGTTGGGAGCCTGATCCAGTGGAGGCAGACCCCCTAAGAAATGGTAAGCTTCGGAGGAAGGTTGATATTCTTGCTATGATCGTTGCTATAATTGGTTCTAAAGATCAGCTCGTTAGTGAGTATCGAGTGATGCTGGCTGAAAAGCTTCTGAATAAATCTGATTATGACATTGACTCAGAGATACGTACTTTAGAACTTCTTAAGGTAGTCCACCGAAATGTTTAATCATTCTGAAGCTCTCCCTCTCACTCCAATCCCCCAATCTAGTTACCTTTTGTTGACACTGTTCTTCTGGTTCTGTTTTCGAATGAAGATTCATTTTGGGGAGAACAGCATGCAGAAGTGTGAAGTTATGCTTAATGATCTAATTGATTCGAAGAGGACTAATGGAAATATAAAAGCAACTGCCAAACAACAATCTCAGCCAGGTAGCCATTTTATATTACATTTGGGAAGCCTCGCTACACATTTATTGCCTTCCTTGTTCTTCCGATGAATGCTGTATGTATCAAATTGAATGATTGGCATGTGATTATGTCTAAAATAAGGTAATCAATTACCCTTTCTAATGTTTGTCTATAAATGGAGGCAAATATCAAGGCAATATTGAAGAGAATTAGCAGTAATGGATGGTACTTGAGTCCACCTTTGTAGTTATCTACATATCTATTTGTATTGCGCTGAGAATGAATGTTGAGGCCTTAATCGTATGTTCTATGTTCTATTACTTTGTTTCTGTTCTGGTGTTATGTTTCCATTGCCATTATCTGTATCTATGTCAATTACTGAATAAGATCTCAATGTACTGGCTTGGTATTTGGCTTATAGTAACAGTATATGCACAAATAAATTGCAGTTACTGACCTTGGGGAGGATGAGCTGGTACTTGATAATCTTAATGCTACCATTATATCATCAAATTTCTGGCCACCTATCCAGGTACACTTATCACGTAACCTCATTGTCTCACGTCTTGCAAATATATACTTTTGGCTGGCTTGATTTTGATTCACTTTACTCGTAAGATAGTTAGGAACCTCAGACTTCAGTGGTTGTAAGTTGTGACCTGTTGTGCTTAATATCTGTGAGAGCTATACTGTATGAATATACTTTATTGTCCTATTATTGCTTGAGAAGAGAAGTTTCTCCTATTTAATTGTTATTCAACATTAATCACAAATGAGAAATAGAATTGTGAAGCTACAACACAGAAGATTGGAACAAGACAATACTATTTTAGACTCCAGATGCGAGCAAGTAATAAGAATTTTGGCTGTATACCAGCCAATTTGTCCAATTGATTATGGCACTCAAATGATTTTATAAGCGAGCTAATTTGTACATGTTGTCAGATTGTTAGTATGGAGTTCGGTAGATGTTTGTGCTTGAAAAAATAACATCCCCTCGAGTTAGAGTATATTTATGCAGCTATCCCCTTACATTTGGACATTAACATTGTACTATACAGACCTTTGTTAATTTAATATTTTTCTGTTTAGTACTGAAAAAACAGTTCATATGAGAACTTTTTGTCATAGATGTATCTGTGTATATAATTTATACCCGAAAAAGTGTTAATGTAATGCACGTATCGATTACAGAATATTATGATGTGTTGAAAATTCATGGATCAGTGCTGTTTAAGCTTCCTGTAAAAGATCTTCTGTAAGATTATTGGGAGTTACTTCTTCATTCATCCCTTTCCCAACGGTGTCATTTGATTTTTTTTCAAGAGGGCATGTGTTCTTCTACAAAAATCGGTCTCAACGGGGCAGAGGGGTTTCATTCTTTGATTGTGTAATGTGCCACAAGGCTCAGTCAGTTGTATTTGTATATCTATTCTTTAAATACTTGAAATTATATGTCTCTAAACTCGGGATTGCACACATCTGCATAATCTTAAATATTAACGTGGTTATTTTCGTCTTCTTTACTGAGCTCAAAGAGAGAGAAAGGTTTTTAGACTTAACATTTTTTTCTAGTTTCAAGGGTAGGGCTTGTAAGCTGTAGAGTAAATCTTATTAGATTTATCTTACCTTGTGAATAATGTTAACTTGTTTCAGGATGAACCACTTAATATACCAGCAGAAGTTGACCAACTTTTAAGTGATTATGCGAAAAGATTTAATGAAATCAAGACCCCACGGAAGCTCCTATGGAAGAAAAGTCTTGGTACTGTGAAGGTTAGTTGCTCCTAGTTAGAACTTAGAACTGTTTTGCTTACTTCACCTTGGTAATTAGTAATATTAGCTTTTGCAATACTGCCATGAAAATTTGAAGCCCTGCTCTTTAGCTTTAACCCAACTGATATGACAATGTTATTGTAATCTCTTTAGTTGGAGCTTGAATTTGGAGACAGAAATCTACAATTCACTGTCACACCACTTCATGCTTCAATCATCAGTCAGTTTCAAGACCAACAAAGGTGATGCAGGTTTTTTGAAAAAAAATGTGAATACTGAATGTATTGTTTTAGCGAGTGCTAGTTCTTTATGATCTCATGTTCCATGCTTTCAGTTGGACCGCCAAGGATCTTGCTGCTGCTGTTGGAGTGCCATTGGATATCTTGAATAGAAGAATATATTTCTGGGTCAACAAGGTTATTTGAACTTCAAGCTTTTTTTTTTTTTTGTCCCGCTAATCCTTCCCTTGTCGTTGTAGTTTAACTTTGGAGTTCGTATTATCCCATGTCATCCAATTACCATTTCTTGAGCTATGAAATATGGAGTTTCCTTTATTGAGACTCTGGATCAAAGTTCCTTCACTTATACAGTTTTAGTTGTTCATATTGTTGTATGCTTATATATCTTAACCGCAAGTTTTGTCACATGCCATATTCTTTTTCATTCATTTCTTGGTCAAGGTATATGATGGCATGTCAAATTCATGATTTGTTTATTTGTCTCAATTATTTTTGATTGGTTTATTGCAGGGAATCCTAGCTGACACAGTACAAGATTCGGGTGACCATAAATTTACTTTGGTGGAAGCCTCAGTTGAGAGTGGAAAGACTGGAGTTAATAATGGCAGTAATGAAGAGCTTCTAGTGGGCGAGGAAGATGGAGAAAGTTCAGTAGCATCTGTCGAGGATCAGTTGCATAAAGAAATGACAGTTTATGAGGTATATGGTTATCACTTATAATACTTGCATTGGATTTGTGATGTGGACGTATCATTTTATTACTTCATTCGTGCACTATGCATGTCAAATATATGTGCTTGCAGATGTTTTAGATATTTCAGAGAAACACTACTAATATTGCAATAGCAGTTTTAAATTATCATTATACAGCAAAATGGCCTTTTTAATTTTTTTAACTAGTAGGTCAATTCCATCTTTGTTTAAAATCTCTATGTTGATAACCTCATTGTGGAGATCTATGTTTCTAGAAGCGTGTCCACAAAAAACAAACTTCTCACTGGCCATTGCATACCTATTTTTTAGATAAAAATATGAAGAATAAAGTGTTTGATCTATTATTGCCTCTTTATCTTCCGAGCATATACTATAACAGACTGATAATTGTTCATCATTTTTGTATGAAAAAAGTCTTCCTGGACCTTTTTTCACTGGATCATCGACATGAACAGAAATTGCCCATGCCAAAAGAGGCAGAGAAATACATTGTTACTTTTACTGGGTTCCTACTTTATGAAATTAGCCCTGTTGTGAGTCATAAGTTGGGCAAATTTTAACGATTAAAGTAAATTGTTGCAGAAATTCCTCACGGGGATGCTTACCAATTTTGGCAGCATGGCATTGGATCGGATACATAACACCCTCAAGGTAAGTGGGTTTTAAAATACTGAGAATGTTGTACAACATCAAGGCTTATCTAATCGACATTATGTTTTTGCAGATGTTTTGCATAGCTGATCCTCGTTATGACAAATCACTCCAACAGCTGCAAAGCTTTTTGGCTGGTTTAGTTGCAGAAGAGAAACTTGAACTTAAAGATGGAATGTATTTCTTGAAGAAGTAAATATCACTGCTTCTTGTGCAGTGTAAGCAGGGTAGAAGATAGCGTTTAGGATAGTAGTCTTGATGAGGAAGTTGACAAGAATCGCATACTGGAGATATGGTGAAATTACTAGGCTTCCCATTTTCGATCCGATGTGTTATGCTTAATTTAGTGCACAGGTGTACTTCTACGGTACCAGTGTTGCATTTAACCATAATCTCAGTTTTCTGCTGATGTGCAATTTATAAAATTCACAAGTATTTATCATTTTGTGAAAATTTTTATTAGAAGTAATGCGTTCAACGGGAATATATTATTGGATACTGAAACATAAACAGCATACAGTATGCCATAAGAACATGGCAGGAACATTGTTGATTAGCATAGTTTAACCTAGTTCATATCGAAGTATTGTTTCTGTGTTTCTGGACAATCAGTGACGCATAGACAATATAAAACCTGACAAAGGGATCACCAGAAGAAAGATCAACAGAACTCCAAAAGAACCAATCAACGATCCCGTTATGCGTCCACAGAAGTTTTCATATTGTTGACAGATAGCTACCCAGTTTGCAGAAGCATTCCCCTTATGTGCCAGATAGACAATAGCTGCTGCTGCTGATGCTCCCGCGCTGAGTACAGCTATCATTGCCTGCAAAACGAAAACTAAAATCTTACATGCATGAAGGAACATTCTTCTGCATAATATGAAGGCAAACTGCATCTGCAATCTTGTAGTTATGCGTACTGTGGAGTATACTTTTGTATCATTAGTGAAGGAAGACAAACAAGGACGAACAAACATTACCGTGTCCAAGAATATCAACAATACCCTCGTATTCCCTGCTTTACTCCTGATAATATGATAGATGGCCAGTGGCAGAGAGATGGCAAGATAACCACATACAATAGAGTTCGCAATCACAAAGAACCTTCCATGACAGTAAAAGTAAAGGCCAAGTCAAATACATTCCGCACAAATTATATATTTCATGACAATGATAATTCTGGCGTACGAACCTTAAGGCCGGAATATCATCATACTGCGCTTGGAATAGGAAAGCTTGCGTAGAGAAAGGAAGTGTCTCATGAGTCGTTCCCATTGCCACAGCACTACCTAGTGTCCCAAAAATCCCAATCATTCTGAGAACTAGTTCCAGTATGGATATCCCTCTGCTTATACCTGATACTTTACCAGCTATTCGATGATCATAAGCCTCTTCCTCGAGTCGATGATGATGAGCCTCTTCCTCCAGTCCATGATCATGAGCCTCTTCCTCAGCTCTTTCTGGTTTCATCTTTACCTGCTAGTCTGCTACTAATGCTGGTTTTACACAGGTTCTTGGTCTTTAAGTAATACCAAGATTTAAGCTGTTCATTATATTAGTCGAAAGAGTTTGTGTGTTAATCTGTTTATTGAATTTACTTTTGAACAAACTAGCTTACAGAAGCAAATATTGGATTTTACAACTAGCTAGTCTACCAATTGGAATAAAGGTAGGTAATTAAACTTGTTTTTATGTGCTTTTGCTTCTCTCACCAAGAGATTATATATGTATAGGGGTTGTATCATTCTACTTCTGGCTAAGGAGTGCTAAATATATATCTTTCAATTCCTACCTGCTCCACTTCTCCATCCAACTCAAGTACAAGATACAAGTAAATCATGGCAAATCAGCTTAGGCTACGTTCTTTTATCATTTAGCAAAATATTACATCAATCAAAATCTCTTTGATGTTGAATCAAATGAAAAACAAATAATACAGGACCAACCGATAAAAATGTTTTACCTCAGGCTAAAATTTACATATCAAACATATAGTGTATATAAATCCGAGCTAATAATTACCATATAAAATAAAGATTATCTTAAACAATAACATATATAATAAGATGAAATGTCAAAATAGTACGACTAAAGGTCCTCGTTGACAGTCAATCCCCTCGTGCCCGCTTGCATGCCACATTGGTTCCAATCATATATGTGCAAGACCACTCATCCACGAACTCGACAAAATAGTCATATCCGCTTGCTACCAACCATGTAGTTTCGAGCAAGACCGTAAGATTATTATACTGATCACTTGGCCAGACAATGGAAAAATGAATTCGCATTTGATCCAACAGTATATATCTTCACTTTGAAATCCTCATCATTATAGTTAACACTTTGATTTTTATCGACTGTTTTGAATTTTAATCACAAATTACTCGGGTAATTTTTAACAAATTACTCTTAATTTTTTTTTAATTTTAAATCATTTTCAATTATATTTTAAAATTATATTCATGGTAAAAATTGTAAATAGTTTTTTTAATCCATTAGTTAAAGGTTTCAATGAAATTAGAATTAATTCTAATTACTAATCGATCGTTGACCCTTTAAGCGCGATTCTTCGCCATTTCAAGATGATATCTTAATCGTCATAAACATATATCCTTTCCCGCACACTTTGTCTCACTGCAAGAAACCTAACTTTCCAATTACACCCATCCTAAGACTGCTACAGAGCAATCACGCGTAACTCTAAAGTTCTTCTGGATGGATCTCAAAAAGAAAGGTGCACCTTATTGATATGAGTAGCGGTCTCAATCCTTTTAAACTGTTTGAACTTGACTTGAAACTTCGTGGCATCACAAAAATGGAGTGCCAAATATATTTGGAAATATGGAATAAAATGTGAAAAGGATGAAAATTAGGACAGCAAAATTGAATGGCATTTCTTTCAGCTCAGCTTTCCTCATGGAACTACTACTACCTCTACAGTCCCAAACCAAAACCACCATCAATCACTTACTTGACAACACCTCACAGCTTAACTATCAGAAGACTGAACACCAATCATTCCCCATTCACAACCAATGCTCATAAAGAATCAAAAGAAAACTTCCAAGATTCTTTATCGGAGCTCAACTCATTATGTCCATGTTGTGCAAGAAGACACTTTCTTGGAGCTTTTCTGGGAACAACACTCTTTCCCATTTCACCTTCATTTGCGTCGGATAAACATTCGGGTGATGTTTCTCTTGTAAGATACTTTCCGATTTATGTCAAAGACTCCATTTTTTTATATGGGGTTTTAGTACTTTGAAAATTATTGGATGTTTTATGCTGATTGGAGATATTCTTGATTCAATTTAGTGTAAGAAAGATTACATCTTGGCATGATTAAAGTTATATTTATTCAATTCAGTCAGTGTTGAACAGGATCCATCCCCCAAGGCCTGATTGGTATGAGGAGTTTTATGCATCAGCAATGGACAAAACTATGAAAGCTTATGAAGCAGAGGTCTTGATTAAATTGAATTGTTATCTTTTCTGTTACTACTTTGTTACATTGCTGATGTAAAATGGATGTGATGTGATTTCTTTTTAATAGCTGTGTATTTTCGTTAGATTGCAAGTTACAAGTCGCGTCTCTTTGCGAACTTGAGAGGAAAAGCAGACAGGATTTTGGAGATTGGGATTGGGACTGGTCCTAATCTGAAGTACTATGCCGATTATCCGGGTGTATCTGTTGTTGGAGTTGATCCTAACAGGAAAATGGAGAAATATGCGCGAGTAGCAGCAGAGGCTGCAGGTCTTGCATCGCCAAATTTTAAGTTTGTGCAGGCAGTATGTTTTCTTACATTACTTGTCGAAATATCTTAGTTATATTTTGTGCTTGTTACGTTTATGAGTAACATTCACTTTCAATAATAGTGCTAATGATTGTAAGGCGTAAAATGACAAAATTTATAGACGTGCAGCTTACTAAGACGACTCTCCTTGCAATGAGAAACGTGCTGTTTTGCTGTAAAAAAAAAGTGATTATTGTTATTTATGATCCATGTTGTACATGATCCTATCAACGTGTAAGCAAATTTCTCAAGTCCAGTGCTGGTTTGTTAGGTGTCTACTAGCTTATTTATTTGAGTTTGCCTTTCTTGACTAGTTTTATTGATTATTGTCATAGTTTTTAGATTTCCAACTCCATCGTTGCAATGTTCAGGCAAACAATGTCATTGATGAAAATATTTGATGCTAATAGAAATACTCTGTCCTTGTTTTGATGGAATAGTTAGCATTGTCTAGTTTATATCTTTATCATAATTAGGATTAGTTTTTATAAGGAATTGTCCAGTTTGTTTTGTCTTGTCCGTTTAAACTATCTTATTAAAACACAAACTGTGGCTGATTTTGTGCAGGTTGCAGAGTCCTTGCCACTAAGTGATACTTCTGTTGATGCTGTTATTGGAACACTTGTTCTATGTTCTGTAAAGGATGTTGAGTTGACATTGCAAGGTCTGTTAGCTATTGCTGATTTGATTACCCAATCGCATACGATTATCAAATTTAATTTCGACCACAACATTAGACAGCACTAGTTGTTCATTCAATTGACTAAGAACGCTGATTTCTGGACTTTTACTGCAATATAGAGATTAAGAGAGTACTTAAACCTGGTGGAGCTTATGTTTTCGTGGAACACGTGGCTGCCAAAGGTAATGATTGATCCATTGCTTCATTTCAACGAGAAAGAGGGTGTTAATAGTCATAGAATCTTTATGGGTATCAACGCCATCATTCCATAGAACCTGACTTATTTGTTGTTGATCGCAGATGGAACTTTTCTTAGACTTGTACAAGGAGTTCTTGATCCATTGCAACAGACCGTTGCTGATGGTTGTCATCTGACCAGGAATACTGCAAGTAATATTGCAGATGCAGGTTTTGCTAGCCTTAATGTTAGTGAAGCTGTTTTATCCACTGCTTCGCTCATTAATCCCCATGTATATGGAATAGCTTATAGATAAATCAATCCATGCAATTCGCATCTGACAGGCATTTTGGACTCGACTGGTAATTTTATCGAGAACAGGCCTGTCCGTTGTTGCTTTGAATGGGTCTAGAGTAGACATTCTGTTTAGAGTTTAGACATCTATCTGGACTTTCAACTTGTGTAGCAGAATCGGTTGATGACTAACCGATGACGCCCTAGAGCGCCTTATACTCATCATTTTTGGGAGAAACCATGTAGTAAAACTTCATAATGTTCGAACCAGAGCACAGTTAGCAACTCACACTTCCCTAGCTATCAATATGTTACTAAAGCCACTTGAAATCAATATACAGAAGTGTTAAGTTCAAATTTCAAACAATGAGGAATATGCAATAAAATTACAGAAAACAATAATCGAACAAACATTGAACCAAAACCAGAAAGCCAGAGACACAAGACTTAACGTGGTTTGGTAATGTCTACGTCCACGGAGATCAACCAACAACCTTTATTGATACTTAGGTTACAACCATACGATGTAACAAGAACAATCTCACATAAAAGATAAGAGCAACCTAATATGCTATTCTCTGAAGTATGATCCCTAACTTCCTATCAATCTTCTACTGTTGATATTCTAGTCTGATCTGATATATGTAACAAACAAGCCCCATTGACTATATATCGAGAACTCAACTATCAAATCCTACTAGGCTACTAGAACAAGAAAACTAATTACTTCCCCCGTCCCACAGAACTTCATACATTTGACATTTTTAGCCGTCCCACATAACTTCATACATTACCAAAAAAGGAAGCTACCCCACACCCAACAAATAATAAACAATCTCAAATTACACTCAAATTACACAATTTGCCATTGAAAGTACACTTTTTTCCACCTTTTATATATTATATAATTATTTTAACTTTTTGCATAAAACTGCGTGCTAACCTTAATGTATGAAGTTCTCCGGGACGGAGGGAGTACTAATTCTTCTAGCACAAGAAAACTAATTTAGGTAACTTTCTTGTATATGGAAACCACCTAGAATTCCTTTTAGAATCAGGAAACTGAATTAGTTAAATGCCTAACTAATTCTCCAGTTTTCCCTATCCTGGATTTGATCATCACTATTGATATTTCCATATTTAATCTGAGTCGTTCATCGATCCATATCATTGTTGAGTTAAAACCCTCACAATCTACACCTTTAGCTCAATCAATGATCCCATTAACTGATCTCAACGTATCCCAAGTTAGGGACACAACCCTGAAAGTCTCCACTCCACCAAATCCAGACACAATCTGAACTTTGAACATGGAAGAGCTTTCGTCATGCAATCAGAAGCATTCAAAGAAGTCTGAATTTTCTTCACCCTGATCACACCTTTAGATATCTCACCCCTTATGAAAAACAACCTTACATCAATCTTGTTTCCATCATATGTGTCATCATCATCACTACCTGAACCCAGATCATCTTCATGTCCTTCAGATATGATAAGCTCTGCAACTTATTCTTTTCCAGGTAACTCCACCTCAGACTCAACTTTATCACTTTAAATTGGACTTCGGTGCATGTTACACCTCTTGTAATAGTCTCCACCCGAACATGTGCAGATTTCTTTCTCGGTTTCAGCATTGTCCATGCTCCACCGCTGTCCCAAACCATCCTTCATTGTATCCTTTTCCCTCGTGATACCATCCTACGGCTATTGAACACCTCATCTTCAGTGATAGCTCCTTTGTCTTCAAGAAGCTGTTCTTTCACTTTCGGATGTCTTCTGCCGTTCTCCAGGACACCATACCAACCATACATCAACCTTAACACCTGGAAAATCGTCTTAGGAATCCAACGGACAAAACCACGCGCCATTCCGAGCTCGAACGCGCCCGCACTCGCCTGAATACCAGAACTGCGCCTTTTGTCTTCCTAGCGCGTGAATCTCACTCGCTAGCCTCTCGGAGCGTGCTGCACACGCGTCTGCATCCCTTTTCGCGATTCTGGACTGATTCTGGACCTTCTAAAGTTTTGAAGGAGTTCTCTTGGGTTTGGGATCCAATAGAAGGTCCGTATTTAATCTGAGTCGTTCATCGATCCATATCATTGTTGAGTTAAAACTCTCACAAGAAGAAAGCTGAAGTCAACTAAATACATGTATATCAAGTACATGATGGCTACTAGCAATATAACTTCAAAAGCTGCGCCAGTAGAAGAGATCATCATCTATGCCTCAGAAACAGAAAATACAGCATGGCTTCACAGGTTCGAAGATCTATATTAACGGCCTATAGCTATAGAGCGTGAAGAACGAACAACAAAAGCGAGCAAAATGAATAAGCAAAGATCAAAATTCGACCCATGTCACAAATGCATATCTTTGGTCAAGAGTTCGTGTTGGTTTAAAAGATGTGTTTGCATGGTCTCATCATCCACATATACATTCCTTCGTGCAACTTATGGCAAGCTTAGCTATCATAAGCAATGCCGCATGAACATCCAAAGGATGAAGGTAGCGTCGTGTCTAGCTGGACTCTATAGAACTTTATAAAATCGTAGGTGTGGAGGCTCCACACCTGCTACTTTCTAAGGCTCCGCGCCTACTACTTTCTAACTCTGAAGCAAATGTAAAACAAATAAATTAAAAAGCAGGCATAACGAAACAAAGCGAATCGTGTTGATGGTCGTCACCTTATGGCTCCTAAACCGAAATACCTCATCTCCGTGAGAGAAGGAAGGTATAAATGTCAAGAAAAAGTATAGTAAAAGGGAAGATTTTTCTAATCTATAGGATCAATCCGATTTTTACAATAAAAAACCGGTCAGAAACACTACAAACCGGTTCGTAGTTTTTATATAAATACCCAAATAAACAACACACTTCCACAAAAGTCAGACAACTCAGCTATCTTTCTTTCTCTACAAAAACACTAGTGAGAGAAACATTCATCTCTCCCTGTCTCTCCCTCTCTTTCTCATCTCTCTCTCCATATCCTCCGTCAGAACCATCATCGGAAACATATCCTCTACCGGAAATTATGGTGCTCCAACACGGCGACAATCAATCGTACCGGTCAATCTCTCTCTCTCACGCGCGGTTTCGCCGGATTTCTGCCGGATCTTGCCGGATTTCCACCGGATTTTCAGATCCAGTTGCTAAAAGGTTCAAATCAACAAATTCATCTCGTTTTTTCGTTAAAATCTCATTTGGAAGTGAAATTTGACCTTTTATTTTTTGTTTTTCTTTGATTTTACGATCTTATGTTCCCAGATCTGAAATTTGTACAATGAAAATCGAATCATGTTATCTGGTGTTTTGTTATGGTTTTAAGAGCTGGTGTTATAGTTTTAAGCATCATTGTTATGGTTTTTAGCTTGTGTTGAGTGTTTCCGTCTGTTATTGTTTTAGCGCATATGTTATAGTTTCAAGACCTATTATTGTAATTTTAACCAACAACGTTAGTGTTTTCAACCTCTGGTAAAATATTTATGATTTGATTTTTTGCAAATGCTTTGTTATAGGTTTAAGATGCATTGTTATAGTTTTAAGATGCAATGTTATGGTTTTAAGCATCGAAGTTACTGTTTTTAGCTTGTGTTGCATGTTCGTGCTTTGTTATCGTTTTAAGAGGCATCGTTATATTTGTAAGATGCACTAGTATTGTTTTAAGCATTAATATTACTATATTTAGCTTATGTTGAATATTTCTGTTTGTTATTGTTTTTAGCGCATATGTAATAGTTTTATGACCTATTGTTGTAGTTTTAAGCATCAACGTTAGTGTTTTAGCTTTTGAGATATATTTATAATTTGATTTTTTGCAAATGTTTTGTTATAGTTTTAAGAGGCACTGTTATGGTTTTTTGTATCAATGTTATTGTTTTTAGTTTGTGTTGCATGTTCCTGCTTTGTCATAGTTTTATTCGCCAAAAAATTAGGGTGTGGCATACTGCTAATTTGGGTAATATTGATCAGCGTATTTATTGCAAGTCTGATGAGGTGTTTCAGCTGGATCTGCTAGCTGAATCTGAGGGGGGGGGGGGGGGGGTCAGCTTTTGCTAGAAGAGAGGCATGGTGTGAGCTGGAGCATTTGCTGAAGTTCAAGGATAAAATTCGTTTGTAACAGTCACGACTTAGGTGGATTCAGGAGGGTGATGCGAAATCAAAGTTTTTCCATAAATGTGTGGAACGGAAGGGGAGGTATAAAGGGATGAAAGGGGTTTGAATTGATGGTAAGTGGAAGGATGGTGTAGATGAGGTGAAATCCAGTATTAGTGATTATTTCGCTAGTCATTTTGCGTCTGGATAGACTTGTAGCAGTTCTTTGAGTCCGAGTTTCCGGGAGGGTATGAACGGGGCTGTTCTGGAGGATTCTGTAGGTGCTGAATTGGAAAAAGACTTTTCAGTGGAGGAAATTAAGAGGGCAGTGTGGGATTGTGGACTAGATCGTTGTACGGGTCCTGATGGTTTCAGTTTCCAGTTTTTCCGCACATTATGGGAGTTGCTGTGTGATGATTTTGTAGCATTTTTTACTGAGTTCCATGCCAATTCAAAACTGGTGAAGGGTATAAATTCTTCTTTTATTACCTTGATTCCAAAGGTGGCGAATCCTATGGCGATTGAGGAGTATCGACCCATTTCGTTGATTGGGAGTGTATATAAGGTGCTGGCAAAGGTGTTGTCTAATCGTATTGCTAAGTTTCTGGATGTTGTGATTTTTGGAAATCAGTCTGCTTTTATTGGAGATAGAAATATTCTGGATGGGGTGCTGATTGCTAATGAAATTGTGGATGAAGCAAAAAAGAAGAAGAGGAGCCTATTTTTATTTAAGATAGATTTTGCGAAGGCTTATGATTCAGTTAATTGGCAGTTTCTTCTTGAGATGATGAAGGTGTCGGGGTTTGGGGAGAAGTGGTGTCGTTGGATAATGGAATGTGTTTCTTCAGCTGAGGCTTCAGTTCTTGTGAATGGGAGTCCTTCTAAACCTTTTAAGATGGAGAGGGGGCTTAGACAGGGAGATCCTTTGTCTCCGTTGCTTTTCTTAATTGTGGTGGAAGGTTTGAGTAGGATGATGAGGAAAGTTTATGCTGATGGGTTTTTTAAACCATGGAGAGTGGGTTCAGCTGGGGTGGAGGTGTCGCATTTACAATATGCAGATGATTCTATTTTGTTTGGTGAGGCAAGTGTGGAAAATATTAGGACTTTAAAGTGTGTATTGAGGTGTTTTGAGTGGGCCTCTGGACTGAAAATTAATTTTCAGAAGAGCTGTCTAATGGGGGTTGGAGTCGAGACAGATTCTATTGAGGAGTGGGCTGATTTGCTGAACTGTGGAGTTGGTACTGTTCCGTTTGATTTTCTGGGTCTTCCTGTTGGGGCTAAACATTCTGATAAGAGGGTTTGGGGTAAAGTGGTGGATCGGTTGAAGTGTCGCTTGCAAAAGTGGGAGAATAAGTTTCTCTCGTTTGGTGGAAGACTTGTGCTCACTAATGCGGTGTTAACCTCGTTACCTTTATATTTCCTTTCTTTCTTTAAAGCTCCTGTGTCTGTTCTGAACCAAATCAAAAGTATTCAACGTCATTTTCTTTGGGGTGGATCTTTGGGTGGGTCTAGAAGAGTGGCTTGGGTTAAGTGGGTGGCCATTTGTAGGTCAAAGGAGGAAGGGGGGTTAGGAGTTAAGAATTTGGAGGATTTTAATGTGGCGTTGTTGGGTAAGTGGGTGTGGAGGTTTTTGTGTGGTGGTGAGGCATTGTGGATTAGAGTCCTAAAGTCGAAATATGGGGATTTTTCTAGGTGTTTAGAGAGGGCTGCGAGTGGGAAGGTGTGGGGGAAGGGGTGGTCGTGGTGGTGGTGGGATTTAGTTAAGCGAGTGGGGGATAGGGGCTGGTTTTTGGAGGAGGTTAGGCGTCGTGTAGGTGATGGGAGGTCGACTAGTTTTTGGGAAGATGTTTGGGTAGGTGGTGGTGGTAGGCTGAAGGATTTGTTTCCGAGGTTGTATAGTTTGGATTGAAAGCAGGATTGTGTGGTACATGATAGGTTGGTAGTGGAGGATGGTGTATTGGTAGTCAGGTGGGATTGGAGAAGAGGTCTGTTTGTGTGGGAAGAAGAGTGTGTGAATTCACTCATTGCTGTTGTAGAAAAGTCCTGTAAGTTTTCTTCTAGTGCATATTTTTGGGAGTGGAAGTCTTCATCGGAGGGTGCTTATACGGTGCGCCTTGGTTATCAGAAGTTGAGTGTTTTACGGGTAGTGCAGGTGGATGATTATCTAAGGGAGTTGACGAGGTTTGTTTGGAATAAATTATATCCGCTAAAGGTCAACATTTTTGTGTGGAAGATGGTGCAGGATCGTATTCCTACTCTACAGAATTTGAAGGCGCGACATGTAATCCATGAAGATCAACAGGCCTTTTGTAAAATGTGTGTTGAAGATCAAGTAGAAACAACAGATCATCTTTTTTTGGGCTGTAAATTCGCAACTGCTGTATGGGCTACTTTGGGCCCTTGGTTGGGTTTATCTATTCCTTGTGAGACTGATGTTCGCGTTTTGATGGTGAACTTTTCCAATATGGTGACGACTGGTTCTCGAGAGAAGTGGCAAGTTATCTGGCATTGTACTGTGTGGATGATTTGGAAAGCTCTCAATGATTTATTTTTCAAAGGCTCAAAGCTGAGCCATTGGAAGCTGGTGCAGAAAATAAAATGTATGGTCTGGTGTTGGTTGACAGGAAAAAATGCGGTGTTGAATTTTTATTCGCTTACTGATTGGGAATTATGTCCGAAAGATGTCATCAATGTCAAGCTGGAAGTGAGGCCAACAGAGTCTGCTGCCTAGTGTTTGGTTCTGTTGTGGTATCTTCCCATCTTATTCAGGTGAGCTCTCTTGTTCTTCTCGTCCTCGTTGATTTTTCTTTTGACACCACTATGGTAAATCACTCCTCGTTTCTTCCTTTCTTCTTCGAGGGGTATTTAACCATTTTGGGTTTGGGTCTTCTCCTAACTCTTGGCTCGTACCTTTAGAGGTTGAGACACGCTAGACGACGGAGTTAGACAAACGTTTCGTCTGGGAATTTTCTTCATGTGAAGAGTGAATTTTGAGAGTTTTCCCTGAGTCTGGTGGTGTTTATATTATGTGCAGAGTCCTGTGGCGTTTTTTACTGTAGCCCTTTTTTGCTTTGATAGTTGAGTGTGTTTTTCTATGGGAGTGGTTTTTTGGTTGTATTTTTTGGCTGCATTGGCAGTATGTATTGTTTGTATGGGTTGTGAATACTACTTGTGTTTGGCCTGATTGATAATAAATTTTAACTTCTTCTTCTTCAAAAAAAAAAAGATGTTTTAAGCATCAATGTTATTGTTTTAGTTTGTGTTGCATGTTCCTTCTTTGTTTTTAAGAACCAATGTGATAGTTTTGATGGGAGTTGTTATGGTTTTAACCCAGTTAATGAATGTTTTAAGCAGGTGCTGATGATGACATCGAGTTTGATGATAGGTATCTCAAAGGTGTCACTGCAGTATTGAAGCAACAAACACAAGCACAAAAGTAACAAAAGGCAGGAAGCTGAAGTTCACCAACGAGTTTAATCGAAAAATTTATATTTTAACAACTCAGTTTGCATTTGCAACAAAAAACACCGAATGCACGTTTATTGTAATTTTTTCCTATGAGAACAGATGTTTTAAAACCTTTAGACGACTGCATGTTTCAATATTGTAATGATTGAATATTTCAAGTAGCTTATTTTAAGTTTGTTTATTGATGTTTTAATGGCATCTATGAAACTTTTAGACTTGTTTATAGTGGTTTAATAATATTAGATTGTAACTTAAAACTATAACAAGCCATCTTAAAACTATTATGTAGCTTCTTTAAACCATCACACCATCTCTTAAAAATTAACAAAAGAGGTTAAAACTATAATTGAAACATACAATACCGACGCATTAAAACCATCACATAATCTCTTAAAACATTAACAAAATGCGTTAAAAATGTAACTGAAACTTTCAATAATAACAACTTAAAACCATAACATAATATATTATAAGTATAACGAAAAAGGTGTTTCTCGACGGTTTTTTAAGAAACTCGACCGGTCAAACCGCTAAAACTCAAAAATCGAAAAAAAAAAAAAAAAAAAAAGAGCCCTTTACTTTCCTATCTTTGAGGAAAATCTTACATTTTCCAAGACTTGGCAAATGTCAAACAAACAAACGAATATTGTGTATGGTCTGTGTATGATATTCTATCACCCTCCAAAACCAACAAAAACGCCGATCCATGTGTCAAGGGAGGTTTCTCGAGAGCAAACTTATGAAACTTACATATAAATATAGTTTCAGATGAAAGCATATGAAAATGTTTTGATGTGGTTTTATAAATCCATGAAGATTAGGAATTCAAGTAGTGCATGCCATATTGTATGAATTTACTTTCCTGTTTTGCAAATTATACTTGTACATTTTGGGAGAGCTCCCACTTCAAACCCAGACCAAACAAATGGTTCATTCAAAAGGGTTGGGTCTATAGATCATATCAAATCAGATTTCGGTCTCATTCGGGCTATATTAAAAACATTATGTCATTTTTATATCTGGTTAATTTGAATCGCAGTTCAGAGTAATCGCGCCGGTTTTAAGGATCGTATCTCGACTCACAAGGGGACGGAGCGTTACATATGATATTAAAGCGTAACCGTCCTTGTCACGTCCCCAAACCTGAGAGCAGTGCGGATAATTGGTCCAAACTTCAGAGACATGGTATTGGATATCCCATCCAAGGTTTGATGAGGACGTCGATCAATTTAGGGGAGTAGAATGTAATACTCCGCATCCCACATCGGTTAAAAACGAGAGGGAGATATGGTATATAAGTAGACCACCACTCCCACCTAGTATGAGACCTTTTTGATAATTTTAAAAGCAAATCCGTGCACTCTCTGGCATAAAACTGACAATATCATACTAGTGTGACGTGTGTGACCCAAGTCAGACGTAAACACGCAGATCCAAAGGGCTGGGCTTCGACCTGCAAGGGGACGGTGTGTTACAAATGGTATTAAAGTCGAGCCAATTCAAAATCCACAAGGAGTGGACGGTTGGGTCCGAGCAAGGTGTGACGAGGACGTCGCACAATTCAAGAGGGAGTGAATGCAACGCCCCAAAGTTTGAAGAGAGCTTAAAGGAGTTGAGAATGTTACTCATACCAATAATTAAGGTGCACATTTCTTTTCGAAAATACATCCATAAGAACTCAATAGTTAAACGTGCTTGATTTGGAACAATCTTATGATGGGTGACAAACTAGCGCGCACGAGTGAGGCAAAATGTACAAGAAACTTGTGTTAGTACAGTGGGGCAAGTATATAAGTGGAGAGCAGTCCAGGAGTAACCGCGCCAGCTTAAAGGGTCAGGCCTCGACCTGCAATGGACAAGGCGTTACAAATGGTATCAGAGCCGAGCTAACCAGAAACCAACAAGTGGTAGACAGTTGGCCCAGCAAGATTCGACGTGGATGTCACACTTAATTGGGGGTGAATGTAACGCCCCAGAGTTTTAGAAAAGTTTCAGAGAGCTTAATAGGATTGTGAATGATACTCATATCACAAGGTTCACCTTTCTTTTTGTGAATCCATCCATAAGAACCCCGAAATTGAGAGTGAATATTCTGGAGCAATCTTAGTATGAGTGATCAACTGGAAAGTATCATCATGCGCGTACAAGACAAAATGCACTGGAAAGGACATGTGTTGGTACAATGTGGCCAGCATATCACCCATATAGTAGGCCATGAGTAATTGTGCCGGCCCGCAAGGGACGGGGCATTACATTGAGAGTTACTTCCTCCGTTCCGGATCAAGCTTCCCGCTTTGACTTTTTGCGGTCAAATTTTTCCAACTTTGACTACGAATTAATATTAAACCGCAAATGTAAAATGTTCAATTTTTTTATAGAATGAAAATTTAACCCCGTCGAATATAAAGAACACATTCGTCTTGAGCTTGTACTTATATTTCAGCTTCCTTACGTGGTCACTCTTTAGTTCTCTTGAGATTTCAAGTTTATACCTAATAGAGGGATGGGTAGATCATCACTTTACATGTGATGAGGCATGGTACACGGTTATAATGTAAGAAAAAAAAAATGATCGATTCGTGTTTGTAACGAGTCCTATGAAGCTTACTTGCAAATTGCATGGAAAGTGAAAGTTAAAAAGGAGAATCACATTAATAAGGTCAATTTCGGGTGAGTTGGTGGAATAGCAGAGGAGCGAATTAATTATAGCTAGAATTTATTTCTCTGATTTATAAAAAACCAACATTGAATGTTGGACAACAATTCCCAACTTCCCACGATCTAAATCTAGATTTATTTTCCATGCATGTGTGAGCAATTAATAATTCTTTAAACAGTGATTAGTGTTCAGAAACAGTGTACTGACAAGAACTCGTTAGCAAGAAACATAAGTAACCAAGAAGAAAAGGACGGTTACCTAGCTAGCTATATACCAGTTACTCAAATGAAGAGAATATATGAATGGTGGGGTTTGTTAAATCCGGTATTAAATTGATCTCACCTTTCACTTTAGCGATGGGTGATCCATCATGTGAGACCCACTACTGATGAAGAGGCATCACCTAAGTAGACGAATTAATTTTTTCGAATTGGGGTTGCTAACAATAATAAAGTTTGATTTGAAGCTATTGGGTTTATAATTACATTTGGCATGCTATGACTTGGATGTTAACTAGATTAATTAGACAATTTAATTGGTAATTACACTTTATCTAAATAAAAATAAGTTTGGGTGCGTGATAAAATTTGGCAAAATTAAAAAGTAGTACATGGTAGTGGAAAAAATTGATTTAGAGACAATCAACTTTTTTATTATTGATCTTAGTACAACATTGTCAAATGAGTGATTATGAATGATTATTGAAAAATATAAAAAGACAATTATACCCTTCCCAAATATCAGTTACAAAGTTCATTATGAATATATTAATTGAGCTGGAGTAAATGCAGAATGTAACTGTAGACACATATCAATATTCTTTCAGACATATGTCAACGCCTATACATAATATGTCTGTAGCATTAACGGACATGTTTAGTATCTGACACTTTTGGACACATATCAGTACTCTTTCAGACATATGTCAGTGCCGGTACTGACATATGTTTGTGGTATATAAACATGTTCATAATCTGCACTTGCAGAGTTATTTATTAACATATTAAACATGAAATATGAAACTTTGCATAAACAAAACATTATGGACAACGTGGAAATTTGTAGGAAATGTTGAATATATTAATTGATGTTTTAATTAACTTGGTTTTGGTAAGTTTAATTAGAAAAATTACATACACACCCCCTTCTTAGATGCCCTTCTCACATCTGACTACCACTCAGATCAACAATTACATCAAAATCTAAAAAGTTATTTTTGAGTTGACCAACTTATAAGTTGAAATAGTTTGTGCCAAATCCAAACAGGCCCTTATCCAAATAGTACCATTTTAATTAAAATATATGGAAACATAATTACAAAAAATTGCAATATTCCCCACTCCTTCCTGCCCACATACGTTACAGTACCAAATCAACCATTATCCACCATTGAATAACTGAAACGCAACAAGCAAATTCCTATTCTGGCCGATCTGTAAAGTGGGTTGTTCGGTAGGAGCTCCTCTCACATCCGTTCCTCTCCCGTTGGTCGAGCCCTTTTCAAGTCGGAACTCCCTATTTCGGTAACACATACGACTACAGTCTACAACAGGCAGGCAACCCCGTCTTCTCTCTATACTGTGCGAAATTGAGTAGACGACTGGAAGAAATGAAAAGTAACCAAACACAAATAAATTTGTAAAGGGTGAAATCAAGTCTCTCCTACCTCCAATCTCTATAACATCGCGCTGAAGATGATGTTGGTTCTTGTGATCGATTATATGTTGGTGAAGAATAGGGTTGAATCTGGGTTGAGTTTGGTTGTGATTGAATTCGAATTTAAAAAATCAGGGATTGAATTGAATGTTTCAGAAACTTAAAACCCCTGCTTTTGAGAATTAGGGTTGTACCAGGGACTTGGATTGCAAAATGGATTTTAATGGACACTTCAAATTCCTTTCAATTTGGTCCATAAATAGTTTCTGATTTGCAATTAAATATTGATTTTTTTTTAAAGTTATACTTAAATTCTGAAAATTGTATTATTATTATTATTATTATTATTAATTCTTTGTAATTTTAATACTTTTTAGAACAAATTTTTAGTTGTAGGGGTTGGAAATAAGAAGTTTTAATTTTAACTTAAGAATTTAATTCTATCCAGGGACTTGAGTTGTAAATAATCATCAAACATCAATTACATTCAAGCTCATCATTTAGTTAAGGCTGTTTGGCAATTTTCACAAGTTGATATTTGAACAGGGGCAAAAATGGCTTTTCCAGGTGTTTAGGGGTAAATCCTTAACACTAATAAGTTCTTGCAAGTCTTGATCCTAATCCTTTCCAAGTATCCTAGTCCTCCAGGTGCGTTCCTAAGCTCCAAGGTAGCTTCCGGTAAGGACCTGTATTAAGACTAAGTGTGTGTGTGTGTGTGTGTGGGGGGGGGGGGGGGTAGAACGATAAACCCGGTTTGCTTGTCGTCAAACCGGATAGAGACTTTACTCGAGAGAGAGATCGTTTAGTCTACTCTGTATAGTATTTTGGGGATGAGTTTGTGATATGACTTACCTTGAGTTATGGGAACTTGTGCCATATTTATACTTATCTCATGAGATGGAGTAGCCCATGAGATCATGCCAAGTGTACGTCTTAGATTAAGACACCCATGGCCCATTAGATTGTCTTAACCCATGACCATTAGTTGGGCCTTGAGGGGTGGTTTAGTCTTTTGGTCTCTTGAGTAGCCTTTAAGAAGTAGGTCGATCTGGACTCTGGAATTGATCCGAGCCTTCGTGTCCGTGTCTTGACCAAAACATTCTTCCTAATGACCCTTAAGGGTCCGAGGCATGACTCAGAGGCAGATCTTGGTCAGTCTAGACGTGTACGTTTGGTCTTTTCATCTATGAGGCGTCCGACCCATTGATCGTCCAATCCGTTTGGCATCCTCGGACGTTCAAACGCCCTTCATCTGTGTATTTAATTGATAGGGGCCGGATCAATGGTGAGGAAGGTAGGACCAAGGGTCCGTACCCACTTAGCCCTTTATGCCATGTTCCGTAGTCCTTATTTATGTAAGGGAGTCAGACCCCTAGTTGGGTCGGACCAACATTGGGGTTGGACCGTCCTTTTACATTGGTTGACCCAAGAAAGCTGTTGGTGTCGGACCGCCTTTGTATGGCTCTTAGGCCTTGATGCGCTTTAGGACATGTTGGTCCAGATAACGGCAAAGTAAAAGACTAGGGGGGGGGGGGTGAATAGTCTTTTAAAACTTTTGTCGATAAACACAGTTTCTCAGAAACCTGGGGGTTTCTGATACTTAAGTTCAGAGCGCGGGAGACTTTAAGATAAGTAAGTGCAGAAACAATAAGTATGTGTGTGTGTGCTTTGCTGAAATGTAAATACAGAAAGGTAAATGACACAACAAGTATAGTGGTATCTGGAGGTGGCGTAATCCTCCAACTAATCCACTTCGGTCTTTCTGAGACCTAGAATTCACTAGAACAGATAATTGAGTTCACCTTACAATAATCCTATTCTAAGATTCCTAAACAAATGGTTCCCAACCAAATGTTCCCCCTGAGTTATTCCCCAGCTCCTAGAGCTAAGTACTTCTCTACTCAGATAACCTTGGAGTTATTCCCTGATTTCCCAAATCAAGTACTTCCTCTACTCCACGCCTTGATGGTGTTGGTTATAAGGTTTTGTCGAAAGGATTCGTATAAATTTTCAGTTATGTTTACAGAGAGCAAATGAGCGAGACTACTTAATACACTTGTTCGGTGGATGGCGATGCTCTCTTCTTGACCCAAGTAATTGATGTCCGCTTACGGAGAATGAGCTTGAAAGGGTATCGATAGTTCAACTCTTTCACGAATAACAATCTCTTGTTAAGGTTCAGACAACTTAGAACTACTAGTGATTCTTCAAAATGTAAAGCTTTCAGAAAGGATAGTAGAGTGCTTGAGAGAATACTTTGCTTGATGGTAAGTTTGGAAGATAGAGCGTTCTAAGGTATGTTCTTCAAGCATCTAAGTGTGTGATATATATAGATAAATTTGAGAGGCGTTTGAATTGTATCCGTTGTGCTCTCTATCAAATTATATCCGTTTATATCTTGAACTATGTACTCAGAAGTCACTATCTCATTTTTCAAAGAGGACTGCTTTTGCAAGATTTACGATGCATTTAATGCATAATCGTTCATTGTCCTTTAGTCTCAATGGATACATGAGCCTTTCTGATGGCTTGCATGCTCCATACTCATGATGTCATATGTCCAGAATCATATTTCGAAAGTAAGTTAATATACTTAAGAAAGGATTAAAGACATAGTCTTTCTGAGTTAGACTAAACCTTTGTGTCTTCACAAACCTTGTGCAATCTTTAGTCTTCTAATCTTCAGAAAAGCTCCATTGCTAGGATTGATCTTCATGGTCTTCTTGAAATAAAAATTACACTCAGAGACCTATAATCCTAATACAAGATTTACTAGACTAATCATACTCAGTGATTTCCTCTTTTTACAATGTTCAAGTGAACCAAGAGTACTTAATCACCTTTCTGGCTAAGATAAGAACATGTGATGAGTGATCAAAATACTAACATATATTCCTAACAAATTTCCCCCTTTTTGATCAGTCATCCATGACTATCTTTTAAATCCTATTACAAAATTGTAATCCTGGAAGAGAAAACAATCCACCACTTAATCATTTCAAATGATATTCAATTTTAGTTGAATTAAGTACAGAAAGTAAACATCAACCAAATCACAAGAAGTGATCTTTGCTGATAAGTTGTCATCTATTAACAAGTATCTGAGAGTATGATCTTCAGATAGGTACAGTTTACAGAGAGAGATGCAACTTTTACATATAGAGACTTTTAGAAACAGTCAGCAAGATTACAAAAAGTAACAAAACATACTAAGTAAATTAGAACAAAGGAGAGTCCAAGCTCCAAGAGATTATTCTAATGTTACTAGCCTTCAAGTCTTCAGAAACGCAACTCAGGTTCAAATATCTCAAGTTCTTCAGCATCCTTTCTGGATCAGTTGACATGATCATCCACTTTTCTGCATTCTTGGACATAGTCATAAAGAATCCTTCTGACAGAGAGCTCTGTCTTTCTGGATAAGTCACATATTTCATGGTAACTCTTGCCAAGCTTGTGATTCTTCCGCAGAAAATGTTTGACCCAGAAGTACTTTCCCCAGACCCAGGCATGGTCTACTTGCAGCTGAGACAGGTTGAAATACTTGTATATTTCTTCCAGATAATGTATATCATCTAGGTATTCATCCAATGTCATATAGAATGACTCATAGGTTGAAACACCTAGTTTGTTCTTCCTGCTGTAGCTACCATCCAGTTTTCTTACCTTGTGTACATCATCAGGTTTTGGGTAAGGACAGGCAAAAGAAAGATCCATCTTTCTGGCTTCATTCCTCTTTTCTACTTCAAAGTTTAGCCAGGCATGAAGGTGCTCAGGTTTTAGCAATTCTGGCTTGCCTTCTCTCCATTTCAGGATCTGGTTGAGGATGGGAGTTGGAAACTTATCATTGACAAGTAGATGTTGTAGTTCCAGAATCCAATACCCTCTCTTGTTCAGAATGCACCTATATGAAGATTCTTCATTACTGGTCTTCATATACTCAATGTGGGCATCAGTTGGCCTTTCTTGATGTGTTTCATTGTTTACTCTGCCTGACTGGAAATCCCTTCTTGCTTTTCTGTTTGGTGGCCTTCTATTAGGAGATCCTCTAACCCTTTCTTCCTGCCTTGTGAAGTAGTTGCTTGTCTTCTTTTCTTGTGAAGTGGATGTTCATCAGAATCATCCTCATCATCATTGAAGTCCAAAATTGGAGACTTGCAGCTTTCTTGACCTCTTACTTCTCCTTCTTCCTTTTCTTCTTCTTCAGAAGTCTTCTTCTCTTCTGAGATTCTAAGGGACTTGGTTCCCCTAGTTACCATACTTCTCAGCCTCCTGGCTGGTTGATCTGGAACAACTTCTTCAGCAAGGGTGTCTCCAGTGGTGTCCTTAATGACAAGTTGACTTGAGGAGGGAGGATTTGATTGTTTTCTTTTTCTTCCTCTGCCTTTCTGAGGCATCTCTTCTTCCCCCTTAGTCATGAATGACTGACTCATGATAGCATAAGCTTCAGAGAGAGTTTCAACATTTTTCTGGAGATTATTGTGCACCCTGATCAATTCTTGAAGTTCTTTCTTCAGCTCGTTGTTCTGTCTAACCAGTTCCTGCTCCTTTCTGTTGAGCTCTTCAAGCGGCCTTAGGATGGCGTTGGCTTGCAGGACAGCATGGCTGGCTTCATTCAATGTTGCATTAGCATTGTTACAATCCTCATCCCTGACCAACCCTAGGTCTTTCTGAGAGAGGGCTATGCTGGTTGCTCTGTTGAGTAAAGCAGCAGCCAATGGCTTCATCTCTTCTGGGACGGATTTTAGCACTTCTGTGTCTTGGGCAACTAGTGTCTTTCTGAGTTCCAAAAAGACACTGTTCCTTGCACGGTGCTCTTCACTTCTTGAACTACTTGGTGCAGAGAATATATGAGGAGCAAGTAGGGCTCTTTTGTGCTGAGTGACAAGTCTCTCATCTTACCTTGATAATCAAGTTGTGGGTTTCAGCATCACTATCATAATCCTTTTCTTGGATTGTTTGCAGATTGACAATCTTCTTCTGCTTTCCATCAAGTGTGCTGGCCTTCTGAGAAGATGTAGAAGGTCTTTCTGATGAAGTCTCTTCATCATCATTGTCATCCATGGCATCTATCTCAGCAGCTGTGACAACAATGGCATTTTTCAAATTTCTTTGCTCATCTAGGAGTGCCAATTCTTTGGCATTAGCTTCTTCGAGCTTCTTGATTTTGGCTTCCTTTTCATCAACAAGAGCTTGAGTCTCAATGTTGATTCTCTTCTCTTCTTCCAATACATTTCTGAGTTGTTCAATTCTAAACTCAGCGGCTGAAATTTCTTCTAAGGCATCATTGTGTTCAGCCTGTTGGGTATCTTGATGAGACTTGGGAGGTGATGATGATGGGGCTTTCTGAGCATTGGAAGGATTAGCCTGTGCTTCACTTCCTTTGTTGGCTTTCTAAATCCCACCTTGTCCAGGTTGACGATCATCATTCTGGTCATCATCATCATCATCCTTTTTCTTTGCTTCTTGGTTTGGATGCTCAGAGGGAGGTTCTTGATAATCATTTTCGTCCATCTCTTCCTCATCTTCAGAAACCAGGTTGATCACATCAGGAAGTGTGATCATCCTCCCATTAACTTCCTCTTGCTCAGTTGGGTAGGTTGTGAGCTTGCTGGGCAAGGAAGGATGGGTAACCATCTGCTCAGTTGGGTAGGTTGAAATCTGCTATAAGTCTTTGTGCTACTTCATGAATGAAGTCTTCATGCATCAGAGTGGCAAATGAGTAGGACTCTGTTGGGAACAATGCATGGATATAATCTTCCAGATTTAAGGCGATTGCTCTCTTCTCTGGGACGTCGATTACTCTGGCTAATTCAGAAAGGTCAGCCTTTCTGAGTTTCTGCCATTGTCTGAAGTACTTGAGATGTTTCTTTAAGGTGTGCTTCTGGAAGGCCTTGAGTAAATCAACTGGCACTAGACTTTGAGCCTGAAAGAAAGTGTTCAAGTTAGTTTTGCTCAAACTACTTGAGTTAGTATCTGTAAGCGAAAGAAGGCTTTTAGCATACACGTAGAAACACTAGGCTCATTATCCCGTATACGCTTGCTTGGGCACAGAGGCCTCAGATACCTTGTTGTGAGGAGAAGTCTGATCCTCATCAACTTTTCTTTCTGCTAGAACCTGAGAATTAAAATCAAATATGTTTAGAAAGCTATTGTAAAAGATAAGTGGAAAAATGCTTTCTGGGACTTCACTTACTTCCAAGTGAGGAAGCTCAGTAGCATGTTCCTCAGAAACCTTGGGGGTTTCTGGCACCTTTTCTGCAGATAGTGCTTGTTCAGCAGTTTTAGTTTCCTTTGGAGGAGATAACACAACTGTTTCTCAATCCAATTGTTCTTCTGACTAAGCCTGTAAGAACAAACATAAAAGATTTAGTAGTGGGTTTTCCAGATCATTCTTTGAAGAAGACTATTACTGATTGCTTACCTTCTCAGTAGAAGGCTCAGTAAATACTTCCTCAGAAAGCTTTTCAGCCTCTGGAATCTCTAGGTTTTGGGGTGTTGGTTCCACCACCACTACTTCCTCAGTTGGAGCCTAAGAAGAGACATTAAGAATATTAGAACATAAGATAAGAGCATTTTTAGTTATTTCTTGTTCAGAGATAACTTTACTACAATGGGATGTGCTCTTCTTGATGTTCTGAGGTTGGAGGAACCTCTTCTTGATTCAAGGGGGTGGACAGGTTTTCTTCCCCCTGAAAGTGTGTCTCCAAGTTGGCCTGTAACAAATACAGCTTATGAGTAACAAGTTAACATTCATTTATGTTGACATGTTAGATACAAACTATCTTTGTTACCTGAATAGAGTCAGGCTGATCATTAATCTCTTGGACTTGTGGTGATTCCACAGTCTCTCTGTGCTCATTATTGTTCTCATTTGCAGTATCATTCTAAGTCTCCATCTCAGTTTGATCCCTTTCTGAGAGTTGAGATCTCTCAGAAGGTTGAGGAACCTGTTTAAGAACAGGGTTTTCTTCAGCAATATTAAGTGCTGGCATTGTGAATGTAGAAGCAATGGCAACATCTTCCATCATTCTATCTTCCTCACCCAGGCCTTCTTCTTCCTGCTGGGCAGAGGGGCTCTTGTCTTTCTGAAGAGCTGAGCTTGATGCTCCTCCATGGGTCTCATACTTAAATCTTTTGAGTACTTTTGCAAGTACTTCATCATCCTCAGAATCACTATTTTGTGTCGGTGCAGACCCATCTATGATATTTCTATCATCTCTGGAGAGTTCTGAAGCATTCTGGTTCAGGACTCTTAGGGCATTCTGGAGTTGCCTTTCTGAGCGTTCAACATCTTCTGAGACCTTATCTCCAGAAGGTTGTGCCTCTTGTATGCTTAGGGGCTCTTTTTCTATGAGTCCTCTTTCTCTTGGCAACTGGAGGTTTAGCTTGAGCTTGCTCAGAAACCTCCTCACCTTGCTGTGCAGTTTCTTCTTCTTCTTCTGCCTTTCTGAGTGCGTTCTCAGCAGCAATTTTCTCCTTTTCTTCAAAAGCGTGTCTGAAAAGGGAGTTGGTGACTGGGATTTCCTGCCTCTCTCTGAAAGTGATTCCCATTGTTTCTAGAATGTAACAGATTCTGAGACCAAAGTGCATATTGGCTTTTGGCTCAGCAAGGCCATTGATGATTTTGGGCTCAAATTATGTCCAAGGAATTTGTTGAAGGCGTACTTCCCCCAATTGAAGTGGGTTTCCTGCCCTTCATGCTTCTTGTTCAGAATATGCATCATCATCCATCTCTCTATGCTTATCTGGTCTACTCCACCTTTGTTGCCATCAAAGCAACGGACCAGAATAAGAGCTAAAGTACTCCAGTATTTCTGGAGATGACTAGTTCTGATGGCTTTCAGAACAAAGTCTCCTGGGCAACCTTTTGCATTTTCTAACTGGATTGCTTCAAATAGTTCTTTGACGCCTTGAATCATGGAAGCGTCCTTGATGTTGATGTCTTCAAATGTTCCTCGATTTTTCAATCGGAATATCTTGCAGAAAGTCTTGCAGTCTAGAACAATTTCTTGTCCTTGGACTTCAGTCTGCATGTATTTTTCTTCTTCATCATTCACAACTTTTGTGAAGATTTTGGAGTTGTTATAGAACTCCGGACATCCAATGGATAGTCCACTGAGTGCAAGATAGAAGCTTGTAGATATGGGAATTCTTCAGCATCCCCAATATCAGTTTCCTTTCTGGTTTTGAAGGTATAACTGCTGGTACATATCTCTTCACTAGAAAAGCTCCCCAATTCATTTTGTGGTTAGGGTTCCAGTCTGATGGGGTAAACTTTTCCAGAAGGCATTTATTCAACACCTTAAGTTCCTTTCCTCCTTGCTTTTCAGCAGGAGCAAATGATACGGCCTTAGGGTTCTTGGTGGTCATCTTCTTGGGTGCCATCTCTTATATAGAGTTTTGAATGAGTGTTTTTCAGATGAATTTTGCGCAATTAATCGGGATTAGTCTGTCTTTTCAGAAGACTAAGCACAAGAAGTTGAGTTTTGCAGAGGGGTTTTGCAGAAATCTTGAGAGATTTTGGTAAAAGTGTTTGTCTTTTGCCCAAATCCTATATATATAGCAGACAAAATGTACATAGATACAACATACATATAGCTGAATATGAATGCGTGTCTTTGCATCTGCATAGGCGTGGTACGTCCTTTGTACTTCATTAAATGCGTAGTGGGCCATGTCTGCATTTATCAACAGACATTACTTGCTTTGTTTTAATCTCAATCGTTGAGATCAAACGTTTATTCATCAAGGGCTTATGTTGAATATCTTGTAATGATATCAATCAACAAATGGTAATGTGCCGACTTGATGGATTTTTAATATGCTACATTCATTGTGTCACTTAGTAAAGAGTAGGAACACTTAATCGTTTGAGCTTATCATTCTGAGTGTCAAGTCCTTATCTATATATTGTTTATCATGAAAATGGTAAAAATACAAGACATTGCACATGTTTGACTTTCAGAACTTATACCTTTTGGGCTTTGTGTGTCCATTTCTCTTTATGACTAAATAGCTTTCTGAATTCAAGTGTCAGAAGCTTCAGTTGTTTGAATGTATTTGACCCACTCTTAGTAAGTAAGTTCTAGTCTTATTTACTTATTGAGTGTGTACCAACCTTTGCCTTTCTGGATACCCGTTCCAGAAATATTTTGCCTTTCTGAGTGTTGCTACTCAGAAACCTTTGCATCACTTCTTATCAACTTGGCTTTCTGTGAACCTGTTCTCAGAGGCCTACTCACTTATTCAGACTTTAGAGATTCAGGACAATTTCTCAGTCCTTAGGCAACTCCATTAATCCAAGATTGTGTCTCAAAGTCAAGAACCGGCTTTCTTGTAAGGGCTTAGTGAAAATATCTGCAAGTTGGTCTTCTGTGCCAATCTTGAGTATCTCTATATTGCCTTTCTCAACATGGTCTCTGATGAAGTGGTGTCTAACATCAATGTGCTTTGTTCTGGCATGGAACTTGGGGTTCTGTGTGATTGCAATAGCACTTGTGTTATCACAGAAAATGGGAGTTTTCTCTTCATTGAGTCCATAGTCTCTGAGTTGTTGTTGAATCCACAGAATTTATGTTGCACAACAACCAGCAGCAATATATTCAGCCTCTGTGGTAGAAGTTGCAATTGAGTTCTGTTTCTTGCTAAACCATGAGATAAGTCTAGTTCCCAGAAACTGACAAGTTCCTGAGGTACTTTTCCTATCAAGCATTGATCCAGCATAATCAGCATCTGAGTAACCAGCCAAACTCAATCCACTTTCTTTAGGATACCACAACCCTACATCTACTGTACCTTTCACATACTTTAATACTTTCATAGCAGTGTTGTAGTGTGATTGCATTGGATTTGTTTGAAATCTAGCACACACTCCAACTGCATATTGAATATCAGGTCTGCTTGCGGTAAGGTAAAGTAGTGAACCTATCAATTTCCTATACTTGTGTTCATCAACACTCTTATCTGATTCAGTATAGGTCATCTTGGTTCCTATGCTCACAGGTATCTTGGCATTCTTTTCAGAAGACTTAAGATTGAACTTTGTGAGCATGTCTTTTGCATACTTTGTCTGACTAATGAATATTCCATCATTGAGTTGCTTGACTTGCAATCCTAGAAAATAGTTCAATTCTCCCATCATGCTCATCTCAAATTTACTTTTCATGAGATTTGCAAAGTCATCACAAAGTTGCTTGTCCTTAGATCCAAATATAATGTCATCAACATATACTTGAACTAAGAGTAGTTTCCCATCATGATTTAAAGTAAATAAAATTTTATCAACTTCACCTTTCTTGAAACCACTTTCCAGAAGGTATTTGGCCAAAGTGTCATACCATGCTCTTGGAGCCTGTTTCAGTCCATAAAGAGCTTTCTGTAGCTTATAGACCATTTTACTTTCTGAGGAAACTTCAAAGCCAGGTGGTTGCTCAACATAGACTTCCTTAGCAAGTTCACCATTCAAGAATGCATTTTTGACATCCATCTGATAAACTTTAAAATCTTTATGAGCTGCAAAGGCCAGAAAGAGTCTTATTGCATCCAATCTGGCTACTGGTGCATATGACTCATCAAAATCTAAACCTTCAGTCTGGGTGAATCCCTTGGCAACCAACCTTGCTTTGTTTCTGGTTATTTCACCAGATTCATTCATCTTGTTTCTGAAAACCCACTTAGTTCCAATCACAGATATTCCTTCTACAAATGGAACTAGTTTCCAGACTTTTTCTTTCAAACTGATCCAACTCTTCTTGCATTGCAGAGATCCAGTCTTGGTCTCTTAATGCTTCTTCTATAGTTTTTGGTTCAATGTTTGAGATAAAAACATCCAAAGAGAGAATTAGCATTTTCAGCTATTGCTCTCCTAGTCCTAACACCTTGATTGATTGGTCCAATCACATCTTTTGCAGGATGATCCTTGATCCATCTCATCATGGGTTTAGGGCTAGTAGGGTCAACATCTATGTGATCTGAATGTGAATCACTATGATTATGACTTGATACTTCTTCAAGATTCTGTGACATTTTGTACCTCGGAAAGGCGGTGAATGTCCGACACTTGCTCGATGTGAGAGCTTTACGGGACATGCACATCGGAGAGGTCATTTCCAGAGTTAGCTCTCTGATGAACATCTTCAGTTTCCATTTCTGGAATTCTCATAGGAAATTCTTCATCATGTCTGAGAATCATCTGGTTGTTACTAGGCATTTCATGCTTTTCTTCGTCAGAGTCATCCTCCCTTTCCACAATGATGTTTTTCCTTTCTGAGGGTTCTTCTTCAGAATCCTTTATCATTAGTTCCTTGAACCTTTCTGAGAGTTCATCAGCAAGGGGTGTTTTCTTGCTTCCTTCATAGAATACAACATGAACTGATTCTTCAATCTTCTTTGTTCTTTTGTTGTTAACTCTGTATACTTTGTTATTCATAGAATAACCAAGAAACACGCCTTCATCTGCCTTTGGTTGAAATGTTCTTAGATACTCTTTTCCATTGTTAAGAGCAAAACATCTACAACCAAATACTTTTACATGTTTGATATTAGGGGGTCTACCAACCAAGAGTTCATATGGGGTCTTGTCATGGTGTTTGTTTATCAAACATCTGTTCTGAGTGTAGCATGCTGTGTTTACAGCTTCAACCCAATAAACTTCACTTATCTTAGTGTCAGCTAGCATTGTCCTTGTTGCTTCTTTAAGTGTTCTATTTTTCCTTTATGCAACACCATTTTGTTGTGGTGTTCTTACAGAGGAAAGTTGGTGTTGTATACCTTTGCTGGTACAAAATTCCTTTATGTACTGGTTGACAAACTCAGTACCATGGTCTGTTCTGATTGCAGATACCTTGTCATTTTTCATGACTTCAAGCTTATTCAGCAAGTTTGGTATCTCCATCCTTGCATCAGATTTGTGCTTCAAAAAGACAACCCAAGTGAATCTTGAGAAGTCATCTACAACAACAAGACCATACTTCTTTCTTGCATAACTAGTTACAGATGATTCAAAAAGATCCATGTGTAATAGTTGCAGTGGTCTAACACTAGAGTGTCTGGTTTTGGACTTGAAAGAGATTTTGGATTGTTTCCCCATCTGACAGGCAGAACAGATACCATCCTTTCTGAAAGATGTTTTGGGAAGGCCAACCACTAACTCTTTCTTGGCAAGTTTGTTCAGAGTTTTGAAATTAAAGTGACTCATTCTTTTGTGCCATAACCAGTGCTCTTAGGTGACTGGTGACTCACCATGATACATTCTTCAGTTGTGGCAGATGCCCAATCGGCAACATAAAGACTTCCTTTCCGCCGAGCAACTAAGACTGTCTGCTTTGACTCATTGTCAATAAGTTTGCAATACTTTGCTTTGAATTTCATAGTAAATCCCTTGTCTACAAACTGGCTCATGCTAAATAGATTATATTTCAAACCCTTAACATGTAATACGTCAGTGATTGTTAATGATCCTAATTTGACGTTGCCAAATCCCAAAGAGGGATTTAATTCTCCTCCAGCAAATCTGATGTCTGGTCCATTGTTGCAAGCTTTGTAGTTGACCAGATTTGCTTTGTCTCCTGTCATGTGCTTTCCGCATCCACTATCAAATAGCCATTGACCCTTAGTCCAAGAGGCGTTCTGCACAAAACAGGAAACAGGAGTTAGGTTCTTGCTTCAGAGATAGAACCATTTAGACTAAACATTCTTCCAGTAGGAATCCACATTGTGGTAAATTTCTTGGGAGTTTGTTTTTGTCTAACTTGATCAGAAGGAGATGCAATAAAATCAGTAATTTTGATCTCAATCTTCCTTCTTGGGGTGTTTCTAGGTGTTCCTTTTGGTGCTTTCGGACCACAGGTTTCGGGTTGCTTTTCAGCAAACTTAGCCTTTCTGGCCAGGTTCCTTCTAGCTCTGGCATTCAGTTTTTCAGTGGCTTGAGATTTCTTCCACCTCTGTCTACTGCTACGTGAAATATCAGCCTTGCGCCATTGTTCTTGTCCTTCCTTATATTGTTGCAGAAGAACTTTTCCAATAGCACGATAGCCAATGCCATTTCGAACACCTTTGGCTTTCTGAATGCGCTCTTCAGAAGCCTTACTAGTTTCTGCACCATCTTTATTTTCATAAAATGATACAGTAGAGAATTTGCCTATTCCAGCAATTCTTCTTTTCCTAGTAATGTAGCAATGTGGATGGTTGCATGTCTGAGGGTTGTGTTTCTTTTCAGAATCCTTATCCACAAGTTTCTTGTGAACTTGTTGTTCTTTCAAAGGCTGGGTTGCTACTCCTTTTCCTTTATCAACTACCCTAGCTTTCTGACCAATGCTATAGGTGGTTGAAGAACCATTCTGTTGACTTTTTACAAAGGTCAACCTATCATCACTCTTCTTCAGAGGAGATGAATTACTCGATTGTTCATCAAGTCCAAGTCCACCTTTCTTAGAGGGATCTCTCAGATAGGATTGAACCTCAGTGAGAGTGTCACTAGCTTTTGCATAAGATTGGAAGGATAGCTCTTTCTTTCCGAGTTCTTCATTTTCAGAAAGCAGCTTCATCAATTTCTTATTGAGTTCATCCAAGGCTAGTTTGTGAGAATTTTTATTCTCAGATATCTGAGATTTCAGAAAGGCTATTTCAGCGTTCTTGTTCTCAGATACTCTGGTTAGCTCAGAAACCTCTTTTTCAAGAATTTCTTTGCTTTCTTCTAGAATTCTGGTTTTGGATTGTGCTTCCAGAAATTCTTTCTCATAACGATCCAATTCACTCTTGACCAACTCCAGATCCTCAATTCCATCATCACTCTCATAGTACAGAAATTGTGAATTGTTAGTTACCTCATCAGCCATAAGACACATTTCGATGTTGGAGATGTCTGGACCGAGAATCTCAAAGAACTCCACATTTCATTCTTCTTAAGACCGAAGTCGATTACGTCGTGGGTGATTCCACACAATTCTGGTGATGGTAGGTTTGAGTCATCTGAATCTCCATCTTCAGAATCTGTCTCAATGTCTAGAGCATCAAATTGAATTAGAATCTTCTTCCTTTCTTCAGTCAGTAAGGCCCTTTGATTTCTTTTGAAATTTCTTCTGTCCTTCTTGTCACCTGTCTTGTGCTTGTTTAAAGCAGGACAATCTCTCTTGAAGTGACCAGGCTTTTGACAATAGAAACAGATGTCATTTCCTATTCTGACTTCAGTACTAACACCTTTCTGAATGGGGGTGTTCAGAGAGTTGTTCATTTGTATGTTCTTGTACTGATGATAGTTTGGGCCAAGATGCTTTTTCAGCTTTTCTTTAGCTTTTCTCCTCTCAATTTGTTGACTCACAAATTTCTTCATGTGTCTTACTGCAAGAGCATTTTCTTCAGATGCTTCTTTGGTATCCTTCTTTTCAGAAGTACCTTGAGAAACTAGAGCAACAATTTGTAGCTTTTCAGCTGTTTGTTCTCTCTGAGTTGTCTCATAGTCTACAGTAGCAAGATGAGAGAAGAGCTCTACTGGAGTAATATTTGGCATCCCTTGATTGAAATAAAAGAACTTAGTGTGTTCCCAGTTGTGATTGAGACTTCTGACAATAGTCTTAATCTTTTACTTTGGAGTATCTATTCTTTCACCAAGTGCAGCCATATCACTCATAAGAGTAAATCTGAAATCAAGTTCTTCCGAGTTTGATTGGGACCTTGTTTGAAGTTTTGGAACTTCAATTTAAGAACTTCGAACTTGTTTTCTTTGGTTTCTCGATTCCGCATAGATTTCTTCAATCAATTGCGAAACTTTCGCCATTTAGCACCACGTTTACCTTTGTATGTGCTCAGTGTCGATCGATGATTATATTACGAGCTTGACCATCCAATCATGTCTCTTGGCATCTTGGATGTCGAGCTCTCTTAGCTTGTCTTCATACATAATGCTTCCACGAGCAACATGACCACTATCACTAGCGACCATATCCTCGCTTCCATCTTCCTTGTGCGAGGCTTTTCTTCCATCGGACACCTCGAGAACTTGTTTGAGTTATACGATTTTGATAGGCCCTTCATTGATGACATAAATCATCTCATCACTAATGGCCTCGGATGGAGCATCATGTTGTTCTTCCATTTCTCGTAGTTTTCTACGGTTTCGAATGGGCATCACTCAGAGACATACCTGCACACTTAACACACAAATTATATAGTCCTCAGAGAGGGACAAAGTTTCTTCACCTATCTGGGGATCTAGGTTCAGTGCAGAAGGCTTGTGAACCTCCTGCTCTGATACCACTTCTTGGTCCAGATAACGGCAAAGTAAAAGACTAGAGAGGGGGGGGGGTGAATAGTCTTTTAAAACTTTTATCGATAAACACGCTTCTCGAAACACAGGGTTTCTGATACTTAAGTTCAGAGCGCGGGAGACTTTAAGATAGGTAAGTGCAGAAACAATAAGTATGTGTGTGTGTGCTTTGCTGAAATGTAAATACAGAAAGGTAAATGACACAACAAGTATAGTGGTATCTGGAGGTGGCGTAATCCTCCAACTAATCCACTTCGGTCTTTCTGAGACCTAGAATTCACTAGAACAGATAATTGAGTTCACCTTACAATAATCCTGTTCTAAGATTCCTAAACAAATGGTTCCCAACCAAATGTTCCCCCTGAGTTATTCCCTAGCTCCTAGAGCTAAGTACTTCCTCTACTCAGATAACCTTGGAGTTATTCTCTGATTTCCCAAATCAAGTACTTCCTCTACTCCACGCCTTGATGGTGTTGGTTATAAGGTTTTGTCAGAAAGGATTCTCGTATAACTTTTCAGTTATGTTTACAGAGAGCCAAAAAGAACGAGACTACTTAATACACTTGTTCAGTGGATGGCAGTCTGCTCTTTACTGACCCAAGTAATTGATGTCCGTTCTGGAGAATGAGCTTCAGAAAGGGTATCTGATAGTTCAACTCTTTCACGAATAACAATCTCTTGTTAAGGTTCAGGACAACTTAGAACTACTAGTGATTCTTCAAGCAACAGAAAGCTTTCAGAAAGGATAGTAGAGTGCTTGAGAGAATACTTTGCTTGATGGTAAGTTTGGAAGATAGAGCGTTCTAAGGTATGTTCTTCAAGCATCTAAGTGTGTGATATACATAGATAAATTTGAGAGGCGTTTGAATTGTATCCGTTGTGCTCTCTATCAAATTATATCCGTTTATATCTTGAACTATGTACTCAGAAGTCACTATCTCATTTTTCAGAGAGGATTGCTTTTTGCGAGATTTACTGTGATGCATTTAATGCATAGTACTGTTCATTGTCCTTTAGTCTCAACGGATACATGAGCCTTTCTGATGGCTTGCATGCTCCATACTCATGATGTCATATGTCCAGAATCATATTTCGAAAGTAAGTTAATATACTTAAGAAAGGATTAAAGACATTGTCTTTCTGAGTTAGACTAAACCTTTGTGTCTTCACAAACCTTGTGCAATCTTTAGTCTTCTAATCTTCAGAAAAGCTCCATTGCTAGGATTGATCTTCATGGTCTTCTTGAAATAAAAATTACACTCAGAGACCTATAATCCTAATACAAGATTTACTAGACTAATCATACTCAGTGATTTCCTCTTTTTACAATGTTCAAGTGAACAAAGAGTACTTAATCACCTTTCTGGCTAATATAAGAACATGTGATGAGTGATCAAAATACTAACAGATATTCCTAACCGGACACGCTCTTAGAACGCCCTTAACGGATTGGACATATTTCCGTATCAACACCAGGTTTAAAGTCAAATTCGTGGAGTTGGATGTAATTGATTTTCAAAGAACAGGAGTTGCATGTAATTGTTGATCTAAGTGGTAGCCATCTGCAACATTTGCATCTAACAGGGGGCCTATATGTAATTTTCCCAAATTTAGGCTAAAGGGTATAAATGGAAGATCAATCATGACTTTGTACTAGAATCAATAAAATTTGTTTGGATAGTCCACAATCAATAAAAAGTCATAAAGTTGTACTTCCTACAACTTTCCCCATAAAATTTTGGCAAAAAATTAAACTGTTGACGGACGATTAAAAGTTTTTTAATAGACATTTGTAATGGAACAAATATAAATGAAATATGAAACGTTTGTTCTTGGTTGATTTTTGTTACCGAATGAAATACTCCCTCCGTCCCGAACTCAACTTCCCATTGATCCGGGCACATGTTTTAAGAGAAGAATAGATAGAGTAGGAGAGATGAGAATCAAGTAGGAAAGGGAGTGAATAAAGTATGATAGATTGTGAATAGTGTATATGAAAGATAGTGAATAAAGTATGAGGGATAATATTATTATAATGATAGTGGGGTATAAAACTTTTCAAATTAAGAAGGGAAAGTTGAGTTTGGAAAGGACGCAAAATGAAAGTGGAAAATTGAGTTCGGAACGGAAGAGTATAAAACATTTGCTACCGGCTGTTTTAGTCTCTAATATTTAAAATATTACATTGAAATACAAACATTTTGTTTTTGGTTGACTTTTACAAAAACGTTATGTTTACCCAAACTTTTCTTGATTAAACAATTTATTTTAAAATGGAAGTTTCATTTAGTTACACATTTGACTCAAAACTTTCAAAATATATTAATTAAATCCCAAAAATTTTATCCTTCCTAATTCGTATATTTCTTTATTTATTAAACTAGTAAAAAAATTAAATCATAAGGAGCTTCCACTCCATTGAAGCTCCGGCATTGGGCTTCTTTGGAGCTCAATTTATGAAGTTTCCACAGAGTCCTCGTTTTTAATATTAATGGAAAATTGAAAAAAATTATTTTCAGTTTAATTAAGAAAGAAGAAAGTTTAGAAATATGGAAAAGAACAGTTTTGGAGTTTATATATTAAAATTTATAAGTTTGAGTGTAATTATTTTTTAATTTGTAAGTTACATTTTATCATTCAATGTAATTTTTCAAACTTTAGAGACCTGAACAGTTAGTGTCCCTCTCAAAAGGTGTCAGGTGAAAATCGCTCTATTATATAATTAAAGCTAGTATCCGGAAACCGTTTGTATAAATGGATTAAAAATGACTGCCAAACAATATGGTTATAACTAAAATATGAGATTTACGAAAAACAACGATGTTATATACTATATATTCACATAACAAATGTCGTTTTGTTAAATAACAATAAATGTTAATACACCAATATTCAAATACAAAATAAGTAATTACACAAATCAACATTTGATGATAAAATATAAAATCATCACTATGTATTAAAACAATATATTTATAATTAAAAATAACATTCCGTACGTTTTACAAGTCCAATCACCAATTAATATAAGTAAATTCCAATACTTGTGTATATAAAGAATCCAAGTAATGAAACATGAAATTAACTTCACCAATACCATACGTACGTGTGTACACAGTATACCAATCAGTACTGTTTGTTCTTCAATAATAATTACTACTATGATATATCCATAAAAGAGCAAAAATACACAATGGTTGGTTTTATTGCATGAACAGAAATAGATGGATAAATGTTTTATTAGGTTTACTGATATACTATAACTGGTAAGAAAATGGTTGGTTTTCCACAATTTCCCATGATTTCGTGTAGATGTTAACTAGTCACTTGGGAAAAAAAGATGCATGTTTGATGAAATGAATGAATTATGAGAAGAGTAGTAAATGAACCCCTAATTTTTCTGGTAAAATTGTACAAAAAAGTATCATAAAGTTATATATAGCTCACTGTGTATATATGCATGTACATACAGATTGAGATCAAGTGGTGAACATTTGTGCAACTACCATACTACAGTATGTACTCGCGATCGAGTCACGAACCTGCTAATATAGTTAATCTTTTTCTCTCAAAACTTTGGATCCACTTTTACTAACCCTCCCCTGAACTTCAAAGTTCTGAGTAAGTCCCTGACTAAAATGAATCGACACATGATATGATTATATTCACAAACATATCAAGACAAGTGTTCTTAAATAATTGTTAATGTTTATGTTAAATTACATATGTTCATGCTAAATAATAGTAAAACTTTATTGATATTGTCTGGAAGGGGACGAAAGTGTTATTAGGTGGTTTATTGGGGGATCTGGAGCTATTTTCCCTATTTAAGAATATCGCTCATCCCTTAGACATCTAATTGATATATATATATATATATATATATATATATATATATATATATAAACTCATCCCTCACACAAAGTCTCATAGGATCTAAGATTAATTTGTGACGGAAAAATGATAAGTTATTTGTTGAGATTTGTTGCAACTTGCATGAGAGTGTACCACCCTCTCTGCTATACATACTTTTGTGAACAGTGTACCACTCTCTCCATATTGCAGTTGACGACAGACTCCCTGCAAAACTGCTTGTTTTGGCTTCATTCTAATAGAAGGTATGGGAGCTCTTGCAATTCACAGTTGTTAGGACAATTATTCAAACATTTAAGTTGTAATAGGGTCATTACTAAAAGTATCTTGGCTCTTGTTAATACTTAGTAGTCGACAATTTCTTCTATATATGATCTCACCACTAATGTTCCGCACCGTTATGGACAACATATCTAATATATAATATCGATTAACTATATTTGAGTAGGTATATGGTTATTTTGTAGATAATTCAAGAGAAAAATCACTCATAGTTTAAGCTCAAAAATAAGTGTACATTATGATATTAATGGTTGAAATAGTGTTGATCGATGTTGCGGTACAAGTGTATCAGAGCTAGCTTCTGAGGCAATGATATAGTGTGACATTTGTTACGCAACAAGGTTGAGCCCCTGACTTAGTATGTGGAGGATGATGCGCCCCGAACAAGATATATTTGACATTATATTATTTGTGTTTAGGAAAGTTTTACTTAATTATAAATTGGCACTGACTTTCTAATATACTTTAAAATGCTCCAATAATTCTAAAAACATCACACTTTTTCTGAGTATACATAATGCTAATATAATTATAATTATTATTATAATAATATATCTAAGCATTGTATTTGCAATTTGGTAAATTACCAGAACGCATCCAGACGCTTCAATTAATCACACATAGACTTGAAATAAATCAAACATTATTCAAAATACTAAATCCGTTAAGAACATACATAAAGTTATCTAGGTGTTATACAAGTACGGTAATGGTACGTCGACGTTGGAGACGACGATAAATCAACAATCTGATGGGTGATATCGCCTCGCGGATCGTGTGAATGGTGACCTTTTCAAATTTCTGCACATATCTTTCCTATAAAAGTTATATGTAAACTCTAATTGGCATAATTCATGGATTCGTTTATCAAATCACATGATATATAAATGAGTCACCAAGGTTACATGATTATTATAGTATTAATAGAAATCAAAATGCACACACAACGTTCATCACAAACGCTAACCCAAGTAACTCCGTGTGTGTACTCACTACGTCCCACCCTAGTTGTCCACTTTTATCATTTTGGTCATCCCATTAGAGCTGTTCACTTTCATTTGTTTGCCATTTGACGAAAAAATCACTACAAAAATCCCGCTAAATAGTGACGAACAATACCGTCACTAAACACACCAAAATCGTCGCTAAAAGCTCGGCCGACGGTTACCACATCTCTCGCTTAACGACGAGTCGCTAAATGGCGAGGACGGATAAAAATATGTCGCTAAATTTAATGACTGAACAACGACGAAATAAAGAAGGGGGTGAGAACTCTAATTGGTGAAGGTCTGAAGGTAGTCGCTAACTCCGTCGCTGATTTGTGATAGATTTGCGACATAAGCTAATTTGACATTTCGATTTTACAATTTCATTTGTTTTAAAATTTGAACGGATATGAATATTCGTTGATTCAGCGACGAATTTAACCCATATTTCTGAAACTATATGTTTTTTTTTTAAATACCTTGATTTCACAAACAAAATAAAATTGTAGTAATTATAATATCCATTTTCTTCAACACAAAGTCTCATAAGAAACGGTCTTTAGTTAATTTATCTAGAAACGGGATTGTTTTGCAATTTACCATTAAACATGTGTATTTAACCTATTTTCGAGGATCCTCTCGCGGATCCGGGTCAGTACCATTTTCATCGCGGGTCAGGTTTCTAAGGCTCTTTTCTTCTTTCGTTTTAGACAGTTTCTTCACCTGTCACTGTTATCTCCCATTTTCTCCTATGTAACTGCTCTTTAGAGCGAGATCTTACTGCTCTCCTGCTCAAATCTGTTACAAACTTGTTTGTAAGTGTTTTGTTATAGTTATCGTTGTGTGATTTCGTTTATTTTTCAGTTTTTTGTGTTCTAGGGTTTTGTTCAAGTTCTTTTTTTTCGCGATTTTTTTGTTGTCTGAGGCGTAATCGTGCTTGCATATGAATTGAGCAATGTGCTCATTGAAAATCCGACCTCAATCATCAACTCAGATATGAAAAAATAAGATATACAACGTTTTTAAATTCTTTCGTATATGACTATGTTCTCAACAATATTGCCCATGTTATCTGGAATATGTCCTATGTTTTCATTCATAACCTGACAGTTATTTTATGCTCTATTTTTTACAATATTACCTTGAGTTTTGGTCTTTACTGTATTTTCCTATGATCTTACGTATATGCACTATCTTCTCACCAATATACTCTATGTTCTCAGCAATATCCACTATGTTTACGCATATGAACATCTCTTCTTTTTTTTTTTTTTTTTTTTTTTTTTTTTTTTTGCAGTGTAGTCCATATTCTCTACCACTTAGCCTATATGACTGAGAATATGGAATTGTTTTTTGTTAATATTTGATTTTTCTATATGTCACGATCTTATAATATTTTGATGAGAACATATATGAATTGCCTGCTAACATGGGATATATGGTTGAGAACATAGAAAAAAATGATTGGTAACATAGTTTTTATTATTATTTTGTTTTATGTATATAGGTGTTGTTTTAATTAGAGAAGAAGTGTAGGGTAAATAAGGACAAGATATTCAAGTCTAATGATGTGAGTTTGAGAGTGTGGTATGGGAAGAGGGGGCATGACACATGAGGAGCATGTTGTTCTTAAAAAAAGACTACCATATGACAGCCTAGAAAAATTATATGGTTTGATTTATGAACTGAGTTTAAATGCAACGGATGAGCAGGTGGAGAGGGCTGCTGGAAAGAAGAGACAGAAGAAATAGCGTAGCATATGTTTTTTCTTTGTGTCCATATAATCTTGTGTTTTGGTATCATGGATTAGTATGTTGAAAACATGGATGTAATAGTTGAAAACATATCTGAGTATCTAAGCAACATAGAACATGGTTGTAAATGTATAGAACATGGATGAATATGTTGAGATCATGAATGAATATGTTGAGATCATGGATGAATAAATAACATGCCTTTGAAATATTCAAACTCCATGTAGAAAACATGTAATACATGTACATAAGATTTTTTGTTGACAGAGCAGCAATTACTACACGACAATTATGGGGTATTAACATAGGTGATTTGGTTGAGAACATAGGTGGTTTGGTAAACAATATTAGTCCATGTTCTAAACACAATCGTCTATGTTATCAAAATATTCATCTATGAACTCAACAATTTGTAAAGACCATGGACTCAACATATTTAAAAACCATAAAAATGATCCAAAAAATAAGATTATATTCAAATAGAACCTAGATCATTCACAACATACAAAATCATGATACAAAAAACAAGATTATATTAAAAATGGAACCTATATAATTTAATTACATGTTGTACTATTGTTCGTACATCTATAAAAAAGGGAACATATAACGCTATTTCTTCAGTCTTTTTCCAAACCTCTTCTTGATCTCTATCTACTTAATTTCAGGTTCATTATCTCTTTTGCTTATCTGTTGCATTTAATTCAACATTCCTCTTCTTCGCCAATGCTCTTGCCTCCCTCTCCTTTATCTTTTCACCAACGCTTTTGTCGTATAACTTTCTCAACACAGTAAGGATAGTTCTGAGTACGTTACTTGAATAACTCTTCTTCTTCTTCTTCTTCTTCTTCTGCAAGTTGATGCATTTAGTAACCTTGTGACTGGATAAACAACGCCGTCTGATCCTTATGAAAACATGATTACACCTTGTGAATGTATAAACAACAACAACATCAATGAGCAACTATTTCATAACAAACATAGTAGATATTGTTGAGAACATAGGGTATATTGGTGAGAAGATATCACATTTACGTAGAAACATAGGAAATACAGTAAAAAACAAAATTCAACATAATATTGTCGAAAACAGAGCACAAAACGACTGTCAGGTTTTGAATGAAAATATAGGACATATTACAAGAACATAGGTAATAGTCTTGAGAACATAGCACATACAGGAAAGAACATAGAAACGTTATATACATTTTTTTTCCAGATACATATGAGTTGATGATTGAGGTCAGATTTTGAATGAAAACACCGTTCAATCCTTATTCAAGCATGATTACACCTTGTGAATACACCACCACCACCACCACCACCACCACCACCAACAACAACAATGAACGACTATTTCCTAGCAAACATAGTAGATATTGTTGAAAACATAGGATATATTCGTGAGAAGATAGTACATATATGTAAAAACATAGAAAATACAGTAAAAAAAATAGAATTCAAAATAATATGTTGAAAAACAGGGCACAAAACGACTATTAGATTTTGAATGAAAATATATGATATATTCTAGAGAACATATGTGATATTATTGAGAACATAGCACATATAGGAAAGAACATAGAAAACGTTGTGTACATTTTATTTCCAGATTTGAGTTGATGATTGAGGTCAGATCTTGATAGAAAGTAATCTCCGATCCTTATACAAGCATGATTACACCTTGTGAATGCATAAACAACAACAACAACATCAATGAGAGACTATTCCTAGCAAACATAGTAGATATTGTTGAAAACATAGGGTATATTGGTGAGAAGATAGTACATATACATAAAAACATAGGAAATACAGTAAAAAAATAGAATTCAATATAATATGTCGAAAAATAGAGCACAAAACGACTGTCGGGTTTTGAATGAAAACATAGGACATATTCTAGATAGCATATGTAATATTATTAAGAACATATCACATACATGAAAGAACATAGAAAACGTTGTATACATTTTTTTTTTTGCGGATCTGAGTTGATGATTGGTCATCTTGATAGAAAACACTGTCCAATTCTTATGCAAGCATGATTACACCTTGTGAATGCATAAACAACAACATTAATGGGCAACTATTTCATAACAAACATAGTAGATATTGTTGAGAACATAGAGTATATTGGTGAGAATATAGAACATATACGTAAAAACATAGGAAATACAGTTAAAAAAAATTCAAAATAACATGTCGAAAAACAGAGCACAAAATGACTGTCAGGTTTTGAATGAAAACATAAGTCATTTTCCAGAACATAAGTAATATTCTTGAAAACATAGCACATACATGATACCTTATTTTTCCAGATCTGAGTTGATGATTGATGTCAGATCTTGAATAAAACACTGTTTGATTCTTATGCAAGTATGATTACACCTTGTGAAAGCATAAACAACAACAACATCAATGAGTTACCATCAAAACACGAAAATATAGATGAATAGTTCTAGATTTATAATTTTTTGAACTTGATTTTTTCAGATCTATGTGGATTCAAAGTTATTTTATCATTCGAAACATGAATCAACTATGTATCAGTCATAATATCAACTATATAGCTTGATTTCTTGATCAAATCGGTTGAAAACGTTGAAAAAAATCACAAATTCGTTCGAATCATATCTAACCTTTTTTGTTGTTCATTTTTTCTGCAGACACCTGAAGAAATAGCAGCTAACGTTGTCGATCGATCGAGTTGTAGCGTTTTTTCGATGAATTCACGGTTGAATCGAGCTTTTTCTCTTGAGAATTTAGAGAGAGAAAGTAGTGACACTACAAGAAAACTGCCATTTGGCGACGGATTTTATCCGTCGCCAAATAGCGACGAATCGGCATCGTTTAGCGACGACTGATTAAGCGATTTGCTCAATCCGTCGCTAATCCGTCGCTACTCCGTCTCGAATTATAGATGGATTAATAATCCGTCCCTAATTCGCGATGGATTAAATATCCGTCCCTAATTCGCGACGGATTAGGGACGGATAGACTAATCCGTCGCGAATTAGGTTTGACTAACAATTAAACTGAAAAAGACAAATTAAAAAAAAAAATTTGATTTAACAACGGATAAGCCAATCCGTCGCTAAATCCGAATAAGGCGAGCAGAACAGGTTCTTCTTCCCCATTTCTGTTCTGCTCGCTTCTTTCTCCCATTTTCGTCCAAATTCAAGTCCGACCAAAACTCAACCATTCCAGCCAATCATGGTCTCTTTTCGAAGCTCGTGGGACAAGGAACTCGGGTGGTCCATCAATTTCATCTTTGTTCGGCTAATTTCTCTGTAATCGAAGGTATTTTGGCTAAAAACCTTACTTTTTAAAATTTGGGAATTTTGTTAATTTCGACTAGTTTGAGCAATTGTATGTTTATAGGAAGTATGTAGTAGCTAGTTTAGCTTATATTACGTATTGTGTTAACTTTGACATGTGCAATTGATATATTTATTGTGAAATTGGATTGTTAGTATAATGTTAGGATGATTGTAAGTATGTAGGGTATTTAGTTTGATATATTCGTATATTGTACTAGGATTAGGAAGATTTAATTGTGTGTTTGGAGACAATTTGGTGATTTTAATATAATTTTTTCGTATTAACATAAAAATAATTACTACTATTTTCATCTACAATTTGTAATGTTAATAGTTAAATGGAAATTTAAAATTTATAAAAATTAATTTTAATCGTAAAATGCATGTGATTAAAAAAATTCTTAACGTATCATAATTAAGAATGTAATTGTAATTGTAATGAAACTAAATATGTAATGATATACATGTAATTATAAATCTAATAAATTTAGACGTGTCAGGTTAATTATCCAATTATGAATCCCGATCGTTCATGGATATACCGTCGCACTGTTAATGGCAGTATTAGGTGTCAAATGTATATGTTTTACATGCAAATTCACGGTAATTTACTAACACATTTTTTCTCTATTTGTTCTATGTTTTTGCAGATGCCGCAGCATAGGAGACCTACATACCGTCCTCCTGCATCGAGTGGGATCCCTGGTGGTTCTGGTACAGGCAGTACATCACCCAGTGGAGCGAGTAGTCCTTCTATGGGCTTTGATATTGGTGGGAGCAGCCAGTCTACGGTTCCTGAGACTCCACCAAGCTCAAGCACGGGCCAGTCAAATGTTTGGGTTGACTTACCCCCTGGCGATTGCTCCCTTTTAGTTTTAACACCCGGTGCTATGTGGAAGGGGAAGCCGGTGTTGTTCCCCAACGGCCCGGCACAATAAGTACATATTATGCATTTGTAGAACATAACTTAAGACAAGTATATATGTCACATACCATTGATTTAACTATATATACTAATGAATATTTGTTTCTTGTCTTTCTCATTGATAACAGGTTTTTGCCCCCTTGTTGTTACGGACATGTGTCCAATCCGTTAAGGGCGCCATAGAGCGTGTCCTAAAGCGCATCACGGCTTAAATAGCCAATTCAGCACGGGTTTGACCTCGCATGGTCCGGCCAAAGTGCATCAACCAGTACACTGAAGTCACTGTGCCCTCACAACAAGTCCGAGCTAGCTGGAAAAGGGACTTCTAAACCTGGCTACGTCAGTACAGAGATGCCAAACGGACCGGACAAGAGAATCTCGGACGCCACCATCACATCAAGACCAAACGTATATAACAGAACCACTGAGATATTTTCATGAGACTCTTGGCTCGGACATCCAGAGTTACCCAAAGGCAGATCAACCAAGCAGACAGATCTGTCCGAGGGACTGACACGGACCCAACGGGCGGAACAGTATTCTCAGAGGGAAAAGGTCCAAACTACCCTCCGAGGCCCATTGATTAGTATTGGATTACGGTTCACTAATGGGTCAAAGGTAGCATTGGTGTCCAAATCTGAAGCGTACACTTGGCATCATCTTGTGAGCCACCTCATAAGCATATGATAACTATAAATATAGCACAAGGTCCAAGACCTTAAGGTAAGCAATATCAAGGAAGGAATCCCTAAGTTAATTCCCAATTGTTATCTTAATCCCTCATAACTATTACATTGAGAGCTTCCAACTCTCTCTTGAGTAAAGTCTCCTACCGGATTGACATAGGCAATCCGGGTAACCCAGTCTAACCCCCCCCCCCCCCAACTTAGTCCTTTCAGGTACGCAAGCTCGGACCAGTACTACGTCGGACCTCAAGTCTGAGGCAGGCCTTAGATCAGTTTGCTTGTAATAGTTTTGTTAGTTAGTGTTGAGGGGTTTTACCCCTCAACACCCCTGATTCTTCCGGTAACCTGACTGACATTTTTAGGGGCAGGAGGGAGTTACCTGGCGCTGGCGGCGAGAAGTGGTCACATGTCTCGGAAGGGATGAAGTCTTTTTACTTCGATGAGTTGCGGGTAAGCTTAAATATTACAGTGCTTTATTTGTTGTTTTAATCGTTGTGTTAATGTGCGTGACATGTTAGCCACTATATGTGAGTGGTATGTTAGCCAATAAACTTGGGTGATATGTTAGTTACCATTGTGTTAGTAAATTTTAGGACAATCTGAGTGGTATGTTATCCACTGGACTTGGGTGATATGTTAGTCACCATTAATGAACTTGTTGCATGTGTTATCTTTAAATTGTTGTCTTCATTTACCTTGTGTAATTTCTATGTTGTGTGGAATTGTTGTAGAAAACCTACTACATTTCCAATGCCCTGGTTCCCCAGTTGTGGTCGGTTTTCGAGAGACTAGGGTCAGACCTCTATAGGAAAATGGTTCATGCTGGGAAAAAATGTAGAGACGAGGGCACTAAGCCATCGTTTATAGGGGATGAGGAGTGGGTGCATTGGGTGGAGTACTGGAGGGAACCTCTTGTCGTGGATCAGGCGGCAAATAACAGAGAGAACCGGCTGACTGAGCCGATTGATGGTACGGGCACTTCCAGACACCATTATGGGTCGCGAGCTGTTGTTACGGATCACCAGATGGCGGTTAGTGTATATATTAATTACTTACTACTTGTGTTTTTTGCTTCCATTATCCGCTGTGGAAGATGATTTATATGTTTTCTGCTTTCATTTCTACCAACTAACTACTTGTTTGCATGTATGTTCTTTAGATCCAGGCTGGGGACCCCAAGACCGCGCTATACCACTTCAAGAAGGCTAAGCTGAAGGACATCATTTGGGTGGACGAGAAGTCCGAGCGTATTGCGGTACGTTTCTTTGTTAAGGTTCACATTTGTATTTGTGTATTATAAGAGATTCCTAAAACTGTATCTCATTTCGTATGCACTTTACGATTGAAGAGTGAGATCGAGAGGAGGATCGACGGTAGGGAGATGTCGATTCAAGAGCAAAACTAGATCTTCTTTGTCGTCAACCCAATGGACAGCAAGGGTCGAGTGTATGGAATTGGAAGTTTGGGCCCCACATTGACGGGTCCTGGTTTCTCAGTGTCCTAGGCATCCACACAAGCTGATCTTTTGACACAGGACCAGGTCCAGGAGATGATGTCTCCTCTCTAAGAGGAGTTAGCTAGAAACAAGGATGAGATTGTGCAAACCAAGGTAGCTTACCAGCAAGTGCTTGAGAACCAGGCTCGTATGGCTCAGCAGATGGATGCTTTGACCCAAATGATCTTGACGACCCAACAACGACCGCCTCCTCCGGTCGATTCTTAGTTACATTGGACTTATGCTTATGTTGTTTATGCTACATATACACTATTTCATCTTCTGTACGGATATTTAGTCTTCGGTTTGGATAATTTGTATTCGTCGAATCTCTATTGTTAATTAATACAATTTAATTGTTTCGGGTATATTATCTACAATTATATTGTGTGAAAAAATAGGTGAAATGTGAAACAGGAATTAAAATTAAAAAAATAAAAATAAAAAACAGGTTTTTTAGCGACGGATAGGAATCCGTCGCTAAAAATCTTGACTATAATTAGAAATTTGGGACTTTTAGCGAGAATCCGTCGCTGATCCGCCGATCAAAGACGGATAGTAATCCGTCCCTAAATCGCGACGGAAGGTCAACGGATTTATCCGTCGCGAATTAGGGACGGATTCATTATCCTTCCCTAATTCCTTTTCGACGTCCGTTTTTAACACGGGCGTCTTATCCGTCGCCCGATCCGTCGCTAAGGGATTAGCGACGAATCGGGTGGGCTTTAGCGACGGATAAATCCGTCGCTAAAGCCCGATTTTTTTGTAGTGTGAGAGAAAGAAGCACAGATGTAAATGGCGATTTGTGATTATTTCTGCTGGTTTCTAGCATATATATACCGACCGGTATCATAGACAGTCCGACCGACCTTCTTGCCCTTGGGTTGGGGTGTTTTTGACAAGTGGTTTTTTATTGGGGTTAATATGTAATATATAGAAACTATGTTTCTATGTCTCTATCTAGAGTGTGTTTCTTAGAAAATTTACTTAGTCTACACAAAGTCCTTAAAGAGACGGTCTCTAGATAACTTATCTATAGGTGACATATGTTGTTGTAACGACAATACAACTAATGGGCTGAAATCCAGCCCATTGGACCAGCGAGGTTAGTCATAACAGTCCCACACACATCTCATTGGTATGATATTGTCCGCTTTGAAACTGAGCCCGCACAGGTTTACTTTTGTAATCACCCAAAAGGTCTCATACCACTCACCCTAAACGCTTCTAACCGATGTGGGATGTTGGAATGTTACAGTTGCCAAGAAAACCATTGATGTTATTAATCAAAACGTCTATGTTATTAACAAAATATATTTATTGTATACATGTGCAAAATACCATTGTTGCCAACATAAACTTTTTGATTGATAATATCGGTAATTTTCTTGAAAATCTAGATCCGTCTCTAAATAATTTATCTAGACCGTCTCTAATTAAGTTATCAAAAGACCGTATCTCAGAAGACTTAGTCGAGGCTCTAACCGTGTTCCTTTTTATTTATATTGATAGTTGCGTAAGCTTGAAGAGTTTCTCTTGATTAGGAAGGATTTAGGCTTTTTTTTTTTTTTGTTTTGTTTTAATACCTCATCAATATGCATAATTTAGAGTGGGACAATCTGATGTAGTTTTGCTCAGATGGTAAAGGTCGGATAGGATTGGATGGAAAGTGAAAGAGGTAAAGGCAAGATAATTTGAAATGTGAAGTTGTATAGGCAGCCAGGGCGAATTACCTGACATGACCAAATCTCTTAGTAGGGGTAAATGTTTGATTAAGTAAGAAAATGGGGAAAATGAAATCCACATTGATCATTTCCAAGAAACATGAAAAAAGCCAAACCATTAATTTGAATAATAATGTCTGCAGGTTTGTTAGAGCAAGCATTGCAGTAAGCGTACATAGTGAAGAAGGGTTTGTTAGATCACAATCTTACTTGGTCTCATTTATCATTTATGTGATGGGTCCCACGATGGCGTACATAGTGAAGAAGGGTTTGTTAGACCACGGTCTTACCCCCGGTGGTCTCACCCTATCACTGTAGCAGTGGGGTGGTCGAATTCCGCGTGAAAAAGATAAGTCATAACCCACTGCTACAGTGATAGGGTGAGACCACTAATGAACTGTCTAACAAACCCTTCTTCACTAATGAACTTGGTCGAATTACACATGAAGAAGATAAGTCATAACCTAACGACCATATACTACTAGTCAATTTAGGTTTACTGTGAGACCCACTGCTACAGTGATAGGGTGAGACCACCAGGGTTAAATCGGGGTCGAATTCCGCATGAAGAAGATAAGTCATAACCTAACGACCATATACTACTAGTCAATTTAAGTATTTTAAAGATAAGCATCGATCCAAATGAATTGAATAAATATTGCTCCAATTGAAGGGACAGATATTATGAAGCAGTTTCAACCATTCGTACGGTATAATTAACATTTGACAATGCTCACAGAGGAAGGAAAGAAAGAAAGCAATCAGTACTAATTATTTATATACTGATGGATAAGTTATCCATTTTTTTTTTAAAATTAACAAAATTGAATTAATTTAAATACAAAATAATCTCGAACTATAATAAATCTTTAAATAAATTATATAATAAAAATTAAGTATTTAAAATTTATTTATATAATGTAATTGACATTACAATTTGAAATATATCGGTGGTCAAAGTTAAATTTTGATGACCACACAGCTTATCTGGAAGGGAGTGATTATATTCCAGTTGCTGTAAAATATACACTTGTACTACTAGCTGGCTTACTACAGCTTATTGATTATTATAGCTATATATAGACCGTGTATGATTTCATCTGATCTGATCATCTCTTCCTGGAAGCCAATGACTGAAATAGACAGTGTTTGACCGAGCAGCCTAGCTAGGCCTTTTCATGGATCCAAGATAACCAAACTTGCCAGTTTTACTATTGAGCAACTCATAAAAATAGTGGATGATCATCATTCATCATGAAGATGAATATATAGTTGAGAGAATAGCTAGCTGAGAGTGTGTATTTGAAATTCAAGAGTACATGCATGAAAACTTACATTCATTACATTTGAAATTCAATTTAATTTGAATTTTAAGGAAAACGTGTCCAGCCTTCTTACGGTCGGATTAAATCGTCAAACCTAAAGAGCCCAATTAAAAACAACACTACTCCATACTCAAATCTCGCAAGTCAACATGATCCGGGTCGGGCTGACCCTCAAAATTAAAAAAAAAAGAAGATTATAAAAAATTAAATGACCCTATGAATGTATATTGAATTCTAAAAAATGAATAACCCTCAGCCATGAACATCGTTTCTACAGCCAACATCCATGGCATTTCTACAGCAAGAGACGAGGCGAGCTCGCCCATGGCGTCATGAACTTTCCACACCATCATGAAATCCGCTTTTTCGACACAAAAGAAACGAGAGCAATCAATCCTTAATTAAAGGGTAATTCTAAAAAAGATGTTTTGTTTAATGATAACTGCTTTTTTTTCTTACCATAAGGATTATGAAATCGGGACGGATAAGTATTAAATATCAATATTGATATGTACCAATAAGTCTGACTTTCGTACTAACGAATTAAGGCGACTTAGGCTCTGTTCTCTTCAACTGAAAACTCATTCAGTTCAGTTCCATTCAGTTTCATTCAGTTCTGCTTAGTTATATTTTATACTACAATTCAGTTCAGTTCAGTTCAATTCAGTTCAGTTCAGTTCAAAAAATTGCAGTTGAAGAGAACAGAGCCTTACACATATTTTAATTAGAACGTATCTATTCGAGGTCCGAGGCTGACCATTCTCAAAGTCCGTCTCCAAGTTGACACCTTATCATTATAAGGAATAGAGCCAGACTGTTCTGATGGGCCGGTCCGACCCCCATCGCTCCAGTCTCGGTCCTCTTCACCACAGAAGAACTGATTACCACTTTGACTACCAGGTGAACTAAGTCCGACCTCCACCTGGCGGTCCGACCCCCACTTCCATGGGCCATCTCTGATACGTCAATCAATAATAGCGTGATCCAAACACGCGTCTAGTCTCCGATTCCACGTGTCATCATCTCGCCAGACCGACCAACCTCCGACGTGTCAGAGATGTGTCCCCTGGAGCTCACCACTATAAATAGGAGGCATTTACTCATCATAATAGTAAGTGTAGGAGCTAGTTGTTTATATATATGCCCCAACTTGATCAGCCTACTAAACTTATTGAATCTTAGTCCAGTTTGTCTTAGGCAAACCGGCAAAAGGGTCTATCCCCTTCCCTCTCCTATACAGGTTCACCTTGGAGCGCATGACTTTGATGATTTCTAGGACTTTGACTAACTAAATCACCATACCTAAGCTTTGTACGGTCTTCTACTTGACTTTGACTAAGACTATTGATTTAGCCGTTTTTATATCACATCAAATATTATATTATATTAAAAGTTCAAATAACAATTTAATTTGATCGCTTGGGGTTAGTTCGATATCGTGAGTTCATTAAAGACTCGTGTATTGAAATTGTAAATTTGAATATCCGCTTTATGAGTCCCAAACTCGAGTCACTTGCAGGTTGTTTGGCATACAACTTTAACAAAGTTTTTTTTAATAGACCTTAACAGTATTTTTTCCAAGAGAAACCGAAGTTTAATAGTAGATTTTTAGTTGTATGACAAACATAATCGAGAAATTCTTATAGCTTTAGTTGTATGCCAAGCATCCCCTTGGAATAGCACACACACAGAGTGACCCCTCATTGATAATGGCTCCACTAGGGATGGTATTGGCCGAGCTTCTTGAGGTTATGTTATTTTTTCAAAGTCTCTTGCCCTGGAGTCGGCCTTGGAATTTTGGCCTGAGGCCGAGACGGACCGGGTTTTGTTGTTATTTCTTTTTTGGCTTTTGTGATGAATTGTTGTTCATTATGCATATAGTTATTGATATAGTTACATGTTACCAATTGATTAGAACCATGAACATGCATTTATCTCTAGCATCCATGTACAATTATTGATGATGGCTATTTTGCATTAATCATTTTATATATACATCTATGCGGGAGCCGGGCGAGTCGAATTATCATCCCTAGCTTCCACACGGACCACACCACCCACACAATGGAATACAGGAAGGACCGATGAAGTAGCGCTTATAATGTGACCTGTTTGGTGATGTGTTAAAAGTTAAAAGAGGAGGAATTGAAGCACAGAAGACATGACTGGAGTCTTTCTCGTCATTCTTGAGAGGGACAGCCCAAACTAAACTGTACTAAACGAACACCTATTAACTCTAACTCCATCAATACAAATGACTTCACCACATGCACGTGCTCTTAACAGCTCACTACGTCACTACCATTGTGAATTTTATCAAGTAAAGTAAATGATACATGTACCATAATTTTTGAGAATATTTCAGTTTACTACTTCATATATCCGTAAAACTTTATACATTAGAATTTGAACGTGGTTTTAGACGAAAATTTAAAGTAATAATAAAATATGAAAAATATGTTAAGAAGTGTTGCACCATATGGAACATAACTCGTTCCTGGTATAGTTCCGTCATCATAGCCGAACTCCCATGTCTTCAAGTTCACGCCCCACTGCTCCTCACCCATCTGTGAACTTGCCGCTTCCCACACATATCTGGTACCTATGCTTGGAAGATGCACATAAATCTTTTCTCGAATAGCTTGATCCCTACCCATGTTTCGAGTAACATAAGTACCCGAGCTTTCCTTGTGTCTAGTGTTGATACGGAAATATGTCCAATTTGTCATAGACGCCTTTGGAACGAATCCTAAGGCGTCCCAAGTTGTCTACGAGTCTGAGACCTTACAGTCCGACCATAAGCCCCCGCAGGTCCGACTCACCCGGGTGGAAAGGAACAGGAGGGCCCAAAGGGTAGTAGGTCCGACCCTGCCAATGGTCCGTAACCATGGGGTCCGACCCGGACACCCTTCCGGACTAAACACAACAACCTCATAAGCAACCAATTGAACTGGCACTTGAGAGTATTGAGGTCCGAGTTGCTTGTCCCGGACCGCCTCCTTCGAACAGCGCATGGATTGTGGAAATCCCTAGTCCGACCTAGTACAGTCCGGACCATAGGTCCGGACCTACCTCCTCGGATCTCATACGCGACAGACTGCAACAAGGTCTCCAAACTCTCACATTAATGACTAATCTACCCTCGAAAGCCCAAAAGGGAATTGGTTAGGGAGTCATTAATGGGCCATGGGCCTATTGAGGATTGCTGGCTCAATCTGGACCTGACACTTGGCGCGATCCGGGGGTTCCCTCCCATTTTGGGAGAAATCTATTTATATGGCACACATTCCCATAATAAAGGTAAGGGATAATCATTTCTCATTCCCGATAATTATATCGAGCTGACCCTCACTCTCTCGCAAGTAAAGTCTTCTCCCGGTTTGACACCACGCAAACTGGGTATAAGGTTCTAACCCCCCCTCCCTCTCTAAGCTACTTGTACAGGTCCTTACGCGTCTCCTCTTATCAGTACGACGGTTCTTACGGGCCTCTACTCTTTGGTCCTTACAAGCAAGGTGGTCTAGGTACTTAGCGTGAAGGAAAGCAAGGGAAATTCATTTAAGTGTTCAGGGGACTTTGCCCTCGACATTTTGGCGCCGTCCGTGGAAATCTTTACGAAAAGTTCCGTTCTCTTCAGTAATGGAAAGACCAAGAAGTTCCGTAAGAACCAACACTACTGCGGTTGGGACGCCCGCCCCAAGGCAAAGAGGCAGACCTCCCACTCGGAGAGGAAGAGTGGCGAGAGCCACTTCAAGAAACACAGTGGACTATCCAAGTGATGGCCGCACTGCTAGTTGATAAGCTCAAATTATACTCTAAAAAGCAATTAGAGATTAAGCTGTAGTTGCAGACTAAAGCCTAACTCGTGATCGATCTCTAGGGAATTAATCAAGCTACGTAGAAGTGAGAGTAAACAGATACTTGCAAGTAACAGGTGACTGATGGTTTGGTTATTCTTCTAACTAGTTTAACTAAAGCTAAGATTACGATTAACAATGAGAGAAAGATGACTACAGTAGCAAGATCCAATTATGCTAATTCGAACTAGGGATACAACTTATATTTGTCACACGGTTGTTGTATAGTAAATCAATCAATTCGATTCAACCAATTGTTCTTAGAATATATTATACTGGAGAAATCGTGAGTCGTCAAGTCACAATCCTTAAACATGAACAATTTAGAGAATTTAATACGGACTTATCGAATTTAAGGTTTTTAGGAAGATTTTATACGAGACTAACCTATATGAGTGATTTGATAAACCCTAGAACGAATATGCATAACCTTCACATACTACTGTATTCAAAAGTGTTTACCTACTCATCCTTGAGATTTGCACGCAAGGATTCATGGTAATAATCATATGAAACATAGATATGAAACTCGCATGCAATAACATACAATTCAATCGATAAATATAAAGAACGAATTGCAAAGAAGAAAGCAATAGAGAAATCGATACTGTTAGGAATATCTGTTTAGATTTTGATCAGCAACCTAATGACTTATCTTAGCTCAGAAAGGTGGCTAGTACTCTTGGTTCACTTGAACACTGTAAAAGAGGAAAATCACTAAGTATGATAGTCTAGCAAATCTTGTATAGAATGTTAGGTCTCTTAATGTAATTTTTATTTTCTCTGAAGAAGACCAAGAAGAAGGCATCCAGCAGGAGAAGTTCAACGGATTTGAAGATTTGAAGACTGCTCAAATTTGCTGAAGACAAAGGTTATCAGACACCTATGTCCAGATATCTCGAAGAAACAAGTGTTTTTCAATAAACAGTGTTGCAAAAGATATCTGAGAATGCAAGGTTTCTAAAAACGAGGAAAAGTGCCCACAAATATCTACACTCAGATACCTTGGATAAAGATTATGTTTCCAGGAAACAATATATTTTTAGCAAGCGGTATCTGGAGTTGTGATAGTCTCTAGAAAAGGACCTGCAAAGCTTGAGAAAGCATGCATAGTTCCGTTGGCACTACAGGACAAAGTATAGTACAATGCATTAAATGCGCGGACATAAATGTCTGAACAAAAATGTTAGTCTCTGAAGAAGAAGACAAACGTGCAATAGTACTATACTCAGATATCAATAGTTTGAATTTGATTGAAGCCTAACGGATACTATTCAAACGGCACTTAAATTCATCTATAAATGTCAACACTTAGAATGCTTGAGAACACACACAGAACTTACACCAAGAACACTAAACACTATCTTTCAAACTCTCAAGCATACTACTTATCTTCAAGCTTTCTGTTGCGACCAAAGCTCTTGATCCTAAGTAGCAAAAAAGTTCTAAGTGTCCTGATCCTTAACAAGCATTATTGTCTGTGAAGGAGTTGAATTAAAATTTCATATCTGAGATTCATTCTCTTCAACACTTATCATAGACTTGGGTCAGTAAAGAACAAGATACCATACATTGTAAAGTGTATTAAGTATACTTGATTCTCAGAGCTATTTACATAACTGAATAAGTTATTAAAGAATCTCACCTGACAAACAAACCTAAACTATACACCAAAAGGCGTGGAGTATAGGAAGTACTTAGTTTGGGAAACTAAGGAACAACTCCAGGAAAAAGGTTTCTGAGTACAGGAAGTACTTGGCTGAGAAAGCCGGGGAATAACTCAGGGGGAACACTTGGTTGGGAACCTAGTGTATTTAGGAATCGAGAGAAGATACTTGTAAGGTTACCTCAATTATCTGTCTAAGTGGATTCTAGGTCTGAGAAAGGCCGAAGTGGATTAGTTAAAGGATTACGCCACCTTCAGATACCACTATAAAGACTTGTGTTATTTACATTTTGCAATTTATTACTTGCTTTATTTACCTTTCTATGTATTTACACATATCTTGCTGAGCACGTGCACTTATCGCAGAAAAGTCTTCCGCTCTCTGAAAATAAGTATCAGATATCTTCACAGATATATGAGAAACTGTGTTTATCGACAAAAATTTTAAAAGACTATTCACCCCCCTCTAGTCTTTTACTTTGCCGTTATCTGGACCAACAAGTGGTATCAGAGCAGGAGGTTCCCAAGCCTTCTGCACTGAACCTAGATCCCAGAAAAGTGCCCACTAACTGCTTTTCACCTACACTTGATTTGTTTGTTTAGTGTGTTTGCTGCAGGATGTCTTTAGTGACGCTCCAATTCTCAAGCCTGAGAATTATGAGAAATGGAAGAACAACATGATGCTCCACCTAGAAGCCATCAGTGACGAAATGATCGACGTGATAAAGAATGGCCCCATAGTCATTCAACAACTCAAGCAGGTCATGGAGGTTTCTAATGGTAGAGACAGAGAACAAAGTGATGGGTCTTCACAGACGGATGCGTCAACAAGTGGGAGACCTACCAGTCAAGTTATTTACGAGCCAAAGCCCAGAGAGCTCTAGACATCGGAATATGCCAAGAAAAATCGACTGGATGGTCAGGCTCGCAATATCATCATACGTTCTACTCCAGAGCACATACAGTGTAAACTGTGGGGTGCAAAAACGGCGAAAGTGGCCTGGCAACTGATTGAAGAAATCTGTGCCGGCACTGAGAAAACGAAGGAAAATAAGTTCGAAGTTTTGAAGCTCAAATTCCAAAACTTTAAACAAGGTCCCACAGAGACTCTTGAAGAACTAGATTTCCGGTTTACAACACTCATGAGTGACATGGCTGCACTTGGTGAAAGTAATAGATATACCCAACCAGAAAAGATTAAGACTATTGTGAGAAGTCTGAATCATAACTGGGAGCATACAAAGTTTTTCTACTTTAACCAAGGTATGCCAGATATCACTCCAGTGGAACTTTTCTCTCACCTTGCCACTGTTGACTATGAGACAACTCAAAGAGAACAAACAACTGAAAAGTTGCAGAATGTTTCTCTAGTTGCCCAAGGAACTTCTGAAAAGAAGGAAGGCAAGGAGGTGACTGACGATGCTCTTGCTGTAAAGCAAATGAGAAAATATGTCAGTCGAGAGATTGAGAGAAAAAAAGCCAAAGAGAAGCTGAAAAAGCATCTAGGCTCAAACTATCACCAGTACAAAAATATGCAACTGTCAAGCCCGCTGAACAAGCCGGCTCAGAAAGCATCTAGTACTGAGGAAGCAGAAATCGAAAATGACATCTGTTTCTATTGTCAGAAACCTGGTCATTTCAAGAAGGATTGCCCTGCCTTCAACAAACTAAAGACAGGTGACAAGAAAGATAGAAGAAACTTTAAAAGAAGTCAGAGAGCTATGCTCACTGAAGAAAGGAAAAAGATTCAACTCCAACTGGATGCTCTAGACATTGAGTCTGATTCTGAGGATGAAGACTCAGATGATTTCACACTGCCTTCTCCAGAAATGTGCGGTGTTTCTCATGAAGTGATTGACTTTGTTCAAAAGAAGAAAGAAGTGTGTGGAGTGGCTGAAGAAATCTTTCCAGATATCTGCAACATTGAACCTTGTCTAATGGCTGATGAGGTAACACATACTTCTTGTTATACTTATGAAAGTGATGAGGAAGGAATCAAAGATCTGGAACATCTCAGAAGAGAACTTGATCTCTACGAAAGAGAATTTCTAATGGTCCGAGCTAGAGCCGAAACCCTTGAAGAAGAAAAGAATTCTCTTGTAAAGGAAAATTCAAAATTACTCAAGATATCTGAGAAAAAGGATGCTAAAATTGCATTTCTCAAAGCTCGGATATCTGAGACAGAAAAGTCACATAAAGAAGCTTTGGCCAAACTTCAAAAGAAATGTGAATGTCTTCTTTCTGAAAATGAGGAACTCAAAAAGAAGGAAGTATCTTTCCAGTCTTATGTCAAAGCTAGTGACACTCTTACTGAAGTACAATCTTATTTAAGATATCCTTCAGAAAAGGGAGGACTTGGGCTGGACACACAAGCAAATAGTTCTATCACTCTGAATAAGAGTGACCAAAGAATAACATTTGTTAGTGCTCAACAAGATGGTTCCCAAACAACCTATAGCATTGGTTAGAAAGCTAAGGTTGTTGACAAAGGAAAGGCAGTTGCGACCAAACCTTTGTGGGAAAAACAAGTCCCAAGGAAAACTGTTGGGAATGTTAATGAAAAGAAACATAACACAGAAAACTGTAATCACCCACAAGGCTATGTCTCTCAGAAAAGAAGAATTGCAAGAGCTGGCAAATTCTCCTATGTCACGTTTTCTGGAAAGAAAATAGACTACCAAGAGACTAGCAAAGGTGCTGAGATGAGAACTCAGATAGCACCAGGTGCTCGAAATGGCATTGGCTATAAAGCCATCGGGAAACAACTTGTTCGTGAGTATAAAAAAGAGCAAGAACGATGGATAAAGGCTAGGATTGCTCACAGCAATTATCAGAAGTGGAAGAAAAGTCAAGCCACTGAAAATTTGAATGCCAGGGCTAGAAGAAATCTGGCAAGGAAAGCTAAGTTTGCTGACAAGCAGACTCAGCAACCTGACAGGTATCTGAAAGCACCAAATGGAGCACCAAGGAAGAAAAAAGTTCTTAATAACAATGATACTAATCATTTAACTAGAATTCCTCCTTATGTTCCTGTTAGACAAAAGAATGTTCCTAAGAAATTCATTCAAAAATGGATTCCTTCTGGAAGATTCTTTAGTCCAGATTGTTCCATTGTTGGTATGAGAACCTAATCTCATGTTTCCTGTTTTGTGCAGAACACTCTAAAGACTAATCCAAAGTGGCATTTTGATAGTGGATGTGGGAAGCACATGACATGAGACAAAGTAAATCTGATTAACTACAGAAAATGCAATGATGGACCAATTATCAGGTTTGCTGGAGGAGATGAAAATCCAACCATAGGATTTGACAATCTGAAGTTTGGAGCCCTTACAATCTCTGAAGTACTACATGTAAAGGGATTGAAATATAATCTCCTAAGCATGAGTCAACTAGTAGACAAAGGGTACACTGTCAAGATCAAGTCACAACTATGCAAAGTGATTGACAATGAGTCAAAGCAGACATTCTTGGTTGCTAGGCGAAAAAGAAATCTTTATGTTGCTGATTGGGCATCCGCCACAACTGAAGAATGTCTCATGGTGAGTCAATATGGCCACACTGAAGAAAATTGGCTATGGCATAAAAGAATGAGTCACTTGAATTTCAAAACTCTGAACAAGCTAGCCAAGAAAGAATTGGTGGTTAGTTTAGCCAAAATGGCATATAGAAAGGATGGTATATGCTCAGCTTGCCAAATGGAAAAACAATCCAAAACATCTTTCAAGTCTAAAACTAGACACTCCAGTGAAAGGCCACTGCAAATGTTACATATGGATCTTTTTGAGTCCTCTGTAACTAGTTATGTAGGAAAGAAGTATGGTCTGGTTGTTGTTGATGATTACTCAAGATTCACTTGGGTTGTTTTTCTCAAACAAAAATCTAATGCAAGGGTTGAGATACCCAACTTGCTGAATAAGCTTGAAGTCATGAAAAATAACAAGGTATTTGTAATCAGAACAGACCATGGTACTGAGTTTGTGAACCAGTACATAAAAGAGTTTTGTACCTGCAAAGGTATACAACATCAACTATTTTCCGTAAGGACACCACAACAAAATGTTGTTGCTGAAAGGAAGAATAGGACCCTAAAAGAAGCGGCAAGAAAAATGCTCGCTGACACTGAAATAAGTGAAATCTATTGGGTTGAAGCTGTAAACTCAGTCTGCTACACTCAAAATAGATGTTTGATTAACAAACACCATGACAAAACTCCTTATGAGCTTTTGATTGGTAGACCCCCTAGTATCAAACATCTAAAGGTGTTTGGTTGCAGATGTTTTGTTCTTAACAATGGAAAAGAATACTTGAGAACATTTCAACCAAAGACAGATGAAGGAGTATTTCTTGGTTATTCTCTGAATAGCAAAGCCTATAGAATCTACAACAAAAGAACACAAAAGATTGAAGAATCTGTTCATGTAGTTTTCTACGAAGGAAACAAGAAAATACCCTTGAATGATGATCTCTCAGAAAGGTTCAAAGAACTGATGATTGAAGATTCTGAAGAAGAATCCTCAAAAGGAAACAATTCTATCATTCACTTTGAGGATGAATCTGACGATGAAAAGCAACCATTGCTTAGTAACAACCAGATGACTCTAAGACATGATGAAGAATTTCCTATGAGAATTCCAGAAATGGAACAGGTTACTGAGAACCTTCATCATGAAGAGGTTTCTGAGAATGAGATTGCTGAAAATCAAATTCCAGATATCTCTAACACTGAAAAAGTGTCAGATCTCTCAGATACTGCACAAGTATCCCATCAAAATCATATTGATTCACATTCAGATCAAAATGATATTGATCCTACTAGTTCAAAATCCATTATGAAATGGATAAGAAATCATCCTGCCAAGGATGTGATCGGTCCTTTAGATCAAGGTGTTAGAACTAGGAGAGCAATTGCTGGAAATGCAGATTCGCTCTATGGATGTTTTATCTCAAATATTGAACCTAAAACTATAGAAGAAACATTGAAGGATCAAGATTGGATCTTTGCAATGCAAGAAGAGTTGGATCAATTTGAGAGAAACAAAGTCTGGAAACTGGTTCCATTTGTTGACGGAATATCTGTAATTGGAACCAACTGGATTTTCAGAAATAAAATGAATGAGTCTGGTGAAACAACCAGAAACAAAGCAAGGTTGGTTGCCAAGGGATTCACCCAGACTGAAGGACTAGATTTTGATGAATCTTATGCACCAGTTGCAAGATTGGATGCAATAAGACTCTTTCTAGCCTTTGCAGCTCATAATGACTTTACAGTTTATCAAATGGATGTCAAGAGTGCATTCCTAAGGGGTGAACTTGCTGAGGAAGTCTATGTTGAGCAACCACCAGGCTTTGAAGTTTCCTCAGAAAGTAGGATGGTCTATAAGCTACAGAAAGCTCTGTATGGGCTGAAACAAGCTCCAAGAGCATGGTATGATACATTGGCCAGATACCTACTAGAAAGTGGTTTCAAGAAAGGAGATGTTGATAAAACACTCTTTACATTGAACCATGATGGGATACTACTTTTAGTTCAAGTATATGTTGATGACATTATATTTGGATCTAAAGACAAGCAACTTTGTGAAGACTTTGCTGAGCTCATGAAAAGTAAATTTGAAATGAGCATGATGGGAGAATTGAATTATTTCCTAGGGCTGCAAGTCAAGCAACTCAATGATGGAATATTCATTAGTCAAACAAAGTATGCAAAGGACATGCTCAACAAGTTTAATCTAAAGCCTTCTGAAAAGAATGCTAAGATACTTATGAGCATTGGAACCAAAATGACCTATACTGAATCTGACAAGAGTGTTGAAGAACACAAGTATAGGAAATTTTGATTGGGTCTCTACTATACCTCACTGCAAGTAGACCTGATATTCAATATGCAGTTGGAGTGTGTGCTAGATTTCAGACAAATCCAATGCAATAACACTAAAACATTGCTATGAAGATATTGAGGTATGTAAAGGGTACTGTAGAAGTTGGATTGTGGTATCCAAAAGACAGTGGATTGAGTTTGGTTGGCTATTCAGATGTTGACTATGCTGGATCATTGCTTGATAGGAAATGCACCTCAGGAACTTGTCAATTTCTTGGTGCCAGATTAATATCATGGTTCAGCAAGAAACAAAACTCAATTGCCACATCTACCACAGAGGCTGAATATATTGCTGTTGGGTGTTGTGCTTCACAAATATTGTGGATACAACAACAAGTCAGAGACTATGGACTCAATGAAGAGAAAAATCCGATTTTCTGTGACAACACAAGTGCTATTGCTATAACTCAGAATCCTAAGTTCTATGCAAGAACAAAGCACATTGATGTTAGACACCACTTCATTAGAGACCATGTTGAAAAAGGCAATATAGAGATACTCAAGATTGGCACTGAAGACCAACTTGCAGATATCTTCACTAAGCCACTACAAGAAAGTAGATTCTTAGCCTTAAGACATAAAAGTTCAGATATCTGAAGAAGATATCAAAGGAGGGAAAAGAGGAATCTGGAACGGGTATCCAGAAAACAAGGTATCTGGAACGGGTATCCAGAAAAGAGGAATCTGGAACGGGTATCCAGAAACCAAAGGCTAAAGGGTAAAATGGCTATTTGAAGATTTCTGAGACAGGCACTCAGATATCTAGATCACTCAGTGAGGGGGAACATAAAAGAGAATAGTACAACTGTCAACTACTCTCTTGAAATTTGTATTATTTCTATCTTTGTGTAAAACTTGGACAAATACTAAGTGTGAGATAGACTCAGATGCAAACAGTGTTCTTAGTCACACATAAATGTGATTTAGATAGCAAATCGCCAAAATTCATTAATTGGGCACAAGTACAATTGCTGATTGTGATCATTGCTGAAGAAGCAATATTGACCCTTGATGAAATGGGCGTTTGATCTTAACAGACGAGATCATTTCTCTGTAAAATAGTGGATTGTAAAAACTCAGACGTGGCCCACTAAGCATTTAATATCAAATAAACTTTTACCCACGCCTTACTGCAAAAACACAGATACGTACATACAAAATCAATTTGTATGTATATGTATGTTGAGATTACATTGCTATATATATAGGATTTTGGCAAAAGAATTCACTTTCGCCTAATCCAACATACAGACTTGCACAAGAATAGCAAAAACATTTCATCAATTTCTCTGCAAATCTCTGTTGCTCAATTAGTTTTTCTGCAAAGAATCACTAATCTCTCACCCTAATCTCTTTCAGACTTTCGAAAACTTACACTATATAAAGAGATGGCTCCAACACGTGCTTCGACCCAGAAATCCCAATCTACTACCACCGGTACTGCTGAAAAGCAAGCACCAGAGTTGGTAGTTGTAAACAATCGGTTGGTAGGAGACTTTAATCCTGATCATTGGACTTCAAATCACAGGATGATTTGGGGTGGCGCCATGATTGAGGAATACCTCACGGCTACAATTGAAAACTAAGCCGATAGGAAGCTAATTCTTGACATGCTTGAAAAGGCACAAATCAAGGGTTTCCTGTCTACTACTCCCAGTAGAGTTTCTTCACTGGATGTGTTAGAATTCTACAACAACTCCAGGATTATTTCCTGTGTTTCTGAAGGCACTGAAACAGTGTCTATCAAATCAAAGGTCCAAGGAAAGGAAATTCTTTTGGACTTAACAACTTTCTGTAAGTTGTTTGAACTTCAAAATCTTGGAAAGGATTTTGAAATAAACTCCAAGGATGATGATCTCCTTGAAGGTGTGAAGCAACTGTACAGTGGTGTGTGAGACCTTGACAAACCAGACACACCCACTGATTTCAAACTTGCCGACATCAGATGTAGACATCTGTTGGTTCACTGGGATGTGTTGGCATGCATTCTTCACAGATGCTTTGATGGTCTACAAGGAGGTGCCGACCAGATAAGCCAAGAACGTTGGATGTTGATGTTCTTGTTGCAACAACAAGACAAAAGGCTGGAAAACCCTTTCAACTGGGGAAAGTATGCCTTTATGAAGTTTGTGAAGAAGATTCAAGGCTTTGAGCCCAAAATCGTTAAGGAACTTGCTGAGCCAAAAGCCATAGTGAGCTATGGACTAAAGATATGCTACTTGCTGGAGAAGCTTGGCATTGAGCTCAGAGAGAAGGCTGACATAGCCAACAGTAACCTACTCTACAAATATGAGTATACGAACATGATGAAAAAGGTTACTGGATCTCAGAAAGGTTCAAGAAGCGAAAAACTGAAGAGATATCTGAGGAAAAAGTTGCGACCAAAAATCCCAGAACTTCACGAAAGAAGTCTGCTGGCAAATCAGAAGACACACCCATTGTGGTTGTCGACTCTCAGATATCTGCCGCCATTGCAGATGAACTCATCAATGCTGCAAAAGATACAACTGTTGATGAACTCATCAATGCTGCTAAGGACAGCCTTGCTGATGAACTCATCAATACTGGTAATGAGAGTAGTGGTAGGTACCAAGCCCTATCTGCAGAAACCGCAGGGATTATGGACCAATCAGTTTCTAATGCTGATGAGAGCTCTGACGATGAAGATGATGAATTAGTCATCTCTCAAGTCCTAGAGAAATCAAAAAGGGCTAAGGTTACTGAAAAAGTAACTAGTGTAGAGGTATCTGAAGAAGAACCTACACCACAGGTTGCTGAACAAGCACCTGTTTCAAAGGTTGCTGAAGAAGCAACTGTGTCCAAGGTCACTGGACAAATTACATCATCAGAGCAAGAAAGACTGAAGCATATTGAAGATGCTCTGATGAGTGATGGCTTAGTGTTGGATGATACTTCCATTGCCTCAACACTTAACAGTCTGTCTCAAGCAGATCTGGATAGGCCCCAAATAGTATCACCTTCTTCATCCAGATCTGAACCACCACACCAACCACAACAGCCAGATATGGATACTGCTGAAATGGTACTTGAGTTACAGATACCAGCATCTTTCCTTGCTGAAGAAAATCCTGCAAAAGAGTAGGTTCCCCAACTCAATGAGAGGAATCAAGCGAGGCCTCGCCGTAATGATCAACTGTGGAGGCAACTGAGTTGCATACTTAGGAAAGGTCTGAAGTACCTGAAACTTCAAACAAAGAAGCTGAAATGGAACAACAAGACCAACGCATGGAAGAGTCACAAGTTCTAGAGACCAATCAGCCTGACATTGCTCAGGTAGCTGAATGGTTTAACTCTCTACTTGTGATATTTTTGTGTTTGTTAAATCTTGTTATTTAATGAAATTTCTTTGTTACAGGCTGAATTAGAAACAAAACAACAAGAGGAAGCTGCAAAGCTTACCTCAGAATCTGAGAAGGAGGCTTCCATAGCCTCACCTCTTAAGGAACAGAAGCCTGTCTCACAGGTAGAAGATAGTTCCTTAAGATACAACATCTCAGATATGTGCTTTACTAATACTATAAAGTGTTTGTTTCTAATAGGCTCCAACTGAGAAGAAAAATGAAGAGACTGAAAAGTCTATCTCTTCAGAGAAGAATCCAGAGACTTCCAAGGTCTCTGAGGAACAAGTATATGAACCTTCTGCAGAGAAGGTATTTCATTCAGATACCTATATTCTTCAAAGAGCAAATCTCTATCATTTTTCTCAAACTAACACGTTCTACTTAACAGGTTCAAAAAGAAGTAGAAGTTGCTGGGGAGTTGCCCGCTCAATCCCCACAACAAATGGAAATTGATGAGGCATCAAAGCTTTCATCACAAGAAAAACTTCCAGAGACTGCACAAGTCTCTGAGAGACAAGTATCTGAGCCTCCAGCAGTGGAGGTAATTGACCTCTCAGATATCTGATTTTTCAATAAAATTTTTCTTGATAAACTTTCCTAAGTGTTATGTTTCCAATCTCAGGTTCAAGACGAAAGAAAGATAACCGAGGATCAGACTTTCCAGTCTCCTCCTCATATCCAGATATCTGAGGCACCTAGAACCTCAGTAGTCAAGTCATCTGAGGCTGTCACACAGGTAACTCAGATACCTTTCTACTCTAAAGCCCAGATATTTACTATAGTTTTGAAATTAATTCAGAACACTTTCTTTCAGGCTCAAACAAGTGCCACTAAGGTCCCTGTTGATGAGAAAGAGGACCTGCTTCCTTTCTTCAAGGAACACACTTTGCCAAAGCATCTGAAATGCTTCAAGAAATGGCAAAAGCTACGATGCTCCGATCTATCTGAGATCTTAAAGGTGACTGATCACCACACCAGGAGAGCACGAGCCCTTGACTTGGAAAACTACGTCCATGCAATGTTCCCCACTGAACAATATTCTTTCGGAACATTGATGGATAAGGATTTTGTCAAGGAAGTGGCCAGAAAGCTGATCCAAGCTTTCAACCAAGCAGATGGTCAGACCAAAATGCAGATGGCATTCAAGCCTACATTGCCCCAGACTCTACAGTACATACCCTCTGAACAAGAGGAAGTTAATGGGCAAACGGTCACTATTCCAGAAGTGATCAACCTGGTCTTTGAAGATGAAGAAGAGAAGGAGACTGATGAGAATAATTATGAAGATCCTCCTTCTGACCATCACAAGGATGAGGATAAGAAAGATGATGATGATGCCCCTTCACCAGGGATAGGAGGGATTCCATAAGAAAACAATGCCTCAGCTGCTGAAAAGCACACTGAGAGGACATCACAACAATCCCCTCCTCCATCTCCTCAGAAATCTACCCATCAATCTTCCCAACAAAAGGACACTACTGAACAAGTAGTTGAGCACTCTGAGGAAACAACTCAGAAAATATTGGATGCACAAGTCAGAGTTGCTCAACTCAAACAACTGTTGGAAGAAGAACAACAACTACATCTTCAACTGGAAGAAAAGATAGTTGAATCCAGAGTCAAGCTAGATAAACTTGAAGAACAAACCATCAAGGAAATGCAAGCATACTCTGAGATTAAAGAGCTCCGGGACGCTGTTGATTATATTGCTAAGGAGCTAGATACTGAACAAGTATCTGAAGAAAAGCATGATGCTAAGGTTGCATCTTCACCAAAGAAACCATCCTCCAAAGGCAAGAAACCCATATCTGAGATGGTTTCCGCCTTTAGAAACCTTGATGAAGAAGTGCTAGAGGATGCAGATCACTGAGCTGATGACTCAAATGATGAAGAAGACAAGACATTGGCAGAACACCGCAACGAACACTTAGCAGTTTCTCATCTGAAAAGAAAGCTAATTGCTCCTGAAGTATTCAACAAACTGCCAAATGTCCACTCCAAAAAATACATGAATAGATACCAAGTTTTGGCACATCTTAAAAAGGAGTTATCTTCACAGAACAAAGATGTAATTGCCTCCTTCCCCTCAGATATGAAGAAATTCACTGAGCTCGTCACTCAGAGAACAACCAGTATGGTCCTTGCTCAGAAGGATCTGGGAATGGTAAGGGACGATGATGTATCATTAGCTGAAAAAGCTTTTCATGAGGCAAGTTACACTGCTGGAAAAGCAGATGCCATACTTGGCCCATTGGCAGAGCTCACTGATAAGGAAAATGGAATTATCAAACAAAATCAGGAGCTCAAGGCTGAACTTCAGAAGTTGGTTACTGCGTACAATTACTTGCAAGGGAATTTTGAGTCTCTCTCAGAATCCTTTGTGGTACTTAGTCAGTCAACAACGACCAAGGGGGGAAGGATTTGGACCTCAAGGTCAGGGGGTAGGAAAGAAGAAATCTAGAGTTGGTGATGCTCAGAAAGGAAGAGGAAACAAGAGAACTTCCCAGCCACCACTCAGAATAAATGAGCCTTCATCAAGTCAAGCTGCTTTGCAAATAGTAGCTACTTCCCAGCAGCCAACTGAAGAAACAACAATGGTAACAAAGGCCATGGCACAAAGACCTCCAAGGAGTATCAAATCCCATGGCAATGAAGAAGGCTGCAAAACTTTCACAAGAATTAATCTTGATGATGATGATGAAGAGACTGATGAAGATGAAGCTCCTCTTCACAGAAAAAGAAGAAAGGTTGATAGCCTATATGAGCCCTTAGCTGCAAAGCCTTTGGCAGCCATAACACCCTCTGGAAATACCAAGTCAATCCAGAGTGGCTCTTCAAGCAATCCCCCAAGGGAAAATTCAAGGCAAAGGAGGGATTAGACTAAGAGCTGAAAGAAGAAAAAGTCAACTTCCACTCAGAACAGAAGAAGACAGAATTGAGTATGTGATGACTGACAACAACTCATCTGTCTATAGGTGCATTAATCATAAGAATGGCTACTGGATTCTGGAACTTAAGCATCTACTGATAAATTCAAAATTTCCAGATACAATCCATAAAAAACTCATGGCATGGAGAAAAGACAAGCCAGTCTTGATTAATACCAACCACATCAAAGCCTGATTGGATTTTGAAGTTATCAAGAGAATAGAAGCCATGAAGAAGGACCTCTCTGATGAATGTCCTTATGGAAAGCCAGATGATGTGCACAGAATTCCCAACATCACTGGAACAGGCACAAGAGCAAGACTTGCTGTGGAACCCTTTAAGTCATTCTACATGACTGAAGAACAATACAAGGGACATCAAATATCTGAGGTTTATCTATGATTATTTCAAGCTATGAGATTTCAGAATTGTGCATGCCTGGAAGTGGGGAAAGTATCTGTGGGTCAAACATTTTGCCAAGAAGAATCCCACCAAAACCTATAAGGAAGTTTGTGGATTTTCCAGAAACACTGAGATGATAGTCAGGACTCTTCTCTTTGACTACTCAGATGATATCAAAAGGTTTGGGGATAGGGAATTCGCAAATTGATCCAAAGATCTGCTGATTGAAGACTTGAAGATTTGAAGACTTGAAGACTAGTTTATTAGGATGTCTACTTGGAGCTTGGTTACTCCTGTTATCCTAATTTGAACTATGTATTTTTGTATCTTGCTAACTGAGCTGAAATGTATTTAAGTTATCTCTGAATTTTTTTACTTGTATCATATTTGATGAACCTACTCTCATATATCTATCTATAAAAAGGTAACTTGTCAGCAAAGATCACACCTTGTGATTTGGTTGATGTATACTTTCTGCACTTAATTGAAAGAATTGAAAGATCTTATGAATTGATTAAGTGGTGGATTGTTTCCTCATCCAGATTTGTAATAGGTCAGATAGTCATCGTTGACTGATCAAAATGGGGGAAATTTGTTAGGAATATCTGTTTAGATTTTGATCAGCAACCTAATGACTTATCTTAGCTCAGAAAGGTGGTTAGTACTCTTGGTTCACTTAAACACTGTAAAAGAGGAAAATCACTAAGTATGATAGTCTAGCAAATCTTGTATAGGATGTTAGGTCTCTGAATGTAATTTTTATTTTCACTGAAGAAGACCAAGAAGAAGGCATCCAGCAGGAGAAGTTCAACGAATTTGAAGATTGCTCAAATTTGCTGAAGACAAAGGTTATCAGACACCTATGTCCAGATATCTCGAAGAAACAAGTGTTTTTCAATAAACAGTGTTGCAAAAGATATCTGAGAATGCAAGGTTTCTGAAAACGAGGAAAAGTGCCCACAGATATCTACACTCAGATACCTTGGATAAAGATTATGTTTCCAGGAAACAATATATTTTTAACAAGCGGTATCTGGAGTTGTGATAGTCTCTGGAAAAGGACGTGCAAAGCTTCAGAAAGCTTGCATAGTTCCGTTGGCACTACAGGACAAAGTATAGTACAGTGCATTAAATGCGCGGACATAAATGTCTGAACAAAAACGTTAGTCTCTGAAGAAGAAGACAAACGTGCAATAGTACTATACTCAGATATCAATAGTTTGAATTTGATTTAAGCCTAACGGATACTATTCAAACGGCACTTAAATTCATCTATAAATGTCAACACTTAGAATGCTTGAGAACACACACAGAACTTACACCAAGAACACTAAACACTATCTTTCAAACTCTCAAGCATACTACTTATCTTCAAGCTTTCTGTTGCGACCAAAGCTCTTGATCCTAAGTAGCACAAAAGTTCTAAGTGTCCTGATCCTTAACAAACATTGTTATCTGTGAAGGAGTTGAATTAAGATTTCATATCTGAGATTCATTCTCTTGAACACTTATCATAGACTTGGGTCAGTAAAGAACAAGATACCATATATTGTAAAGTGTATTAAGTATACTTGATTCTCAGAGCTATCTGCATAACTGAATAAGTTATTAAAGAAGATCACCTGACAAACAAACCTAAACTATACACCAAAAGGCGTGGAGTATAGGAAGTACTTAGTTTGGGAAACTAAGGAACAACTCCAGGAAAAAGGTTTCTGAGTACAGAAAGTACTTGGCTGAGAAAGCCGGGGAATAACTCAGGGGGAACACTTGGTTGGGAACCTAGTGTATTTAGGAATCGAGAGAAGATACTTGTAAGGTTACCTCAATTATCTATCTTAGTGGATTCTAGGTCTGAGAAAGGCCGAAGTGGATCAGTTGAAGGATTACGCCACCTTCAGATACCACTATAAAGACTTGTGTTATTTACTTTCTGCAATTTATTACTTGCTTTATTTACCTTTCTAAGTATTTACACATATCTTGCTGAGCACGTGCACTTATCGCAGAAAAGTCTTCCGCTCTCTGAAAATAAGTATCAGATATCTTCACAGATATTTGAGAAACTGTGCTTATCGACAAAAGTTTTAAAAGACTAGTCACCCTCCCCCCCTCTAGTCTTTTACTTTGCCGTTATCTGGAGCAACAGATACCAATAATTCTGATGAGTAAAATCAATAAATAATCCAAGCTCCAAGAATGTCTCAATGTTAATGTCTGAATCTAGAAGCTCTCCTAAAAAACTAGGTTAAAAGAAGTATGAAAGAAAAGAATCAAAAATATAATCTAATAAGGAAAACAAAACTCTGATCCTGCGCTTCTCGCCGCGGCGAGCCTTCTTAATCGAAAAATATATAGCTCGCGAATTTACTTGTGGAAAATCCTTCACAGCATGAGCTACAATCTTCAAGACAGGAACTTCATTCGCAAAATCTCACCGCGGCGGACCAATTCCTTCTTTAATCGAGAAGATAACCATTTGCTAAATCTCGCCGCGGCGAGCCTTCTTGCAAGTTCCAGTTCCAAGCTCGTAAAATCTCACCGCGGCAGACTGAATCCCTCGCCGGGGCGAGCCATGCTAAGCAGCTTGTTCTCATTTAGCTCAAAAGACATCGTTTTCTACAAAATGTAAACAAAACACCAAAGCGTAAAAACGAACTAAAAAGACTACAAAACTAAAGACAAAGACTCACAAAGACCGCTAAAAAGGACCAAATGAGACGTTAGAATATTGTCTCATCAAAATCCCCAAACCAAACCTTTGCTCGTCCTCGAGCAGACGCACAACCTAAACACACTAGACTCTAAACCATGTAAACAAACAAAGAGTCAAATTCCCAAGCGACCGAATCTACCATTGAAAACATTAAATTCACAGGATGCAAAAATTTTGGTCTCAACCTAACCTTGGCAGAAATAGTAAGCAGGTAATCAGACACGATCGTTTCTCAAGTAAATAACAATTAAGCCTAGCCCGCTAGTCCCTCGCATGTGTATAAAGTATATCACTCACTCTCATGGAAGTATCCATACAGGGTATAGCTCAAAAATTAAACTGGGGAAGATGACTTTCGTCACAAGGATGCCTCAAATATCTTTGCTGTTGTACTCGTCTCATTGAGTCGAGAGGGACTTTGGCACATGACTGCATTCCTCTAGAAAAATTGAAAAACTGAAACTACTCCCCTCATCCATTTCAAAACAACATCAGATCTCATAATGCTTCACTGAATTCAGTGCATGGCCACCTGGGCTTTTTTAATCTCAACTTTTTGCAGGTGTCTGTTTTACCGAAAGTCCGCACTTTTATGCATGTCAGTTTGGTATACGTGCCATCAACCCTCACGGACATATGGCTTTTTAAGGCCACGCCGGTATATAGGTAGTATTTGAAACACGCCTAACACGACTAACGGTGATCAATAAAGACCATAGATCCACCCCGAGATTCAAATATCAAAAGCTTAGGGAGCAGTAAGCAGATTTTGCAGCACAAATATAACAGCTCATAACATTCATAGTGAACAATCCTCTCCCCAAACCAGTTCGACAAAACAGGAGAAATAAAATTCGCAAAGTAAAGCATGTCGTTCGTCATCCCCAACGAAACTAAGTACACATAAGTATGAAAAGGCGCAAGTAATACGTAAAAACTTGCACATCCCAGGAAATCACACAATAACAGGTGCCGGTACGATATTTTTTTCTTCGGCTAGGCTCCTCACAGGCTTTTGGACTACAGGGCTAACCAGACTTGCTATTTACAAGAGAAACGACCTTGCAGGATTAAAAGCCTACTACACTACTTCTAGATAGACATCAAACAAAACGTAAGCAGCAAGAGAATTTACCATTCGCAATAGACGTTCGACTTGGTAATTGACTCAGACTCACCACAAGAGAAAATGAAAATACTAACATCTAAACTGGACTCAACTGGAAAGGAAATATATAACTAACAGAGAAAGGTGGCTAACATACCACCACAGTCACATAACACAAACAAGTGGCTAACATACCACTTAAACAAAATACATAAAAATAAAAAATGAAAAATAGAGTACGAAATAGAGTACAAATATCAGAAATAAAGTATGTTAGATATTTTGTTAGAATATCTGTTTAGATTTTGTTCAGCAACATGATGACTTATCTTAGTCTCAGAAAGGTGATTAGTACTCTTGGTTCACTTGAACATTGTAAAAGAGGAAACCCACTAAGTATGATAGTCTAGCTAATCTTGTATAGGATGTTAGGTCTCAAAATGTAATTTTTATTTTATGAAGAAAAGACCAAGAAGAAGACATCCAAGCAGAAAGCTCAACAACTTTTGAAGATTTGAAGAAAACTGCACAAGATTATCGAATCATTATTCAGATATCTTAGCGGATATCTTGTATGAGCGAGTTTCAAACAAACTGTGTCACAAGAGATATCTGAGAAACGAGATGCATATCTGAAAACAAGGAAAGTGTCCACAGATATCTATTCTCAGATACCTTGAGCATTAAAAACGTTTCTGAAAAAGAAACATATATTGCAAACAAAGTTGTTTCAATCAATACAAGTGGTATCTGAAGAATGAAGATAAGGATGTGCAAAGAATCAGACAACAAGTCTAGTCTCTGATACAAAGCATAGTTCCGTTGACACTACAGGACAAAGCATTTAATGCACGGACAGAGATGTCTGAGTAAAAGCAACTTCGAGAAGAAGACAAAACACCTCTGATTATACACACAGATATCGATAGTTTGAATTTGAGCCTAACGGATATTATTCAAACGACACTCAAATCCATCTATAAATATCAACACTTAGACAGCTTGAGAGAACACACATTGCATACGCTGAAACATAGAACTCTGAACATTCTACTCTCTCATTGCAACTTACTTACTCACAAAGCTTTCTGTTGCGACCAAAGCTTTTGATCTTGAGTAACACTGAAGTTCTAAGTGTCCTGATCCTAAACAAGCAAAGCTATCTGTGAAGGAGTTGAATCAAAAGATCAACTATCTGAGATTCATTCTCTTGAACAGATATCATAAGACTTGGGTCAGTAAAATCGAACTAGATACCATACGCTGTAAAGTGTATTAAGTAACTTAGTTCACAGAGCTATCTGAATAATTGAAAAGTTATTAAGACGCTCATCTGACAACTCAAACCAAAACCAACACCAAAACCGGCGTGGAGTACAGGAAGTACTTAATTTGAAAAATCAGGGAATAACTCCAAGGTTACCGGAGTATAGGAAGTACTTGATTTGGGAAACTAAGGAATAACTCCAAAGTTTTTGAGTATAGGAAGTACTTAGCTTGGGAAGCTAAGGAACAACTCAAAGGTTTCTGAGTATAGGAAGTACTTGGCTGAAGAAGCTAGGGAACAACTCAGGGGGAACTTTTGGTTGGGAACCAATTGTTCAGAATCTTAGAATAGGATTTTTGTAAGGTTATCTCAATTATCTGTTCTAGTGAATTCTAGGTCTCTGATAGACCGAAGTGGATTAGTTGGAGGATTACGCCACCTCCAGATACCACTATACTTGCTGTGTCATTTACATTTCTGTTTTTATACTTCAGCAACACACACACACACACTTATTAACTGTTTCTACACTTATCTTTATTAAGTCTTCCGCACTCTGATTCTAAGTATCAGATATCCATTCAGATATCTGAGAAATATTTGTTATCGACAAAAGTTTTAAAAGACTATTAACCCCCCCCCCCTCTAGTCTTTTGCTTTGCCGTTATCTGGACCAAAAAGTGGTATCAGAGCAGGAGGTTCACCAGCCTTCTGCACTGAACCTAGATCCCCAGATAGGTGAAGGAACTTTGTCCATTTTTTTGGACTATTTAATTTGTGTGTTAAGTGTGCAGGTATGTCTCTGAGTGATGCACCCGTTCTCAAACCAGAGAACTACGAGAAATGGAAAAATAACATGATGCTCCACCTTGAAGCCATAAGTGACGAGATGATCGAAGTAATAAAGAATGGTCCAATAATCATTCAACAACTTAAGCAAGTCTTGGAGGTTTCAAGTGGAAGAGACAGAGATCAAAGCGAAGGATCTTCACAAACAGATGCGTCAACTAGTGGAAGATCTACTGGTCACGTTATTTACGAACCAAAGCCCAGAGAACTCTGGACATCGGAAGATGCCAAGAGGAATCGTCTGGATGGTCAAGCTCGTAACATCATCATCAGATCGACACGGAGCACATACGATGTAAAGCGTAGGGTGCTAAAAGCAGAAAGTTGCACAGCAATTGATTGAAGAAATGCATGCGGGCAGAAAACCAAGGAAAACAAGTTCGAAGTTCTAAAATTGAAATTTCAAAATTTCAAACAAGGTCCCACTGAAACTCTGGAAGAACTTGATTTCAGATTTACCACTCTTATGAGTGATATGGCAGCACTTGGGGAAAGCAATAGATACTCTCAGTCAGAGAAGATTAAGACTATTGTCAGAAGTCTTAACCACAACTGGGAGCATACTAAATTCTTTTATTTCAACCCTACCATCACTAGACGTTGAAACAGATTCTGAAGATGACAATTCAGATGATTCAACCCTACCATCACTAGAACTATGTGGAGTTACTCATGATATAATCGACTTCGGCCTCAAGAAGAATGAAATGTGTGGAGTTGCTGAAATTGACGGACCAGACATCTCCAACATAGAAAACTGTCTTATGGCTGATGAGAATGCTTCCTGGACTAAAGCACAATGGCTATTTGATAGTGGATGCGGAAAGCACATGACAGGAGACAAAGCAAATCTGGTTGACTACAAAGCTTGCAACACAGGACCAGATATCAGATTGGCTGGAGGAGAATTAAATCCCTCTCTGGGATTTGGCAACGTCAAATTGGGAACTTTAACAATCACTGACGTATTACATGTTAAGGATTTGAAATACAATCTATTTAGCATGAGCCAGTTTGCAGACAAGGGTTTTACTATAAAATTCAAAGCTAAATACTGCAAACTAATTGACAATGAGTCAAAGCAGACAGTCTTAGTTGGTCGGTGAAAGGCGATCTTTATGTTGCCATTGGGCATCTGCCACAATCAAGAATGTCTCATGGTGAGTCAATCTGGTCACCACAGAGAAACCGTTATGGCACAAAAGAATGAGTCACTTGAATTTCAAAACTTTGAATAGACTTGCGAAAGAGTTAGTGGTTGGTCTTCCCAAAACATCTTTCGTAAAGGATAGTATCTTACGCACTTTGTCGGATGGGGAAACAATCTAAGATCTCTTTCAAGTCCAAAATCAGACACTCTAGTGTTAGACCACTGCAACTTTTACATATGGGTCTTTTTGAATCATCTGTAACTAGTTATGCAGAAAGAAATATGGTCAGTTGTTGTAGATGACTTCTCAAGATTCACTTGGGTTATCTTTACGAAACACAAATCGATGCGGTGGAGATACCAAACTTCTTTGAAAAAGCTTGAAATCATGAAAAATGAAAAGGTATCTGCAATCAGAACAGATCATGGTACTGAGTTTGTCAATCAGTACATAAAGGAGTTTTGTACCTGCAAAGGTATACAACACCAACTTTCCTCTGTAAGAACACCTCAACAAAATGGTGTTGCATAAAGGAAAAACAGAACCCTTAAAGAAGCTGCAAGGACAATGCTAGCTGACACTGACATAAGTGAAATATATTGGGTTGAAGCTGTAAACACAGCCTGCTACACTCAGAACAGATGCTTGATAAACAAACACCATGACAGGACCCCCTATGAAATTATGGTTGGAAGACCTCCTAATATCAAACATCTGAGAGTATTTGGTTGTAGATGTTTTGTTCTAAACAATGGAAAAGTTTTTCTGAGAACATTTCAACCAAAGGCAGATGAAGGTGTTTTTCTTGGCTATTCCACAAAGAAAGCTTACAGAGTTTACAACAAAAGAACAAAGAAAATTGAAGAATCGGTTCATGTTGTATTCTATGAAGGAAGTAAGAAAACACCTCCTCTTGATGAACTCTCGAAAAGTTCAAGAACTATTACTGAGGGATACTAAAGAAGAACCCTCAGAAAGGAAAAACATCGTTATGGAAAGTGAGGATGACTCTGACGTAGAAAAGCTTGAAAAGCCTAGTAACAACAAGATGACTCACAAACATGATGAGGAATTTCCTATTAGTTTTCCAGAAATGGAACAGGTTACTGAGAACCTTCATCATGAAGAGGTATCTGAAAATAAGAATGCTGAAATGCATGTCTCAGATATCTCTAACACTGAAAAAGTGTCAGATATCCATGACATTTCCCATATGTCAGATATCTTAGATACTGAAAAAGTATCAAATCAAAATCTTAGTGATTCACATTCAGATCACTTGGATATTGATCCTACTAGCACTAAACCTTTGATGAAATGGATCAAAGATCATCCTACAAAGGATATAATTGGACCAATTAATCAGGGTGTTAGGACTAGGAGAGCAATAGTTGAAAATGCTGATTCTCTCTTTGGATGTTTTATCTCGAATATCGAACTTAAAAGTATAGAAGAAGCATTAGGAGACCAAGACTGGATCTCTGCAATGCAAGAAGAGTTGGATCAATTTGAGAGAAACAAAGTCTGGAAACTAGTTCCATTTCTAGAAGGAATATCTGTGATTGGAACTAAGTGGGTTTTCAGAAACAAAATAAATAAAACTGGTGAAATAACCAGAAACAAAGCAAGATTGGTTGCCAAGGGATTCACTCAGACTGAAGGCTTAGATTTTGATGAGTCATATGCACCAGTTGCCAGATTAGATGCAATAAGACTCTTTCTAGCCTTTGCAGCTTATAAAAATTTCAAAGTTTATCAGATGGATGTCAAAAGCGCATTCCTAAACGGTGAACTTGCAGAAGAAGTTTATGTTGAGCAACCACCTGGCTTTGAAGTTTCCTCAGAAAGTAGAATGGTCTATAAACTACAGAAAGCTCTGTATGGACTCAAACAGGCTCCAAGAGCATGGTATGACACTTTGGCCAAATACCTTCTGGAAAGTGGTTTCAAGAAAGGTGAAGTTGATAAAACTTTATTTACCTTAAATCATGATAGGAAACTACTCTTAGTTCAAGTATATGTTGATGACATCATATTTGGATCTAAGGACAAGCAACTTTGTAATGACTTTGCAAATCTCATGAAAAGCAAGTTTGAGATGAGCATGATGGGAGAAATGAATTATTTCCTAGGATTGCAAGTCAAGCAACTCAATGATGGAATATTCATTAGTCAAACAAAGTATGCAAAAGATATGCTCACAAAGTTCAATCTTAAGCCTTCTGAAAAGAATGCTAAGATACCTATGAGCATAGGAACCAAAATGACCTATACTGAATCAGATAAGAGTGTTGAAGAACATAAGTATAGGAAATTGATAGGTTCACTACTTTACCTCACTCCAAGTAGACCTGATATTCAATATGCCGTTGGAGTATGTGCTAGATTTCAGAAAAATCCAATGCAAACACACTACAACATTGCTATGAAAATATTAAGGTATGTGAAGGGTACAGTAGATGTAGGACTGTGGTATCCTAGAGAAAGTGAATTGAGTTTAATTTGGGTACTCGGATCTGATTATCTTTGGATCGTTGCTTGATAGGAAAAGCACCTCAGAACTTGTGGGTTTAAGCACTAGACTTATCTCATGGTTTAGCAAGAAGCAAAACTCAATTGCAACTTCTACCACGAGGCTGAATATATTCTTCTTTGGTTGTTGTGCAACACAAATTCTGTGGATACAACAACTTAAAGACTATGGACTCGATGAGAAGAAAACTCCCATTTTCTGTGACAACACAAGTGCTATTGCGATTACACAGAATCCTAAATTTCATGCCAGAACAAAGCACATTGATGTTAGACATCACTTCATCAGAGACCATGTTGAAAAAGGCAATTTAGAGATACTCAAGATTGGGACTGAAGACCAACTTGCAGATATCTTCACTAAGCCACTACAAGAAAGTAGATTCTTAGCCTTAAGACATAGTCTTGGACTAATGGAACTACCAATGAACTGAAAAAGTTCAGGTATCTGGAACGGGTATCCAGAAAAGAGAGAAGAGGTATCTGGAACGGGTATCCAGAAAAGAGAGAAGAGGTATCTGGAACGGGAACCCAGAAGTCAAAAAGGCTAAAGAGCAAAAAGATAGCTTAAGATCTACGAGGGCGGAACTCGGATATCGAATCATTCGTGAGCAGGGAACAAAAGAGAATAGTATAACTTTCTGCAGTCAACTACTCTCTTGAATCTCGCACTATTTCTATCTTGATGAAAAACTTGGGAAACTCCTAAGTATAAGACAGATTCAGATGCGAACAGTGTCCTTGCTCAAATAAAATTGTGATTCAGATAGCTAATAGCCAAAATTCATTAAATGGGCACAATTACATTTGTTGATTGTGATCATTGCTGGAGAAGCAATGGTGACCCTTGATGAATTCAAGCGCTTGATCTGAACGGCAGAAATTAATTCACAATAAATAGTAGACTGTTGAAATTCAGACATGGCCCACTAAGCATTTAATGTCGAAACTACTTTTGATCATGCCGGCTTGCAAATCACAGATACGTACACACAAAATCAATTTGTATGTATTTGTCTATTGAGATTCACTTGCTATATATATAGGATTTTGGCAAATGAAATCACTTTTGCCTAATCCAAAATTTCAACTTACTTCAAAACAGCAAAAACCTTCTCCTAATCCTCAGCAACTTCTCTAAAATCTCTGCAAATCTTGATCGAATCTCTTTCAAACACAAGATTCAAATTCTTACTATATAAAGAGATGGCCTCCAAGAACACTTCTACACAGAAATCCCAATCCTCCACTGGTACTGCTGAAAAGCAAGCACCAGAGTTGGTTATTGTTAACAATCGACTGGTAGGAGCTTTCAACCCTGACCATTGGACTTCAAGTCACAGAATGATTTGGGGTGGTGCCATGGTTGAGGAATACCTCACGGCTGCAATAGAGAACCAAGCCGACAAAAAGCTAATTCTTGACATGCTTGAAAAGGCACAAATCAAGGGCTTTGTATCTGCTCGCCCTAGTGGAATTTCATCACTTGATGTGTTGGAATTTTACAACAACTCCAGGATTATTTCCTGTGTATCTGAAGGCACTGAAATAGTGTCTATCAAAACCTCAGTCCAAGGAAAGGAAATCCTTCTGGACTTAACAACTTTCTGTAAGTTGTTTGAGGTTCAAAATCTTGGAAAGGATTTTGAAATAAACACCAAGGATGAGGAACTCCTTGAAGGTGTTAAAGAACTTTCTGATGATGTGTGTGATCTTGAGAAATCGATACACTCATCGAGTTCAAACTTGTCGACATCCAACCGGACATCCGCTTGTTCACCGGGATGTCTTGGCTTGCATTCTTCAGATGCTTTGATGGTCTACAAGGAGGTGCTGAGCAGATAAGCCAAGAACGATGGATCATGTTGTTCTTCTTGAATCAACAAGACAAAAAGGTTGGAAAACTCTTTCAATCGGGAAAGTACGCCTTCATGAAATTTGTGAAGAAGATTCAAGGCTTGAGCCTAAGATTGTTAAAGGACTAGCTGAGCCAAAGGCCACAGTAGGATATGGTCTGAAGATATGCTACTTGCTGGAAAAGCATGGCATTGAGCTCAGAGAGACGGCTGAAATAGCCAACAGTAACTTACTCTACAAGTATGAGTATACAAATCTGATGAAAAAGGTTACTGGGTCTCGTAAAGGTCCTAAGAAGAGAAAATCAAAAGATATCTCAAGAAAAGGTTAACCAAGAAGCCCGTAACTTCAAGAAAGAAGTCTGGCAAATCGAAGACACACCCAAAGAGGTTGTCAATTCTCGGATATCTACAAACATGGCGATGAACTCATTAATGCCGCAAAGAGTTATCACCATTGAACAAGTAGACTCAAAGAGAAAGTGCTTTCGAAATGTTGCGACTAATGCGTAAAGCCTTGCGATGAACTCATGAATCTTGCCAAAAGTGGTGAAAACACCAAGCCCCATCTGCGAAACCGCAGGAATAATGGACCAATCGGCCCAAATGTTGATGAGAGCTCGACGATGAAGATGATGAACTAGTCATCTCAAGTCCTAGAAAAATCAAAGAGGGCTAAGGTTCTTGAACAAGTAACCGGTGATAAGGTATCCAAGAAAACCTACACCACAAAGTTCTTGAACCTATAGCAAAGGTTGTTGGTGCAAACACATCATCAGGGAATGACTCTCTTGCACAACTTCACAAAGCCCTGATGAGTGGTATCTTAGTATTGGCAGATGCTGATGGAAATGCCACATCTAAGAATCGGAAGAACATTCGACCGATCAATCTTCCGCCTGCATAACCACAACAACCACAAACACAACAACCACAACAGCCACAAGTGGTTGATGAAATGGTAAATGAACTCCATTTTGAAATATCAACAATACAGTATGCTGAAGAAAATCCTGTAATTGAGCAGGTTCCCCAACTCAATGAGAGGGATCAAACTGAGACATCTACTCAGAATGATCAACCAGGGGAGGCAACTGAGTTGCATACTCAGGGAAGGTGTGAAGTACCAGAAACTTCAAACAAAGAAACTGAACTGGGACAAGACGACCAATGTATAGAAAGGTCACAAGTTCCAAAGACCAATCACTTAAACCGCCGTAAATGACCGTTTAACTCTTACCTTGTGAAAAATTTTATACTTATAAATCTTGTTACCTTATAAGAATCTCTTTGTTACAGTGAGTTAGAACGGAAAACAAGAGGAAGTGAAAAGCTTACCTCGACATCTTGAAAAAGAGGTTCCTTCAACATCAACTCTTGAGAAATCGAGCACATGCCAGTAAATGATTCTTAAAGAGAACTAACTTTTCAGTAAAAATATTTGTATAATCATTAATGATAAATGTTTCTAACAGGCTCCAACTGAGATGGAAGAAGATAAGGCAGAAATGCCAGAGACAAACCCAGAAACCAACAAGGTTTCTGAAGCACACATCACTGAGCTTTCAAACTTGAAGGTATATGAAAATCAGTGATAAGTACTCTTCAGCCTGGGTTATCTTAAAACTTCTTCTAAATTATTCAATACTATCTACTTACAGGCTCAATCGGAAGTAGAAGTGCAAGGGGACAAAGTTGCGACATCCTCGCACCTATGGAAATTGATGAGGCATCAAGGGCTTCATCACAAGAAAAGATTCGAGATCGCAAGTCTCTGAGAGACAAGTATCTGAGCCTCCCATGGAGGTAATTGACCTCTCAGATATCTGACTTGTCACTTAAAGTTTTTCTTGATAAAAATTCCTAAGTATTGTGATAATGTTAATTCTCAGGTTCAAGAAAGAAAGGTTGATGAGGACCAGACTTCCAAGTCTCCACCTCACCACAAGATATCTGAGACACCAATTGTCCCAGTAGAACAAGTATCTGAGCCTGATGTTCATACTCAGGTAACTCAGAAACTAAACTACACTTCTACTCAGATATCTACCAAAGTTTTGAAACTCACTCAAAACTCTTTCTTTTCAAGCTCAACAGATGCAAAGCGTGTTCCCATTGAAGAAACAAGGACCTACTTCACTTTTCAAAGCTCACACTTTGCCAAAGCACATTCAATGCTTCAAGAAATGGCGGAAGTTATGGTGCTCGATCTCTCCGAAATATTGAGAATAATCGATCAACCAACGAGCACGAGCTCTTGACACGGAAACATATGTCCAAGCAATGTTTGCTACAGAACAACATACAGTTGCGACTCTACTACACAAGGACTTTTCCAGAGAAGTGGCGCATAGTTTGATACATGCCTTTGAACAGGCAGATGATCAGACAAGATTACAGATGGCATTCAAGCCGCCTTCTGCACTCGCAATTCATACCTTCGAACAAGAAGAAGTTAATGGTAAGATCACTATCCCTAAGTGATCAATCTTGTATCTGAAGATGATGAGGAGGAAGAAATGAATGAAAATTTCTTTGATGAACCTCCCACTGATCATCACCAAAAGGATGATAATGACAAAAAGGATGATGATGATGCCCCTGCACCAGGGACCGGAGGAATTTCACAGAGAAACAATGCCTCAGCTGCTGAAAAGCAAACTGAGAAGACTTCACAGAAATCTCCGTCTTCATCACCTCAGAAATCTACTCATCCATCTTCTCACCAACACGCAGTTACTACTGAACAAGTAGTTGAGCTTTCTGAAGAAACCAATCAGAAAATATTAAACACTAAGACCAGAAGTGCTCAACTCAGACAACTGTTGGAAGAAGAACAACAGCTCCATCTTCAACTGGAAGAACAATTAGCTAAATCCAGAGCTAAGATTGATCAACTACAAGATCTATACTTAGAAGAAATGATTGCTTACTCTGAGGTTAAAGAGCTACGGGATGCTGTGCAAGAGATCACCAAAGAACTCGATACTGAAGAAGTATCTGAAGTCAAGCATGATGCTAAGGCTGCATCCTCTTCGAAAGAAGCACCATCCTCCTCCCAGAAAGGAAAGAAACCAATCTCTGAGATGGTTGCTGGACTTGATACGATTGATGAAAATGTCCAAGAAGATGAAGATCACTGGGCTAATCCCTCAGATGATGAAGAAGACAAGACTTTGGCAGGACACCGCCATGAACATCTAGCGGTTTCTCACTTAAAAAGAAAGTTGATTGCTCCTACAATCTTCAACAAACTGCCAAACGTCCACTCCCATGAGTACATGGCGCAGTACCAAGTACTAGCTACTCGAATAAGGAGATGTCTTCACAAAACAAGGAAGTAATTGCCTCAGTCCCTCTCGAATGAGAAAGTTCACCGAGCTCATCACTCGAGAGAACAACTAGCATGATCATTGCTCGTAAAGATCTGGAATGACAAGGACGATGATGTGTCTTTAGTGAAAAAGCTTTTCAAGAGGCAAGTTACATCTTTGAAAAGCAGATGCCATCCTAGGCCCATCAGCGAGCTCACTGATAATGACAATGGAATTATCAAACAAAATCAGGAGCTCAAAGCCGAACTTCAAAAGTTGGTCACTGCCTACAACTATTTACAAGGGCATTTTGACTCTCTCTCAGATTCCTTTATGAGACTGAGTCAGCCAACAATGACTAAGGGGGAAAGAAAGTACAAATTTGGACCTCAAAGTCAGGGGGAATGGGAAGAAGGAGATGAAAACAAGAAGAAATCTGGAGGTGTCTTTCGAGAAGGAAGAAGAAAAACTTCCCAGCCACCATTCAGAATCTATGAATCCTTCTCAAGCCAAGCTGCTTCCCAGAGACCTACTGAAGGAACCAAAATGGTAACAAGGGCCATGGTACAGAAACCTCCAAGGAGTACCAAGGCTCCAAGGAGAAGACAAGTTAGAGGGATTGATGAATCTTCTGAAGAAGAAGAAGAAGGTCAAATCAAGTCCCAGGGCAATGAAGAAGGTCAAAAGATCTCACAAGAATTGATCTTGATGAAGATGATGAAGAGATGATGAAGATGAAGCTCCTCTTCACGTAAAAAGGAAACTTGAAAGCTAATCGAGCCCATAGTCGCAAAGCCCTAGCGCCTAAAACACCCTCGAAATACCAAGTCTATCCAGGTGGTAGTTCTTCAAGCAACAACCCCAAAGAGAATTCAAGATGAAAAAGGAATGATCGAGAGTCGAACAAAGACAAAGTCAACTTCCACTCGGAAGAAGCCAAATTGAGTATGTGAAATATGACAATGATTCCTCATCTACAGTGCATCAATCGGAAAAATGGCTATTGGATTACGGAACTTAAGCATCTATTGGTAAATTCAAGATTTCCGAACCAATCCTCAAACGACTTATGGCATGGAGAAAGAATAAACCTACCTTGATCAACACCAATCACATCAAAGCATGGTTGGATTTTGAAGTTGTCAAGAGAACTGCCATGAAGAAGGACCTCTCGATGATTGTCCATATGGAAAGCGGATGATGTGCACAAAATTCGAATATCACGAACAGCACAAGACCAAGACTTGTGGAACCCCATGAGTCGTTCTATCCGGAAGATCAATACAAGGGTGACATCGGATATCCGAAGATTATCTATGGATACTTCAAGCTTTGATATCGAATAGAGCATGCCCGGAAGTGGGGAAAGTACCTGGGTCAAGCATTTTGCCAAGAAAAATCCTACCAAAACCTACAAAGAAGTCTGTGGATTTGCCAGAGACACAGAGATGCTTGTCAGAACTCTTCTCTATGATTATTCTGATGACATCAAAAAGGTTTGGAGATAGGAAATTGGCAGACTGATCCATAGAAATTTTGTTGAAGACTTGAAGATTGAAGACTTGAAGACTAGTTCTTTAGGATGTTTACTTGGAGCTTGGTAACTCCTGTTGTCCTAATTTACTATGTAGTTTTTGTATTTTTGCTGACTGAGCTCAACTGTATTCTGTATTAAAGTTATCTGTAATCTTAAGTTGCGACTTATCTGAAGAACTTACTCTCAGATAGTATTTTATAAAAGATAACTTGTCAGCAAAGATCACACCTTGTGATTTGGTTGATGTCTACTTTCTGCACTTAATTATATGATTTGAAAGATCTCAAGAAATGATTAAGTGGTGGATTGTTTCCTCATCCAGATTTGTAATAGGGAAGATAGTCATCGTTGACTGATCAAAATGGGGGAAATTTGTTAGATATTTTGTTAGAATATCTGTTTAGATTTTGTTCAGCAACATGATGACTTATCTTAGTCTCAGAAAGGTGATTAGTACTCTTGGTTCACTTGAACATTGTAAAAGAGGAAACCCACTAAGTATGATAGTCTAGCTAATCTTGTATAGGATGTTAGGTCTCAAAATGTAATTTTTATTTTATGAAGAAAAGACCAAGAAGAAGACATCCAAGCAGAAAGCTCAACAACTTTTGAAGATTTGAAGAAAACTGCACAAGATTACTGAATCTGTTATTCAGATATCTTAGCCAGATATCTTGTAGACGCGAACAGTTTCAAACAAACTGTGTCACAAGAGATATCTGAGAAACGAGATGCATATCTGAAAACAAGGAAAGTGTCCACAGATATCTATTCTCAGATACCTTGAGCATTAACCACGTTTCTGAAAAAGAAACATATATTGCAAACAAAGTTGTTTCAATCAATACAAGTGGTATCTGAAGAATGAAGATAAGGATGTGCAAAGAATCAGACAACAAGTCTAGTCTCTGATACAAAGCATAGTTCCGTTGACACTACAGGACAAAGCATTTAATGCACGGACAGAGATGTCTGAGTAAAAGCAACGGCAACTTCTGAGAAGAAGACAAAACCTGCTACAGTACTATACACACAGATATCGATAGTTTGAATTTGAGCCTAACGGATATTATTCAAACGGCACTCAAATCCATCTATAAATATCAACACTTAGACAGCTTGAGAGAACACACATTGCATACGCTGAAACATAGAACTCTGAACATTCTACTCTCTCATTGCAACTTACTTACTCACAAAGCTTTCTGTTGCGACCAAAGCTTTTGATCTTGAGTAACACTGAAGTTCTAAGTGTCCTGATCCTAAACAAGCAAAGCTATCTGTGAAGGAGTTGAATCAAAAGATCAACTATCTGAGATTCATTCTCTTGAACAGATATCATAAGACTTGGGTCAAGAAATCGAACTAGATACCATCTACCGTAAAGTGTATTAAGTAACTTAGTTCACAGAGCTATCTGAATAACTGAAAAGTTATTAAGACGCTCATCTGACAACTCAAACCGAAACCAACACCAAAACCGGCGTGGAGTACAGGAAGTACTTAATTTGAAAAATCAGGGAATAACTCCAAGGTTACCGGAGTATAGGAAGTACTTGATTTGGGAAACTAAGGAATAACTCCAAAGTTTTTGAGTATAGGAAGTACTTTGCTTGGGAAGCTAGGGAACAACTCAAAGGTTTCTGAGTATAGGAAGTACTTGGCTGAAGAAGCTAGGGAACAACTCAGGGGGAACTTTTGGTTGGGAACCAATTGTTCAGAATCTTAGAATAGGATTTTTGTAAGGTTATCTCAATTATCTGTTCTAGTGAATTCTAGGTCTCTGATAGACCGAAGTGGATTAGTTGGAGGATTACGCCACCTCCAGATACCACTATACTTGCTGTGTCATTTACATTTCTGTTTTTATACTTCAGCAACACACACACACTTATTAACTGTTTCTACACTTATCTTTATTAAGTCTTCCGCACTCTGATTCTAAGTATCAGATATCCATTCAGATATCTGAGAAATATTTGTTATCGACAAAAGTTTTAAAAGACTATTCACCCCCCCCCCCCCCCCTCTAGTCTTTTACTTTGCCGTTATCTGGACCAACAAAGTACAAAACGAGACAACTTAAGCTAAAGATACAGTCGACCACCTCCCCAAACCTAAACAAGTGCTAGTCCCTAGCAATGAATAGTGTAAGAAACGACTGTATAGAATGACCAACCATAGTGTTGTCTCAGTAGGGATGATCACACGGATCCAGAAGGGCCACCACTGAAGTGCTGCTCCCAGAAATCCTGCTGCGCCTTCCAGAGTGCCTCCTGCCTCTCTAAGCGCTCAAGCTCTCGCTGCTCCCTAGCTTCAGCTCTCCTATCTCGCTCCTCCTGTCGCCGGTAGTGCCCCTCGATGCAGGAGTACTGATCCTCAATCCAGGCATATTGTTCTCCTGCCCACTCCTGAAACTGTGCTGTCATCTGCTCGAAGTAACTCTGGAAGTCAGAAGAACCAGGTGGAGCGGGCTGCTCTGCAGTGTCATCGGCGCCCCTGATAGGAGTGGAATGGTGGCCGAGGTTGACTCTGGCGCTAGCAGATTTCAGAGCTCCTTTGGGTTTCTCGGAGCCCTGAATACCGGGAATATTGAAGAACCGGCAGATATTGGTAATAAGGCATGGAAAATCGAGGAGACTGCCTCCGCCATAATGATATCAAGGGTGCCAACAAACTGCCCGTTCATGATCGCTCGAATAAGGCGGGCTGTGGGAGGGGTCAGGGTGGTAAAATGTGAGTTGGGGGTCACATTATACTGTATCAGATGTTGCCAGAGGCGAACCTCTGGCTTGAGGAAGTGGGTGGCTATGGTGGTTTTGGTCCTGTGGTCCTCCGGATCGGCACCAGGTAGAAGTACAAACTCGGCTGAGTCCCTCTCAAACTGCCGGTTGTGAAAATTGTCGCCCCAGTGGCTGTACCTGTCATCTTCTCCCTGGAACACCCTGCACTTTAGGAATTCCCGAATACTTCGAGGTGAGAACTGGATCCTGACACCGCGAATCGTCATCACCCCTTCATCCAAGTCGTGGAGGCTGATGTCTCATCAAGAGCCAATTCCCGCTCGGGCCATGCTTTCCTAGGCTCCATAAAATTTGCTTCCATAAAAGCCCTCCCTTCCGCGGACAGGTGGAAGAACTCATCGACGGGACCTCTCTGTTCGGCCGCCATCGACTCGCTCTACATGCTTCTTTCGCATGTGGCTCTGCGAGACATAATGCCTGCAAAACTACTGTTAGGAGAGAGTAATACGGGGGAAGTGCGAGAAGCACATCCCCAAACCTAAATAGTGCTATCTTCTAAAAACATAGCATCATAAAAAATTCTTCCCCAAACCAATTCAACGTTCCAAATCAAATCAAAATATCATGCTAAGGACAATATCATAAGAAAAGTCGAAAGCAAGCAAAACAAGCACAATGGAGCATATGAACGAGTGGTTAATAAAAAATCAGTCAAATATTGAATTGAAGAAGAAAAATTCAAACAATTCTCAATAAATACTGCAAAGCGTACCACAAGAATCAAACAAGTAGGGAACGAACGACGGTCAACCACATAAATCAAGCAAACTCAAAATCGAAGGAAGAACGAACTTTTCCAAGCCAAAGTACCTTTTGAATCTTGAAATCGGATGGGTGGAACTCGAAATTGATTGAAGAATCAAAGAGAGGAGAGAAAATCGGATGTTTTGGGACAAGAATGGGGTGATTTGGTGGAGTATTGAAGGAGTTTGGAGTTTATTGGGTGTGGAGGAACGATGGTGTGAAGGGGGAGAAAAGAGAAAGTGAGGAGGAAGAAGGGCGATTGTTTTTTTAAAAAAAAACCGATCCGCCGCGGCGGGCTTTAGGGCTTGCCGCGGCGAGAATCTGCGAATGTAATAAGGAAGAAAAAAGGTTATGCTTGCCTTGTGCAGCAAAAATGCCATTGCCATGTAAAATCTGAATGTAGAGGGGAAGGAAAAGGAAGCTCATGCCCTTGCAGAGAAGTGCGCCCAGATGAGAATTCGGCTAATAAAACAAAAGGTCGACTCATCGCATCGCAAGCATAACAATTTGGTCATGAAGTGTAGAAAATTTAAAATTTTCTACTTTCATGAAATTTTTTCATTTTTTCAACCTCGCCTCGCGAGATTGAAACTCTAAGCCGCAACTATAGTTCACGAGTTTCCTCATGTAAGTGCAAAGGTCACGCCTCCTCAAAACACAAATAAACTAAAAGAAAACAGATAACCACATTTTTTTAAAAAAGTAGTCTAGCAATACGAAAAATAAAGCAACGTACGGAATGAAAAAAATAGTCTGATGAATGTAAAAACAAAAGGGGGCTTTTGTTTATAGTCGTTAGCTCGACTTCTTCCATGCTGGAGCTAGTTGAGCTTGAGGTTTCCAGCCTTCTCTGTCCCCATGCTTACTCTTGAGCGAGAATAGGTGTAGAGTGGACCGGTGTGTGCTGCTATGTAGTTCCTGGTGTCAACCTGTGTAGGGGAATATGATGTGGTGACAGCTTGCAACTCACGTTTCTCACCGCAAACCTGAATAGTACATGTACGGCCATAAAGATCGACTATCAAACGAGTAGCCTTGATGAAAGGGCGCCCAAGAAGCAACATATCCTTGTCCATCTCTTTGATATTCACCTGTGGTGACTCGACCACCACGAAATCAGTGATCAACACATCTCCACCAATGGTTACGAGAACATCCTCAACAACTCTCATGCATTTGCTTCGAGTACCATTAGCCATGGTCACAAAGCATCTTCTCGGTTCTAGACCCTTCAGGTTGAGCTCCTCATAAGTCTTGAATGTCATCAAGTTAACTGCAGCCCCAGTATCAATAATACATGTAACCTCAGAAGAACTGCCTATCCCGACAACCAAATCAAAACTGTTTGCATCACTAATGCTCTTCTCTTCCTTTTGGATCAACTGAGTTGGTCTTGCATTCGCCTTCCCTCCGGGAATCGCTGGACCAGATGTTATCGCCTTGCTTGCTTCCTGTACCTGTGTTGCCTCAACCTGGGTAACCACCTTATCATGGTTACAAGTGCAAGTCGTAACAACCGTCTTAACTACTCCTGGCTTGTCAAAAGCTACCTCCACAGTACCCTGTTATTCTCTACAGTCGCAAGGAATTTACCCTTCTCTCTCTGTTGGAAGGCGCCGACCAGGTCACTAAGAGTCTTCTCTAACCTCTTTTGCGATTGTTCAATGCTATCAAACCTCTGGTCATTCTTGGTTTGATTCCATTGTGCTTCTGCCCAGAACCTCTCTGATCTCTCCATGTGAGCTCTAATCTCCTGATCAGCGTTTCGCGGTGCACTATTAGGCGGAATCGGAAACTGCTGTGCTGGAACCTGCTGAAACGGACCCTGTGGAAATGGAGCCTGCTGAACTGGAACCTGCTGTGGTGCATTCTCATAGAAGTTACCTCCATAGGATAAATTGGAACGATCAGGGTTGAAGGGTTGCACCTTAGTAGCACCTGCATTCATTCCCGGATTTGGTTGCCAACCACCACGCTGCCTATTTTGCACCCAGCAAATAATCTCCGGAGTTGGGTTCTCCCCCATAGTCTCGGGAAGTCTACACATACTAGCACCATGCCCGAAATTACCACACAGATTACATCTCTCATTCACTGGAGCTACTGGTGCAGGGATAGTGCCAAGCATCCTCATCTCCTTAATCTGTTTCGCCAATTCAATAGTACTAGGGCCTGGTGTTTCCTCCATGGCTTTTACTTCAGCTCTCCTTGGTCTGCGTCTAGTTCCCTTAAGCTGGGAGATAGCAGCAAGCTTCTCAAAAGTCTCATTCAATGCAGCCGGAGATGCCGTGACGATGGAGCCATCCACAGTCATATCCACCATATTCTGTGCCTCCCAGTCGAGTCCCTAATAGAACTTGCAGCATAAATCCATCTCACTCAACCTATGGTGAGGGAATTGAGAGAGTAAGTTCAGGAATCGCTCCCTGGCTTCATAAAAACTCTCATCACTCATCTGCATGAATTTCTCAATCTGCACTCGAAGCTGCCTAGTCTTTTCCGCTGGATAGAACTTGTTCATAAAGGCCCTGTATAAATCATCCCAAGTAGCCAGAGAACCTTCAGGTTGATTCAATAGCCAGCTCTTCGCCTTATCCTGCATACACATAGGAAAAACCTTCTTCCTTATTTCCTCATAAGAAACCGTTACTGTGCCTACAGTAAGCGGAATCCTAGCAATCAGCCCCTCGAACTCCTTGAGAAACCGGATAACATCCTCATTAGCCATCCCATAATACTTAGGCATGTCATGGAAGTGATGTGACTTGATCTCCATGTTCCTAGCATTGTTAGAGAGCACAATAGCTGATCCCCAAGCCTTAATTTCGCCAGGCTGCATATAGGTCCCATAAGTGATCACAGGGGTCTCAATAGTACCGTTGACTCTAGGAGTATTCTCATTGACGTCACCCATTTGAATAGCTGCTAAGTTCTGTCTTCGAAGCTGATGGTAGTGTCTATCGATCTCAGGTACTAGAGGTTGCAAAGGTGTTCCTTGCGATCTTGTACCGGGCATAAACCTGCAAAAGTTCCTCTACAAAATCAAAAACCTCAAAAAATACTAGTTTCTGTTAGTGCAGAAATCGCAGGTAAGTAAAAAAAATCAAATAAAATATCACACTCACACGCTACAGTAGGAATTAATTCCACAGCAGCGGCGCCAAATTTGATAAGCTCAAATTATTCTCTAAAAAGCAATTAGAGATTAAGCTGTAGTTGCATACTAAAGCCTAACTCGTGATCGATCTCTAGGGAATTAATCAAGCTACGTAGCAGTGAGAGTAAACAGATACTTGCCAGTAACAGTTGACTGATGGTTTGGTTATACTTCTAACTAGTTTAAGTAAAGCTAAGATTACGATTAACAATGAGAGAAAGATGAATACAATAGCAAGATCCAATTATGCTAATTCGAACTAGGGATACCACTCATATTTGTCACACGGTTGTTGTACAGTAAATCAATCAATTCGATTCAACCAATTGTTCTTAGAATATATTATACTGGAGAAATCGTGAGTTGTCAAGTCACAATCCTTAAACATGAACAATTTAGAGAATTTAATACGGACTTATCGAATTGAAGGTTTTTACGAAGATTTTATACGAGACTAACCTATATGAGTGATTTGATAAACCCTAGAATGAATATGCATAACCTTCACATACTACTATATTCAAAAGTGTTTAGCTACTCATACTTTAGATTTACACGCAAGGATTCATGATAATAATCATATGAAACATAGATATGAAACTCGCATGCAATAACATACAATTCAATCGATAAATATAAAGAACGAATTGCAGAGAAGAAAGCAATAGAGAAATCGATACCAATAATTCTGATGAGTAAAATCAATGAATAATCCAAGCTCCAAGAATGTCTCAATGTTAATGTCTGAATCTAGGAGCTCTCCTAAAAAACTAGGTTAAAAGAAGTATGAAAGAAAAGAATCAAAAATCTAATCTAATAAGGAAAACAAAACTCTGATCCTGCGCTTCTCGCCGCGGCGGAAGGAATAGCTCGCTGCGGCGAGCCTTCTTAATCGAAAATATATAGCTCTCGTAGAATTTTGCCGCGGCGGGAAAATCCCTTCGCTGCGGCGAGCTACAATCTTCAAGACAGGAACTTCATTTGCAAAATCTCACCGCGGCGGACCAATTCCTTCGCCGCGGTGAGCCTTCTTTAACGAGAAGATAACCATTCGCTAAATCTCGCCGCGGCGAGCCTTCTTGCAAGTTCCAGCTCCAAGCTCATAAAATCTCGCCGCGGCGAGCCATGCTAAGCAGCTTGTTCTCATTTAGCTTAAAAGACATCGATTTCTACAAAATTTAAACAAAACACCAAAGCGTAAAAACGAACTAAAAAGACTACAAAACTAAAGACAAAGACTCACAAAGACCGCTAAAAAGGACCAAATGAGATGGTAGAATATTGTCTCATCACTAGTCTCTCTTCGGAGGTGGAAAGAGCCGCTGATCCTCCAATAAGAACTCAAGTACTCGGAGTTGAAGGACAAGTTCCTCCGTCAGGAACACATGGTCCTCCTCCAGGGAGAAACTTCACTCTTCCAAATGGGTAGATCATTCGTCCAAGTGAGTTTGGGATGAGCGAGAACCAGTTTGGCCTCTTACTCACCACTATTCAAGGTTGCTTCGGATCGAACAATCTCCAACCTCCTCAACCCACTCCTCCTTTGGCAATTCCAAGACAAGCTGAACCCGCCCAATCAAGGAATGAGCATCGTCCAATCCAACAAAGGTTAGGGGAACCAGCTCAACCAGAGGACCTAAGGAACCTTCTCAATAGGAGAGCCACTGTTTCTCATGAACATCGGGAAAGAAGTCCGGTGAGACCCCGAGCAGATGAAGCTGGAACTAGCCGATGTGGGCTCTTCAGCCTGGAGCGAGAGACCACATGGCGGAAAGCATCTCGATAATTCCCGTTGATGATCTTCCTCCAGATGTGGCAATCAACCCGAGGATGGGCGAGAGGCTAACCGCTGAGCAAATCTATGTCCAGCAGAAGGCCTTGGAAACTCAAATTGCTACTTTAAGCAAGATGGTGAAGGCACATGAGAAGGTGACTCTTAGAGCTCCCAACCCTTTATGTGATGAAATAAGAAGGGAAAGGAAGCGCCCTGACTCCACCATCCCAAATCTTGAGCACTATTATGGAGATACTTGTCCTGTGGGGCACCTTACTAGGTATGAGAGCAAGATGGAGACCAACGGCCTGAATGACAACATGAAGGCTCTTAACTTCTCCAGTACTCTCTTTGGAGAAGCAATGAATTGGTGGACCTCTTTGCCCAATGGCTCCATCAAGTCTTATGTTGATATCGCTTCTCTCTTCCTAAAAAGGTTTGAGAAAGCAAAGAAGAGAAAGAGATCAGTGGAGCACTTGCCAGGGGTAATCCAGAAAGAGCACGAGGACCTTAGAACCTTCCTTGTCCGCTTCAATGCCAAAGTACGCCAAGTTGAACCTCACAGCATCAAAGAGCGGGTTTGATACCTGTATGCTAACACTTACAACGATGATCTCAGAAGAAAGCTTTCCAATGAAGAAATCACAACCGAAAATACTTGGAAGATATCTGGGAAGGAGTCTTGTATGGTGAGGAGTACCGAAGAAATGTCCCAGTAAGAGCCGGGGCCAGAAATGGGAAAGAACCAATGAAACAGGAACCCCCTCCCCGGCCTGAAAAGTTCGAACAAAAGAAGGAATTCAGAGACAAGAGGGAGTTCCGTAGGGATAGAACCCCTCCAAGAAGATATGCTGAGTATACTCGCCTCAATAGACCAAGATCTGACATCTTGGCCTCTATTGTTGAGAAAAACTTAGACATACAATGGCCGAAACCTACGAGAAGCAGTAAGAACAACAAAGCTTCGAAGGAATATTGTAGGTTTCACAAGCACAAAGGCCACTCAACTGAAGATTGCATCCAGTTGAAAACAGAAATAGAAGGGTTGATAAGGAGCGGAGAGTTGAAAGAACCAGTGTATGAAGAAGAGCCCTCCAGGCACCAGAGAAATGAACGAAGAAGGGAGGAGCGTGGCTCGGAACTTCCAACAGGATCCTTACTGCCACCTCCTGCAAAAACTCCACCCCCAACATGCCCAAAGGTACCGCGGGTACCCTGAAGATGTGGAAATGGAGAACCTTCCCTATAGCGAGGTTATCAATGCCATAGCAGGAGGCCCAGCCGGAGGAGATAGCCGAAATGCGAGGGAAAGGACCGCGCAACATCTGAGAAACAATGATAGATCCTATGCTCCACCGGCTCTGAAAGGAACGAATGCCATCACTTTCGATGATAGTGAAATTCCCCCACCAACGTCTGGTGGAGGAGATCTTGAAGACCCTGATGTTCCTTTGGTCGTCTCTCTAGTCATCGCCACTTATAGAGTCAACAAAGTACTTGTTGACACAGGAAGTTCCTCCAACGTCATCTCTAAGAGAACTGTGGAGCAGATGCACTTGGGCAATATTCAATACGGGCGAGTCTACACCTCCTTAGTATCCGACAAGTCTCTATGGGAACCTTCTCGGCAAGAGTGACTGAAACGATCCTCTTCGTGGTGGTCGACAGCGTGTTCGACTATAACGTGATCTTGGGGCGCCCAGGACTCAACCAATTCAAAGTGATCGCATCTCCCCTACACAATAGGGTGAAGTTCCCTACTCCAAATGGGGTGGGAGAAGAAGTGGGCAATGTTAGGGAAGCATGGGAATGTTACATCATGTCAACAAGAGGAGCCTCAACACCCGTTCTTTCGGTTGCCAAAAAGACCCGGGAGTCCTCCCCCTGTGCCTCTTACTCCAGTAAGGGAAGAGATTGGGGCTGGGGCACACAAGGAGAAGTTCCCCAAGACTGCAAGGATGGAGCCCCATGAAGCCTTAAAAGAAGTTCAATTGATTGAGGGAGATCCAGAGAAGATAACCCGGATCGGAACAGAGATGAGCGCTGAGGTAGAAATGAAGCTCATCACCTGCCTTCGGGACAACCACAATGTCTTCGCCTGGAGCACTAACGATCTTAAGGGGATAGACCTGATGAGTCGATTTTACATCGTCTCATTTGGTCTATTTTATCGTCTGATTGCCATTCTCAAGTATGGTTTTTAAGTCCTTTATTGGTATTTTGTTACATTTTCATGTTTTGTGTATTTTGTAGGTATTCGGCTAAACCGCGCTAATTGAAGGTCAAATGGTGCATTTTATATGCATCTACAAGATATGGAGTTCCAATGCCTCGTGTGGATACTAGAAGTGGAGCGGGAAGGCTAAAATATCAAAAATTGGAGTCAAAAGGCGTCGAAGGGCAAAACTATCATTCCAGGAAGAATCGGCTGGCGTCCGCCAAGAATCTCATCACATCGGTTATCAGATGCGGGCTATGGAACTGGTGACGCCAGTTTTGTTTTTCACGCGGATTTCCGTCTTTTTTCCAGTTCATTTCGGATTAGGTTATTTCACCTATATATATATATATATATATATATATATATATATATATATATATATATATATATATATATATATATATATATATATTAGATAAGAACCTTTTGACACAACTTCATTATTATTCTTCTCTTCTTATTGCTTTTTAACCTAAAACCTTTTCAAGGCAATTACCTACCTATTATTGGAGGTAATTGAACCGTTTATCTTGTAATTCGAAGATTGACAATGATTGGGAGATTATCTACATAGCTTTTTGATGAGACAATATTCTAACGTCTCATTTGGTCATTTTTAGCGGTCTTTTGTTAGTCTTTGACCTTAGTTTTATAGTGTTTTTGTACGTTTTTAAGCTTTGGTACTTTGTTTGTGTTTTGTAGGATTTTTTGTGTTATTTGGTCCCGAAGGTGAAAATCGGAGTGCAGACATTGGTTATAGATATCTGAATGAAGAGTAATTGGGCGAAGACGGAAGTGGATTCGGAGTTCGGACGAAGCATTGAGAGGCGTTTTAGCGTGACTTGCAAAAGTGATGATTTACAGAGCAGTCTAGCCATTTTGGACATAACTCTCTCATATGAAGTCCGATTTACCTGATCTTGGTGGCCATGGAAAGATAATTCAAAGGTATACAACTTTCGTGCCAAAACCGTAGCCAAATTATTCCTGAAGAAAAAGATACAGACATCGCAAGTTGACTGTCAGAAAGCATCTTCGCCGCGGCGAGACATTTAGGCGCGCCGCGGCGAGAGTTCCCGAGAGCTTATTTGCTGGGCGATTTTCTGGTCGAATTCTGCTAGGATTCTACTCGTTTTTTCTCCTTTAAATAGATTTCTTTCACCATAACTTCAGACATAACTCCTTTTACCCTAGATATTCATAGGAAAATCTTCTGGATTCAGACATTAACATTGAGACATCTTTGGAGCTTGGTTATTCATTGATTTTACGCATCAGGATTATTGGTATCGATTTCTCTATTGCTTTCTTCTTTACAATTCGTTCTTTATCTCTATCGATTGAATTGTATGTTATTACATGCGAGTTTCTCATCTATGTTTCATATGATTATTACCATGAATCTCTGTATGCAATTCTCAAGTATGAGTAGCTAAACACCTTTGAATACAGTAGTATGTGAAGGTTATAGATATTCGTTCTAGGGTTTATCAAATCACTCATATAGGTTAATCTCGTATAAAATCTTCGTAAAAACCTTCAATTCGATAAGTTCGTATTAAATTCTCTAAATTGTTCATGTTTAAGGATCGTGAATTGACGACTCACGATGTCTCCCGTATAATATATTCTAAGAACAATTGGTTGAATCGAATTGATTGATTTACTGTACAACAACCGTGTGACAAATATGAGTGTTATCCCTAGTTCGAATTAGCATAACTGGATCAACAATACCGTGTTCGCTTTCTCTCTTTGTTTAAATCTATCTATTTACCTTACGTTAATCTGGTTTAAGGGGTATAACAACATTCAAACCAATCTGTTTCTCAGGAACAATTGTTCATTCTCAATCGTTGCATAGCTTGATTAATTCCCTAGAGAACAACACCGAGTTAGGCTTAGTCTACAACTACAACTTATTCTCTTAAGTTATTTAGAGTATAATTTGAACTCATCAAATTTGGCGCCGCTGCCGGGGAATTAATTCCTACTGTAGCGTTTTGAGTGTGATTTTTTGTTTGTTTATAGTTTTTATTTGTTTAGCTAGTTTTTTGTTTGTTTTTTGTCGGAACTACTCGTGGTTTCTTGTCCTTGTGTGTGCAGGAACTTATGACAACCGAGAAGCCATACAAATCCCCAATCGTAAAATCAAAAACCTAAGGAGAATGGCTTATCGAGCAAGCACAGCTCCGCCAAACAGAGAGGGAAGTGCTTCGCAGCTTTCGACAATTTTGTGGAGAAAGATTTGATGAAGCATGGTTTCCGTTTCTAGAGCTACAAGAAGAGTGCATATATGCTGGACTGGAGGATAAGGAATGGATAGGATGTTTCTATTGGGGATTAACCGAGAGTAGTAGAATGATGTTAGATGAAGCTGCAAGACAACCCATAGATGAGTTCGAACTTGGACAATTCTTTGAGTTTATCAATGCGCAGGTTTCTATTTATAAAGAGACGATGTTGTGGCATGAGAACATCAAGCGTGAGAAGACAAACCGCCTTGCTGAGCTAACTTTCGAATCTGCCCCCACAGAACAAGATGAAATATATTCTACTCCATTACCTGCTTGTGATTCGCACGTATTGGTTCCATCACATACATTGGATTGCCCAGGGAGTTTCGACCCAATTTCTCGTTTTTATTTTCCCTCTGCTTCCCATAGTTATTTTTTAGTTTTTAAATTTTCTGATTTGTTTAATTTTAGTTTGCAGGGAATCATGGAATTATTAGAGAACTTGAGGAGATGAGCTAAGGATGGCTCACAAAATGCTGAGGATACCAGAAAGGATGCAAGGGATTTGTTCCCGTTTGATAATGGATAGCAGCATTCCCAAAAAGTCGAGCCAACGACTATAATAAAAGGCGCTTCCCGGGAGGCAACCCGGGGATAAGTTTTTCTTTATTATCAGTTTGTTATTTTTTTCTTTTCTATTCCTTCACTTGCTTAAACTTGAAACTCGAGGACGAGCTAAAGTTTAGGTTTGGGGAGGGATTTCATGTGTTTTGTGTTCGTTTTTATCGCTTTCATAGTGGTGGTCGGTGAGCCACATAGGATTGCATATCTTTTTGCGGCCTGTGTGCCTTATTTGTCTACGTGGGGTGGTATGTTAGCCACTTTTATGTGTTTGTTTTGTTTTCAGTTTATGTCTGTACGTGTTTGTGGGAGCGGAACCTTTGTACTCACACAAGGAAACTCGTGAAATTCTAGCCGAGGCATGGAATTTCGATCTCGCGTGGTGAGATCGCATTAGAGTCAAAGAGAAAAAAATTCGAAATTTCGCCCCCGCCGCGGCGAGAGTTTTGCTTCGCCGCGGCGAGATAAGTCGAGAGGACGGGATTTAGTTTCCTAAAATCTCGCCGCGGTGATCCTTTTGCTTCGCCGCAGCGAGACCCTTCCCCATAATTTTGTTTCGTCTCGTAAAAACTCACCGCCGCGGCGAGCCTAGTTTTTTTTTAAAAAAATAGTCTTTTTGCCTACTTTCTGATTTTTGTGGTGAGTCTGAGTTGTTCTCCCAAGTCGAGCATCTATTGTGATTGTTAAATTTGATAGCTGCTTATGTTTTGCATGATATTTGACTGAAAGTGGCGTGGTGGATTTAAAATCCTATAAGTCTGTTTTTCTTGTAAATAGCAAGTATGTGTAGCTCTTTGGTCCAAAACGCCGGTGAGAAACCTTTAGCCGATGAAAAAATATTGTACCGGCACCTGTGTGATTTATTCGGGAAGTGCAAACTCCCTTGTTTGTGCCTCATCATGCTCATGTGTACTCTGTGTAAGTTAAGTATGACGAACGGCATGCTCTTCATGATCTATTTTATCGATGCTAATCCATTACAAAGAACCGGTTTAGGGAGAAGAATTCTGCTGTGCTGATGTGTTTAATTTATACTTGTAATCTGTATTGCTTCCCCTGATTATTTAATATGTCTCAGAGTGTATCTGTGCTGCTCGTCATCACCGTAGTCGTGTTGGGTGTGTTTCAAATACTACCTATATACCGGCGTGGTCCTAAAAAGCCATATGACTGTGAGGGTTGATGGCACGTATACCAAACTGACACACACAAAAGTGCGGACTTTGGTAAAACAGACACTACCAAAAAAGTGAGACTAAAAGAGTCCATTGTGGCCAATTGATTAGCATATAATTCATAGTATGCAAGAATGTGGTGATATTGAAGTTGGTTTGTATGTTCTGGCAAGCTGCTATGTGCAAGGAAAAAGTCCCTTCTGACTTAACTGATTGAGTACATTGCATGAGTTATTTGAGGAACTTTTGTGACGAAAGTCACCTTCCTTTCTCTTGATATTCTTGAGTGATTAACCCACTGGACACTTCCAGAGTGTGAGAGAGAGTTGCATAGGATCCTCTTGTGAGGGATTAGCGAGTTAGACTTAAGCGCTATTTACTTGAGAAACTTTCTTGTTTGATTTTCTGTGCACTATTCTGCCAAGGTTAGTTGAGTGCAAAACCTTTGCATCTTGTGAATTTAATGTTTACAATGGTAGATTTGGTCACTTGGGAATTCAACTCTTTTATGTGCTTCTTGTTTGTTTTTGTTTTAAGTCTAGTTTGTTTAGGTTGTGTGTTTGCTCGAGGATGAGCAAAGGTTCGATTTGGGGATTTTGATGAGACAATATTCTAACGTCTCATTTGGTCATTTTTAGCGGTCTTTTGTTAGTCATTGACCTTTGTTTTATAGTGTTTTTCGTTTTTATGCTTTGGTACTTTGTTTGTGTTTTGTAGGATTTTTTGTGTTATTTGGTCCCGAAGGTGAAAATCGGAGTGAAGACATTCGTTATAGATCTCTGAATGAAGAGTAATTGGGCAAATACGGAAGTGGATTCGGAGTTCGGACGAAGAATTGAGAGGCGTTTTAGCGTGACTTGCAAAAGTGATGATTTACGGAGCAGTCTAGCCATTTTGGACATAACTCTCTCATATGAAGTCTGATTTACCTGATCTTGGTTTCCATGGAAAGATAATTCAAAGGGCTACAACTTTCGTGTCAAAATTGTAGCCAAATTATTCCTGAAGAAAAAGATACAGACATCGCAAGTTGACTGTCAGAAAGCATCTTCGCCGCGGCGAGACATTTAGGCGCGCCGCGGCGAGAGTTCCCGAGAGCTTATTTGCTGGGCGATTTTCTGGTCGAATTCTGCTAGGATTCTACTCGTTTTTTCTCCTTTAAATAGATTTCTTTCACCATAACTTCAGACATAACTCCTTTTACCCTAGATATTCATAGGAAAATCTTCTGGATTCAGACATTAACATTGAGACATCTTTGGAGCTTGGTTATTCATTGATTTTACGCATCAGGATTATTGGTATCGATTTCTCTATTGCTTTCTTCTTTACAATTCGTTCTTTATCTCTATCGATTGAATTGTATGTTATTGCATGCGAGTTTCTCATCTATGTTTCATATGATTATTACCATGAATCTCTGTATGCAATTCTCAAGTATGAGTAGCTAAACACATTTGAATACAGTAGTATGTGAAGGTTATGCATATTCGTTCTAGGTTTATCAAATCACTCATATAGGTTAGTCTAGTATAAAATCTTCGTAAAAACCTTCAATTCGATAAGTCCGTATTAAATTCTCTAAATTGTTCATGTTTAAGGATCGTGAATTGACGACTCACGATGTCTCCCGTATAATATATTCTAAGAACAATTGGTTGAATCGAATTGATTGATTTACTGTACAACAACCGTGTGACAAATATGAGTGTTATCCCTAGTTCGAATTAGCATAACTGAATCATCACTACCGTGTTCGCTTTCTCTCTTTGTTTAAATCTATCTATTTACCTTACGTTAATCTAGTTTAAGGGGGTATAACAACATTCAAACCAATCTGTTTCTCACGAACAATTGTTCATTCTCAATCGTTGCATAGCTTGATTAATTCTCTAGAGAACGATACCGAGTTAGGCTTAGTCTACAACTACAGCTTATTCTCTTAAGTTATTTAGAGTATAATTTGAGCTCACCACCTTTCGCATCGATTCGTTTCAGTTCTTCAATTTTACCTAGGGTTTGTGACAACGAAGGGTAAATTGTATCAATCCGTTTGAATCTTTGTTTCTTGCTTTAGATTATGTTTGGAGCCTGTTTATATACAATATTGATTATGTCTATGCATAATTTGAGTAGCTAAACACCTCTATTATGTGGTGGTGACTGATTCAATGCTTGGTAGCTAGGGTTTATGTGATTCGAAGTGCATCGGGATTCGATTACTTGTGCGTTTTAGATTAATCGCATATCTTGCTATTACGTTTGATGCGCAATCCATTTATATCACTGTTAGATTAAGCATTTGATCCTTGGCAACCAAAACGTTATTCGTCTTGCTTCAATCTAAGAGTTAGTTGCAAATAGTAATAGTAGGATTAGCTAGATTGATTTTAGCCTAGTGGAATTGACGCCTCCACTAGTGCTATTCGTTTTTTAACTTAAGATTGTGACAACTTGCGTAATCTATCCTGTGAATCGTATGTATCATGCTAGCTAGCTTGTTTCACGTTACCGCTCCATAATTCTCCTTATTCATATCATTGTCGTTTAGATTAATCTGTTTTCTAGTTAGATTGCATAAGTAGATAGATGATATAGAACAAATTCTCTGTCGAAGCAAACAACCCTTTTACTGCTTTCTCACTGTTATTACTATTCGTAAACAAGACCCAGTCTAGTTAAGTCCTTCAAGACCGACCTCGGGGCTAACTCCACTACACTACAGGTTTTCGTAGTGTTAAGGATTAACTCTTGGCTCTTAAACAAATATTAAAACTTTGATTTTGACACATCAAGACCCAAGGATCGCAGTTCACCATCTGAACATGGATCCTACGGTAAAACATATCCGCCAAAAGAGAAAGAACTTCGGGCCTGCTGAAGATGCTATCATAGTAGGAGAAGTAGAAAGGTTAATGAAGGCAGGACACATCGAAGAAGTTAGATACTCAGACTGGGTTTGTAATGTGGTCCTCATCGAGAAGGCTCAAGGGAAGTGGAGAATGTGCAATGACTTCACTAGGCTCAACAAGTTTTGTCCAAAAGATCCTTATCCTTTGCCCCGCATTGACCAGTTAGTAGACTCCACCGCAGATTGTGCGCTCCTAAGCTTCATGGATGCTTATCAAGGCTTCTATCAAATCAGAATGGCTTATGAGGACGTATAAAAGACGACCTTCTTTGCAGCAGCAGGAGTCTACTGCTTCAAAGTCATGCCATTCGGCCTCAAGAACGCGGGCACTACTTACGAATGATTGGTGAACAAGATGTTCAAAGAAGAGTTGGGCAAAACTATGGAAGTCTATGTGGACAACATGCTAGTGAAGAGCAAGACTGAGGAGCAACATGTAGAGCATCCAAATAAATGCTTTTCCATCCTTAGGAAGTACAGAATGAAGTTGAACCCCGAGAAGTGCACGTTTGGCGTAAAGGGAGGAAAGTTCCTTGGATACATGGTCACGGAGAGAGGCATCAGCGCCAACCTAAAAAAAATAAAGGCAATCCTGGACCTACCACAGCCAAAGACAGTTAATGAAGTGCAGAAGCTCCTTGGGAGAGTGAGGGCTCTAAGCCGCTTCATCTCCAGGTCCACCGAGAAGAGCCTACCCTTCTTTAAAATCCTAAGGAAAGGAGACAAGTTCGAGTGGACAATGGAATGCGAAGAGGCCTTGGATAATTTGAAGAGCTATCTCCTTTCACCTCCGCTCTTGTCCAAACCAGTAGTAGGTGAACCTCTCTACCTCTACCTAAAGGCCACTGCCGAAGCCATGAGCTCCGTATTGGTACGGATTCAAGGGAACGACCACATGCCGGTCTACTACCTAACCAAGGCCCTCGTGGGTGCCGAAGCTAGGTATATTAAGATTGAGATGCTAGCATTCGCACTAGTCTACACTGCCCGACGACTGAAGCCTTACTTCAAATCTCATCGAATTGTGGTCCTCACCAATGAGCCACTCAAGCATGTCCTTGGTAAGCCAGATCAGTCGGGACGTTTGTCCAAGTGGGCGATCGAATTAAGTGAATACGATATCGGGTATCAGGCTCCTTCAGCCAAGAAAGCTCAAGTCCTTGCCGACTTCCTGGTAGATTACTCCGAAGAGACCGAGTGAGGGACCAATAGTCCGCAAGGGGACATGAGCTATGTGATGCTCGCTCAGGCGGAACCTATCCCGGAAGAAGAAAAAACCGAAGAAAAAGAGCCTGAAGAGATGTTCTGTGATGATGTCCAACTCTGGGCTAAGTGTCAGGAACCCATGGACGACTCCCTGAGAGTGAGGCACATGTTCCTCCTGGATGGAGGAGCCAACATTTCAGCACCTGCATCTTCCGTTAAGAAGCGAGCAGAGGTCACCAGGCAGGAAAACACTAAGGTTGACGGGAAAGTTTCCACTCTCACGAGGGAGACTGAAATGGAAGGCAAGGGATGTTGGACATTACAAGTGGACGGATCCTCTACTGGAAGACTTGGAGGAATAGGAATTCTCCTTGAGAGACTTAAGGCGCTAAGCTGGAATATGCCATCACCCTCAACTTTAAGGTGACAAACAATGAGGCCGAGTACGAGGCGCTCCTTACTGGCTTAAGAATGGTGAGGTCTCTTCAAGTGAAGCGGATCAAAGCCTACATAGACTCTCAACTCGTCGAGTCCCAGTTTTCCGGGTCTTTCGCCACTAAAGGACCCAACATGATCAAGTACTTAGAACTCCTTAAGAAGGAAGTTGAGCACTTTGAAGCATTCACGCTGGAACGATTCAACAGGGAATGGAATGAGAAGGCTGACGCTCTTTGAAAGTACGCCTCTGCCTTAGGAACTTTGGACACAAAGAGCATCATCCTGATGACTCTCCCAGATTCTTCCCTGATAAACTCCACTGGTCAAGTCTTCCTCTTAGGTACCGAAAGGACCTGGATGACTGACATATTTGGCTATGTCAAAGATGGCTCTCTACCATCAGACCCTAGAGAAGCAAGAAGGATCCTATGCCGAGCCAACATGTACTTTATCCTGGGAGAGGATCTCTACAAGAGATCTTTCACCAGCACTCACATGAGATGTCTTGGACCCCATGAGGCAAAAACTATTTTGGAAGAAATCCATGCGGGGAGTTGCGGGAGTCACTTAGGGGGCCGGACCTTGGCTCAGAAGGTCATAAGGCAAGGATATTATTGGCATACCATTGCTAAGGATGCTGCTAGTTTCGCCCGTGCTTGCGAAGACTGCCAATACTATGACAACATACCGCATCGCCCAACCAACCCCATGATTCCGTCAATCATAGCTTGTCCGTTTGATCAATGGGGAATAGACATAGTTGGTCCCTTTCCCTGTGGTACTAACCAAAAGAAGTTCCTTATTGTCGAAGTAGAGTACTTCGCCAAATGGGTTGAGGCCGAAGCAGTGGCCGCCATCACAGAGAGCCGAGTAAGAACCTTCATTTAGAAGAACATCATCTGCCGCTTTGGGCTTCCTAGAGTCATAGTCTCCGATAATGGAGCACAATTCTCCGGAGCCAGGTTAAAAGAGTGGCTCCAATCCTTCAAGATAGAACAACGCTTTATTTCCGTTGGCTACCCTCAAGCCAATGGTTAAGTTGAAGCTACCAATAAAACCATCGTGAAGATTTTGAAAAAGAGGCTGAGAACTTCTCAAGACAGCTGGGCAGATGATCTCGATGGAGTCCTTTGGGCACATCGGACAACAACTCGCACTTCTACTCAGGAGACACCCTTCGCACTAGTCTATGGCTCCGAAGCGGTCATTCCCTCTGAAATTGCTGTGGAAACCCAAAGGATCCAACAATAACAATCTGCTGAAAATGAAGTCGCAAGGATCTATGACCTTGAGCTCCTCGAAGACAAAAGAAGCAAGGCACTAGCTAGAATCCTCCGCTATCAAGCTATGTCTGCCCGGACTTACAACAAACATGTTCTTCCCAAGGATATACAAGTCGGGGACTTAGTCCTCCGAAGAGTTGACATCCTAAGCAATGTTGGTAAACTTAAGCCCAAGTGGGAAGGACCTTACAAGGTCATTGGGGCTAGAGTCAATGGAAGTTTCGAGGTAGAAGATGATCAAGGAAGAGCCCTGAAGAGAACATGGAATGCTAAGAACCTACAGAAGTTCTATGCCTAGGGTTACTCCCCGAAAAAATACTACGTCAGTCGCTAAGTTTTTGTCATTTTCTTTTCCCGGCCTCGAAGCCCACCAGTTGTACTTGAATTTCCGTCAAATCAATACAACTTTTTGCAAAACAAATGTGCTACATTGGAACAAACACACTGCTTCGAACCCCTCAAGGAAGGTCCGAGCTAATTGCATAACGAATGACTGAGAAACCAACTTTTTGAAAGGTTAAACTTAAACAGCCAGTTCGGTCGAAGCAACATGACAAGCCGAAGATAGAAATTGCAACACTCAAAAAATAGATTTTGTATTTATCAAAGTACAAATTACAAGTCCGGACCTACCCGTCCGAGTTACAAAAAGCAAAAGGAAACTCCCTAACATTATCTTTACAACACAGACATCCAGTTCCTTGCGGAGTATCCAACGTCCGGAACATACCAATCGTCTTCACTCCGAGCGGAACAGGTGTAGTATCCTCCCGAAGCGTACTCATGATGGAGCAACCCTTTTAGGTGCAGCTCCGACGTCCGAACTATGAAGCCTTCCTTTGCAACGATCTTGTGCGTTCCGAAGCAAAGTAGCCGGAGCAAGGAGTTGGCTCTCCGAAACATGCTTACGGTGGTACAACGGCATCAGTCACTTCTTCCCAGTAGCTCGTGGAAACCCTCATGGGAACCCCAGTTACTGAAAACAAGTGACTGATGCGACCGGACCAACATAAGACGGTCCGGGCGCATTGGCAGTAGGATTCGGGCGAGGGGTCTGGCAAGTAGACCTCGGACCTTCCATCTCTTCCACCATCACCATTTTCAAATTTAAGGCAATACACTCCTAAAGAAAATGGTTGATGGTGGACGAAGTGGATGAACCAAGGCATGAATGATTGGGTCCGACTCAGCGTCTCTATGATGACGGCAACGGAAGACCAACTCAAGGATCAACCTCGGACCTTCCACTTCTTCAACCAAAACCATTTTCGAGTACGATACGGAACACTCATAGAAAATGGTAAATGGTGGAAGAAGCAGGTAGAACGAAGCGTTCACTCTGTGGGATCTACCGAGCTACGGAAAACCATCTCTATTGGATCGAACCCATCGATCCGGATAGAGATCCGCCAATCTACAGCCCTTCGAGCAAAGAAATGCTCCAAACGGGCAAATCCCTACACAGATCATTGAGTCCGACCCAGTGATCTTTATGCTGTTTAGTAAGGCATGATGGTTCGATCTCATTGATCCTCGTGGAGACCCGCCCAGCGACAGCCCTTCGGATAGAGAAAATCTCCCAATGGGCGAATCCCTACATAGGATCATTGGATCCGAGCCAGTGGGACATGGTGAGGAAGTGAGATATCCGGACACAAGGATCCGAATCATCTACCATGAAAGGGATGGAATGATTTGGAAAAAAGTCGTACAATCCAGGGGTATATATAGAATTGAAGGGCTAATCATCACTCGCCACGTGGCCCGTAACCACCGGCTATGGGCTTGGGCCTAACGCTTGGGCCACTATTGGGCCAACCAGCGGAACCTTTACAATTCCGGCCCTATTGAATGAATTACTACGAACTGTAGCCCGATCGGATCCGTCCATCCGAGCCCGTCACGATACTTCCATAACCTCTATGATCTGCACCAGTCACTCAACTTTTTACTATGATTGTTGATGAGACAATATTCTAATGTCTCATTTGGTCCTTTTTAGCGGTCTTTGTGAGTCTTTTTCTTTAGTTTTATAGTCTTTTTAGTTCGTTTTTACGCTTTGGTGTTTTGTTTACATTTTGCAGGAATCGATGTCTTTTGAGCTAAATGAGAACAAGCTGCTTAGCATGGCTCGCCACGGCGAGATTTTACGAGCTTGGACTTGGGAATTGCAGGGAGGCTCGCCGCAGTGAGATTTTGCGAAAGGCTTCCCTATTTTGAAGGAAGACGCTCACCGTTGCGAGGGATTCAATCCGCCGCGGCGAGAATTTGCGAGCTGGATATATAATCGACAAAAGGAAGCTCGCCGCGGTGAGACGCTCAGGCTCAGAATTTGTTTTCCTTATTAGCTTAGAATTTTTTTTTCTTTGGATATACTTCTTTTAACCTAGTTTTTGAAGAGAGCTCCTAGATTCAGACATTGACATTGAGACAATTTGGAGTTTGGTTTTTGCTTGTTATTCAAACGATTGATATCGAATCCCTGATTACTGTGGTAAATCTCTATCGTTTAATCTTATTCAATTCGTTCTTACTCTATTTCCCGAATTGTATGAGCTTGCGTGCGATTATCATTCTGTTTGTGTTTATCATGAGCAATATCTTGTATTCTTTCATCCTTGCTTTGATTATGAGTAGCTAAATCGCTCCGAACATGGTAGTTGCATGATAGCTTTGCGTATTCGCATCTAGGGTTTCAATTCGTTCATATAGGTTAGGCTCGTTCAAAGATCTTCGTAAAAACCCTTCGATTCAATACTCTTGTTCAAAGATTTTCTAAAACGTTTGGTTAAGGATAATGGATTGACGACCCACGATTACTCTAGTTCAAATATCTTCAAACGCGTTTGGTAAAGGTTGAATTGATGGTTTTCTGTACACCGACCGTATGACAAATATGAACGTATCCCTAGAGCGAATTAGCGTTGCTTGATCGTAACTACTGTGTCCTCTCTATCTCATTGTTACAAACAACTACATTGCAATTTCTCTTTTCTAGTTATTAGAAGTACTAGAACACAAACAAATAAACTCGTTTCACAAGTAATTGTTGGCTTTCAATCGTTGCGGTAGCCTAATTGGTTCCTTAGCGAACGACTTCGTGGTAGCTTATTTATTCTACGATAACTACTTGCTACTTCTTTACTACGTATCAATTTGAGCACATCAAATTTGGCGCCGCTACCGGGGAATCAATTCCTATTGTAGCGGTTGATTGCGAATTTTTATTTGTTTTTCAACATACCTGAAGTTTAGTGCACTAACAGAAACTAAGGATATTTCAAGGTTTTCGTGTTGTGTAGCTCTAACGACAGGTTGATCAGAAAGGATATTTCAACGGCTCAGTTAACCTATGGAGCCTACATGCAACCCCGCGAGGTTAAGGCCGGGAAGGCGGCAATCGTGCTGTCTAATGAGGCAAGAAATTTAGAACTCAAAGCCTACCACTTCCATAATCTTCCCAAGTTCTACGGGATGGCCAATGAGGATGTGATAAGGTTCCTCAAAGAATTCAATCTTGATTGTAGGGATTCCGCGTTGGAGGAGTAATGTGATTTCAGATGGAGAGATAAGGAAGAAGGTTTTTCCGATGTGTCTGCAGGATAAAGCTAGGAACTGGCTGGTAAACCAGCCTGGGGGTTCTCTACCTACTTGGGATTCTCTCTACAAAGCCTTCGTTAATAAGTTTTACCCTCCTGAGAGAACGCAGCACCTTCATACTCAGATAATGCAGTTTCAGCAGATGTACGATGAGACCTTCTATGAAGCTCGCGAATGCTTCTTACAGTTGCTATTCCAATGCCCACACCACAGGATTGGCGAGATGAATCTGTGCATCAGATTTTATGAGGGTCTGAATTGGGAGTGCCAGTACATGGTTGATATGACGTGTAAAAATTCACTCCTGGAAGCATCTTCTGATGAATTAAATGGTGTTTTCGAGAGATTGGCAGCGGTGTCTCAGCTCAAGGTTGCGAGAAATAAATCTAGGAGAGTGGGATACCGAGCAGTTGAAGGGACTCCAGGGGCATGTACTACTGAGTGGGACACGCAAAGCGGGCAGACTAGACAGCAGGGTAACTGGAAGGATAACCAAGGTGCCAACAACTTCTACGAGAATGTGCCACGGGAGCAACCAGTTCTAGCCAGTTCGGGTTCATATTACAAAAGTGCCGGGAAGTCCTGATCAAGCAATCAGGGACCACATGGAGCATTCCGAGAGGTTCTGGGCCGAAGCACATGAAAATCAGCGCAGGAATGATCAACGGTTCGACAACATTGAGTAGGCACAGAAGCGATTAGAGAATACTTTGGGGGATCTAGTTGGTCGATTTCAGCAAAGAGAAAGGGGTAAGTTACCGGCGACCGCAGAAGCCCACAGAGCTTTAGCCGTTGAGGTGACATTCGATGAGCCAGTAAAGGTGAAGTCTGTTCTTGCTACCTGCACTTGCCAGCTCGAGAACACGGTGGCCCAGGTTAAGACACCGGAGGTAGTTGAGGTAGCACCTACACCGGCACTTGAGAAGCCGGTAGAAGTGAGAGTCGGGGTACGTCAAAAGTAGGTAGCCACACCTAGTATTGAGACTCCAGTAGAGGAGGCGAGTGCAAAACTGGCCGTCCTTGAGGTAAGCCCCACCGCTAGGGTGATCCCAGCAGCAGATAAGAGCATCAGTGATGCCGATAGCTTTGATTTGGCGGTTGGGATAGGAAATTCTTCCGAGGTAACTGGCATCGTAGATACAAGAGCGGCGGTTAATCTGATGACCTTTGCGACCTATGAGGAGCTGGATTTGAAGGGTTTGGAACCCAGGAAATGCTTCGTCACGATGGCCAATGGAACGAGAAGTAGTTGCATGGGTGTGATTGAGGATGTTCCGGTTACATTGGATGGGGACACTTTTATGGCCGATTTTGTGGTTGTGGAGTCGACACGGGTTAAAGGAAAGGAGATGGAGATGGAGAAGGATATGTTGCTGCTTGGGCGACCGTTCATCAAAACCACTCGCATGATTGTCAACGTCCACGCTCGTACCTGCACTATAGAAGTACATGGCAAGAAACGTGAGTTGCAAGCCACCACTACACCATACTCACCCATGCGGGTTGACACCAGGAACTATATAGGGGTGCACACAGGTACCTTGTATATACATACTTATCAACAAGGAAGAATAAAAGCTGCACCAACCGGAGGAGCCAAGAACCTCCAGAGTACCCGTTAGCCAACACGGAAGAGTCTAGTACATGACTATAAACTGTACTTCACAGGCCAGACACTTCCGATCCCTTTTATCTTTCCACTCTTAGCTTGAGGACATGCTTGAGTTTCGGTTTGGGGAGGGAATGTGAGGCTCTTCAGTTTCTTGCCTGTGTTTCTATGTGTTTTTTCATATTTTCGTGAGTCTTTCGTGTGTTTGTGTTATTTTTTCAAGTTTTGAGTATCTATTGTGAGTGGTAAATCCACTTAATGCCTTTGTTTTGTTTGATATGTAACTAGAAGTAGCCTAGTGCATTGCTAATTCCTTAAGGTATGTTCTCTTGCAAATAACTAGTTTGTCCAGTCCTTTAGTCCAAAAGCTGTGAGAAGCCTGGGCCGATGAAAAAATATTGTACCGGCAATTGTATTGTGTGATTCCTGGGATGTGCAAGTTTTTACGAATTACTTGCGCCTTTTCATACTTACGTGTACTAATTTTGTATGGGGATGACGAACGGCTGGTTTGGGGAAGAGTTACTTGCTTACGACTAATTTTTGAGCTTTATATGCTTGATTGTATTTGAGTCTGTTGCTGTTTCCAAAGTTATCTGAATTTAATCTCGGGGTGGATCTATGGTCTTAGTTGATCATCGTCTGTCGTGTTGGGCATGTTTCAGATACTACCTATATACCGGCGTGGCCCTTAAAGCTATATGACCGTGAGGGTTGATGGCATGTATACCAAACTAACACGCACAAAAGTGCGGACTTTCGGTAAAATAGACACCCGTCAAAACACTAAGATAAAAGAGCCCAATGAGGCCATGCATTGCGCAATAATGGTTTATGTTTGATTTGCAAGTGAAAAAGGGAACAACACAGGTCTTGAACTTTTGTTATAAGTCGTTTTTGGAATAAACAAAGTCCCTTCTGATCCGTTTGATTTGAGTACATTAGCGTAAGATAGTCTGGGCACTCTTGTGATGCGAGTCACCTTCCCAGTTTACTTTTTGAGCGAATAACCCTATTGGACACTTCCAAAGAGAGTAGAGATTGCATATTATTCTTGTGAGGGACTAGCGTGCTGGACTTAAGAGTTATTTGCTTGAGAAACGGTTTTTTGGGATTATCTGTTCACTTTTTTGCCAAGGTTACTTGAGAAGAAACATTTGCACTTGGTGGACTTAATGCTCTCAATGGTAGATTTGATTACTTGGATTTGTAACTCTTGTATTTGCCTACTTGGTTGGGAGTTTAGTGTGTTTAGGTTGTGTGTTTGCCCGAGGACGAGCAAAGGTTCAGTTTGGGGATTTTGATGAGACAATATTCTAACGTCTCATTTGGTCCTTTTTAGCGGTCTTTATGAGTCTTTGTCTTTAGTTTTATAGTCTTTTTAGTTCATTTTTATGCTTTGGTGTTTTGTTTACATTTTGCAGGAATCGATGTCTTTTGAGCTAAATGAGAACAAGCTGCTTAGCATGGCTCGCCGCGGCGAGATTTTACGAGCTTGGACTTGGGAATTGCAGGGAGGCTCGCCGCGGCGAGGAAATCAGTCCGCCGCAGCGAGATTTTGTGAATGGAGCCTTTGATTTGAAGATTGAAGCTCGCCGCGGCGAAGCACCTTGCTCGCCGCGGCGAAATTATGCGAGGCTATATATATTGCGATAAAGAAGGCTCGCCGCGGCGAAGAAATCAGTCCGCCGCGGTGAGATTTTGCGAAAGGCTCCCCTGTTTTGAAGGAAGACGCTCGCCGCTGCGAGGGATTCAATCCGCCGCGGCGAGACACGCAGGCTCAGAATTTGTTTTCCTTATTAGCTTAGAATTTGTTTTTCTTTGGATATACTTCTTTTAACCTAGTTTTTGAAGAGAGCTCCTAGATTCAGACATTGACATTGAGACAATTTGGAGTTTGGTTTTTGCTTGTTATTCAAAGGATTGATATCGAATTCCTGATTACTGTGGTAAATCTCTATCGTTTAATCTTATTCAATTCGTTCTTACTCTATTTCCCGAATTGTATGAGCTTGCGTGCGATTATCATTCTGTTTGTGTTTATCATGAGCAATATCTTGTATTCTTTCATCCTTGCTTTGATTATGAGTAGCTAAATCGCTCCGAACATGGTAGTTGCATGATAGCTTTGCATATTCGCATCTAGGGTTTCAATTCGTTCATATAGGTTAGGCTCGTTCAAAGATCTTCGTAAAAACCCTTCGATTCAATACTCTCGTTCAAAGATTTTCTAAAACGTTTGGTTAAGGATCATGGATTGACGACCCACGATTACTCTAGTTCAAATATCTTCAAACGCGTTTGGTAAAGGTTGAATTGATGGTTTTTTGTACACCGACCGTATGACAAATATGAACGTATCCCTAGAGCGAATTAGTATTGCTTGATCGTAAGTATTGTGTCCTCTCTATCTCATTGTTACAAACAACTACATTGCATTTTCTCTTTTCTAGTTATTAGAAGTACTAGAACACAAACAAATCAACTCGTTTCACAAGTAACTGTTGGCTTTCAATTGTTGCGGTAGCCTAATTGGTTCCTTAGCGAACGACTTCGTGGTAGCTTATTTATTCTACGATAACTGCTTGCTACTTGTTTACTAAGTATCAATTTGAGCACAACAATTGTCTCCTTTTTTACAACTTTTTCACAAGTTAACAAGGTTCGGAGCACTACATCAAGTCTCTACGGATCGAATAGGATTTTAACATCCGAACTAGTCCTACTTATTATAGATTTTGGTAAGCCAATCTTATCGGTACGTTGGCATTCAAAACTAAGACCCGGACAAACACCTTGTTCGTCCGAGCCAGGGTAGTCGATCAATTCGATTTATTTCGGGAGCATTTGGTTTCATTGACTAGGATCCACTGGCCGACGTCCGAACCAACGACACTTGCTTACGCTACTGGTTTAGTTTATAAACTAAGTACGCAACGAGATACATGCATCCGAATCAGAGACAACATGAACATATGATGAAGCCGATCCGAGCCACTGATGAGCCCGAACCAGTGCAATATATTTCCAAATAAAAAGCAATTATCCGAATCAAAACGCAGTAAACATTATCCGTCCAAACTTAGACTTTACATCAACAAAACAAATATTGTTTTACGTTCCGTAGACCGGTGTTACAGAATTTCCAGGGCATACCCCATCTTCATTCTCCTTGTTGTCCGGGCGTACCAGCCTGTGCTCCGAACGGACTTGCGATCTCTTCCTCCAGGGATGCTTGCAGGTCAGCCACCCTCTTCTCTTTTGATTCCTGGGCCAGCCTTTTCTCTCTTCGGATCCTCAATTCCTCGAGGAAGGCAGGACATTCTTTCATCAGATTCAGCTCATGTGAGAAGCCATGGACGGGCCTGGCCAGAGTAAGCCAGTCCCGATTATGTTCCACATGTTCATCCAAGAGGACGAAGACATTGGACATCAATACCCGGGGCACAAAGGACGGAAGTTACGGACCACCATGATTGTACTTCTTATCCTCGGTCTCCTCACAAAATAGCTCCATAAACTCGCACTTGATCCATTCATCATCCGAGACACACTCCGGAGCAAAGTCCGAGCCATCCGCCTCTTTGAAAGCAGAAATACCTTCAGCTTCTAAGTCATAGCCACTCAAGATCATTCCCTTACGCCGAAGCTGCCCTATGGTTGCATCGAAGCCATCCTGTCGAGCTTCGTCATACTTGGACTCAAACATGAACTTGCAAGCATCCGACCCCAAGAAGTCTTGGACAGTACGTGTCCGGACCTGCAATAACTCATTGAGCATCATCTATTTGAAGGTCCGAGAGATCCCAACGTACTCGTTCACACTCTCCCGATGCACCCTGAGATCATTCTCCAGAGACAGGATAGCACTCTTCAACTTCCCAACCTCCGATTCGGACTCCTTCGCGGCAACGGCCTTCTTCAACCTTTCGAACAAGCAGACCACCCTGGACACCTCCATCTCCCGGACAGCCTTAGCCTTGGTCAGGTCCTCCTCCATCGTGGCCCTCCGACCCACCACCACGGAGGACGCTTGAATAGCGGCAGTGAGCTACGATATCAAATATTATAAAAGTCCATGAGGATTCCGAGTCAAAGAAAGATGCAACATTTTATGGCAACCAACAAGTAAGCCTATGGTTCGGATCAGTGCGTACCTTCAGGTGAATTGCGGATAGCTCCGCAATCCGGTCCAGCTCCGAAGCAGCAGCCATCCGGGCCACCTTCGCGTCCATGTCTGACTCACTGCTCATCTTCCCTTTGCCTTTTTAGGCATGGGAAATCGGACCTTCGGAGGGGCGCTTCTGCCCGACTGGAGCACTCGAACCGCTGGCAGGAGGGTCCCGGGACACAGCCTTCGGAGGTTTCTTGGTCCCCTTCGAGCCCGCCAACTTGCCCTTATCCGGAGTGGGCATCACCTGGGCCTCTTCGCCCGCCTTAGCCCTTCGAGTCTCCTCCACTCGGAAAGTGGCCGCATTCCTGGGCTCGTCCATAGGAAGCATGGTGGACGTCTTGATTATTTGCATCTGAGTGCCCTCCGCCACCTCCTTCCTTTGTGCGGCGTTCTGCTTCCGCTTCAGCTCATGCATAGTCGACATGGAATACTCGAACCAAAAATCTGTGCATCCGAAGAACAAAAAGTTATATGCAAGACAAAGCTTTTGCAAAAAAGTCAATAAAAGAACGAGGAGAACTTACTCAAATCCTTCTTCCCATCACAAAAGCTCGGCTCCGAAAAGCCAACTAGGTAGTGAAGAGGCTGGCAGGTTAAACCCCGGAAAAAATACTTCTCCGGGTCTTGATTCTTGTGGAGAGCTTGCATCCACATTGGAATGTTCCGAGCCGGAGGCTTCCAGTCCGGCAATCTACCTTGAAAGAACTTCCTCTCGAAGCGCCACTGAACCCGGTCTGCCTCGGACTAACCATGCTTTAAAGCGGGCCGGGCGAAGATGTATCTCTTCCACAAGTTGATCCCCAGAGAAGAGAGAGGATCCACAAAAAAGGCGTACGCTTGGCAACATACCAGCGTATAGAAGAATCCATTCCTATTGCTTAAATTTACACTAAACAATTTACGAAAATTATCGAAAGTAACCGGGATGACCTTGTATTTACACATCACCCCGTAGCACATCAAGTTCCCGAGAGATTTGGGGATGATCTGGTGCGGACTCAACCCCATATCGTTCAAAATGTACATCAATTCGGACGACACAGGCAAACTCCATCCACAGTGCAGACTTATCTCATGCACGCACATGTATCCGGGAGGTGGATTGTAGAAGGCGTGTGACTCATCCGGAATAAGAATTTCCACGGACTCCGGAATCTCATACTTCCTTCGAAGCTCCTCCACCTCCTCGGACGTCACAATAGACGGGCACGTTGGCAATGTACAATCTTCGTTAAGATCGCCCTCCAGATTAGGATGAGTTACATCGTCCCTTAACCGAGGAAACGTCACCCAGAATACGTCTTCACCCTTCTTACTACCCTCAGGCAGCTCCTCCACAACCTCATCTCCAGTCTTGCGACGACTCGGTCCCGCTTGCCCGGACGACTCCCTACGGAATACATGAGGAGAAATCATTTCCTCGTCCTCATCTTCCTCCGAACCAACACCATCATGCCGACCCTCCTCCTCTTCAGCATCCTTCTCCTCAATTTTTTCCTCCCCGGACGACGAGCTCAACTCCACTACCATCCGAAGAGGGGCCGCAGTGTGAACCCGATCTTCAACACCTTCTTGCAACATGCCCAGTTTGGGCGGTGCGTCGAAGGTATCATGCACTTCCTCGATATTCGGCTCCTGTGGATCTGGAACAAACGACATTCGGTCAGGGTTAGTCCTAAAATTATAACCTAAGTTGCGCATGAGACATCGAATCTCTACCGGAAGTTAGGGCTCCTTCCCAGCACGGCGCGGACGAAGACTCCCTATGGTCTGAGAGGTCGTCTCATGAACAGCACCGACACCCTGCACATTAGAGACTTCCGGGTAATCCTGACGATCCGGATACCTGGACCCGGAACAACTAACCGAAATAAAGAGCTTACCTCAGGCTCTTCCCGGCTCGGATGAGGAGAACAATCCAACTCTTGCAAATCCTGCATACTGCCAATATCGACCTCCTCGGAGCTCTCTAGGAGGGACAGCTCTTCGGAAGCATACCCTTCAGCCTCGGATCGATTTTGACTATAACTCTCGGACATCCTAGGGAAAGAAAAGGCAGTTCTATGAGTTTTAAGATTGTAGTCCGAGAGGCCATTTACGTAGATTAAAGTTAAAAAATGTACAACTACGGTCAAAGGAGCAGGAACAACTACGTCAGACACAGTTAGTTCAGAGTTAGTATGGTGTTAGTTCGGTGTTAAAACTAACTACTCAGCATATCCGAAGCAAACTACGTTAAACTACTTGTAGCCAACTACGGAGTACGAAAAACATACATACATCCGAACATGCAACATTTTGAAAACGGACAAACAGAAAGCACAAAAAGCTTGGAAGAAAAGGAAGAGAATAAGGAACTTACTTGCACTCGGATGATTGGATCGAAGGCAGCTAACTTTGATCGGATAACTTGCTACGGACTCCTTCTTACTCGCTTCGGATTGCTCAAATCTGCTTCGGATCCACTAAAACTCGAAAAATCTTCTCTCTAGAAATGTGAAAGTGACAGCGGTGAAACCGCTATTTATAGAAGGTTAAATCTGGAAGCCAAACCATCGCCATTTTTGGGGATTAAATCTCAACCATAGATCAAAATTCATCCAATTGCGTAGTACAACAATACCAAGTGAAATGACGAATTGGTACAAAAAATTTACCTTACGATGACAAAAAAATACAACAACTTCACCATTCTCGGAGGAAGGAGAATTTACCTCACAATCACACGGACCCTCGTCCGTTCGGATGTCCCTCTTCGGACCATCCCAAACAGGTCGGTAAAAACCCTATCCTTTTTTACAAAGAAGGATGATTTACCTCACAATCACACGGACCCTCGTCCGTTCGGATGTCCCTCTTCGGACCATCCCAACCATGTCGGTAAAAACCTTATCCTTTTTTACAAGGATGATTCATCTCTTAACCACACGGACCCTTGTCCGTTTGGATATCCGTCTTCGGATCATCCCTTAACCCACCAAAGGTACGCATCCGATGTTTTTCGTACCTACACTTGATCTCGCTTACAAATACTCCTTTTTCTTTATTTTTGGTGCAGTCCGAGCCTCCATCCTCGGACTGCAACAAAAGAAAAAGGGGGGGGGGGGGGGAGAGAGATTAAGTTAAGGACTACAAGAAGCACGTATTACACATTTTTTCTGCTTACGAGGGACAGATTGAACCGAGAAACAAATTGTGCTCCACTTTTAACCATAGTTCCACAACTATATTCTACTAAGATACTTGGAAACTAGGGGGGACATATGTTGATACGGAAATAGGTCCAATCCGTCATAGACGCCTTTGGAACGAATCTTAAGGCGTCCCAAGTTTTCTACGAGTCCGAGACCTTACAGTCCGACCCAGAGGTCCGACTCTAAGCCCCCCGCAGGTCCGACTCACCCGGGTGAAAAGGAACAGGAGGGCCCAAAGGGTAGTAGGTCCGACCCTACCAATGGTCCGTAACCATGGGGTCCGACCCGGACACCCTTCCGGACTCAACACAACAACCTCATAAGCAACCAAGTGAACTTGCACTTGAGAGTATTGGGGTCCGAGTCGCTTGTCCCGGACCGCCTCCTTCGGACAGCGCATGGATTGTGGAAATCCCCAGTCCGACCTAGTACAGTCCGGACCTACCTCCTCGGATCTCATACACGGCAGACTACAACAAGGTCTCCAAACTCTCACATTAATGACTAATCTACCCCCGAAAGCCCAAAAGGGAATGGGTTAGGGAGTCATTAATGGGCCATGGGCCTATTGAGGCATTGCTGGCTCAATCTGGACCTGACACTTGGCGTGATCCGGGTTCCAAAAGGGAGAAATCTATTTATATGGCACACATTCCCATAATAAAGGTAAGGGATAATCATTTCTCATTCCCGATAATTATACCGAGCTGAATCTCACTCTCTCGCAAGTAAAGTCTTCTCCCGGTTTGATACCACACAAACCGGGTATAAGGTTCTAACCCCCCCCCCCCCCCTCTAAGCTACTTGTGCAGGTTCTTACGCGTCGCCTCTTATCAGTACGACGGTTCTTACGGGCCTCTACTCTTTGGTCCTTACAAGCTAGGTGGTCTAGGTACTTAGCGTGAAGGAAAGCAAGGGAAATTCATTTAAGTGTTCGGGGGACTTTGACATCGACATCCAGCTACTTCCATATAGCTTTCAGCTTCCTTCTCAATTTTCATGGACACTTAGACATTGTTGTCGATGTGCTCATCATCCATGGGCATTTTACTAAGACTATCCAGCTTTCCATGAGCGTCACCACTAACATCTCAGTCAACCCTATCAACTCTCGATACATTGACAATGGTCTCCAAAATTTTCCTATCCACCCTATTAGGTACTTCAATAGTATAACCTAACGATTGCTGTCAACCAACTATCCTAGTCTTAGAGCATGTCCTCCAATATCACCTGACCATGTTTACCATTCTTACCTTCACACCCAATCTCCTTAGCAATATCCAGACATAAATTAAGAGGTTTGTAAATTACCTGATTCGAATCTGGTGCAATCCCAACTGCTATATTGAGTTTATCTCTTCTTGGAGGATGGTAAAGTCCTTGAACTTGTACATCCAGGGCAGAAACGTTTTCCTCAGTCTCTTAGTGACCTCTACGCGCCGCCATTCGCCCACTTTGCTTCTCACGTGCCCAGTTGGTGCGTCCTCTCTAGCTCCTGCCATGCACGTACACGGCACACGATCTCTTGCATTTCATGTTCCTCTCTCTCTCTCTCTCTCTCTCTCTCTCTCTCTCTCTCTCCCCCCTAATCCACCGGTTCCATGAATTCGCATGCTTGGACCAGGAACTTTGGTTCGACAACATACGATTCTAGTCCGATCGACCTCTCCTTCTTCCCCATCATCGCCAAAACAATAACTCCTAATATAATCAATAAAATAATACCAAAATTAGGTACTTCCACCATACTGGACTTGGTAGACGAACTCTAGCCACGTTCGCAGATCATGTGAGAATCGACCCAAAGTCGTCTGTCATCATATTATGGGTCGTGACAGTTACTCGTGAACTGGTTTTCGGATGATATGTTGGCCCACCTCCAGAGTAAGTATGCATAACTTTGATGTAAAACATAAAACAATACACTAGCTAGTTTTTTATTGACAATGGCGATGGAGATAATTGCAATTTGCAATACATAATATTGATACCATATGATCAGATGACCATTTATTAATATGTATCTATATATCTATGAATAAAATTCCCATATAGTTCTATGTTGGGCTTAAAATTAGAAATACTTTCTTCTGCACCCAATTTTCACTCCATCCTACTGAGGAAAATACTTCCCATTTCTTCTTCCCTTCATTCAAACCACTCTTCCCTTCTTCCCATAATCTTTTCCTTTCCTCTTCAACTCAAAACCATGACCTTGTAATAGTACTCTAGCTTCAACATTTGTCAGTTGACTACCAAACAAAATTTTCCTTGTATCAATTTTCTTGTTTTCATTTCAACAAATTTAACATATGGCTAGCAAAAATAGTTGCAGCAGCAGCTTTATATATGCACAACCAATTATCAATAAAACTCATTCTTCTTCATCATCTTCTTTAACCTCTTCTTCCATGTCTGGATCAATGTTTGCTGATTTGGGTTCTCTTTCCATCAACAACAATAACAACGAGATGATGATGAATATTGATCTCAATCAAAGCTTCATCAACCAAGATCATCATAACAACAACAACAACCATGCATTAATCCACAATAACACTAGTAGTAGTACTAATAGTCAAACAAAGCTATGTGCTAGAGGCCATTGGAGACCTGCTGAAGATTCAAAGCTCAAAGAACTTGTCGCCCTTTATGGCCCTCAAAATTGGAACCTCATTGCTGAAAAATTGGAAGGTCGATCAGGTATACTATATATATGATTTCAATTTTAAATGCGAATGTGTGTAATCTAAAGTGGAACGGATCGAGTACTAATAAGAAGATGTTTAAATTTGAAAAAAATTAGGAAAAAGCTGCAGACTAAGATGGTTTAATCAGCTGGATCCAAGAATCAACAGGAGAGCGTTCAGCGAAGAAGAAGAAGAACGCCTAATGGCGGCACACAGGCTGTATGGTAACAAATGGGCTATGATAGCGAGGCTGTTTCCGGGTCGAACGGATAATGCGGTTAAGAATCACTGGCATGTGATCATGGCCAGGAAGTACAGGGAGCAGTCCAGTTCTTTTAGGAGAAGGAAAATGAGCCAGTTTGTTTTCAACAGAACGAATCAAGATGATTACGATCAAAACGTCGACGTCGATACGGTCGACGCTACTGTAATGTATGGTGGTGGTGGTGGTTCCGCGTCCGGCGGAAATGGAGTTGTGTTTGGTAGTAACAGTCTTTGGGCACCACATACATTTGTTGGCTTCTTTCCAGGTTCTACTGCTTACTTCTATTCATTCCTTTTCTTTCTATTGGCCTAATTAATACTATTACTGTTCGAGTAAGTCTCATGTTTTTCTTGCACGTTCGCAAAAATCAATCACATTAGCCTAAATTAGATGAGTGTAAATTCATTCTGATTTATTCCAAAAGATAATCAATCCTTATTACTAGCTAAGAATTTTACATAGTTCATTCCTTTTTATATGTTTGATAAATGAAAAGTACTCAGTTAGGAACTTGTCAAGTGTAAATAGTAACAAAGGAGTCAAATCAGTACTAATAACAATATTCTGTTAAATGATGACATGAACTTATACCAAATACTTTTGTTGAATGAGATATCACAACTAATTATTATTCTTACAAACTAATTAATTTTGCACTTTAATTTGTGTAAAACTGATTTTCCTTCACCACATAAACTGATCGCTGGGTTATTTAAAATACAATAAAACCTAATTTACATCATATTAATTGTAAAATGTTTTTATAAAATACTTATAGTCCATTCTTTCTTAAGTGCCAATATTTTGTGTTAATTTATTGATACATACAGGTCAAAGTAGTAGTACAAGAAATGAAATGATGAGCATTTTGAACTACACAAAATCTTGGAATGATCATGACAACAGCAATTTGATGAGTGGATCAAAAATCCAGCAACACTCGGAGTACTATCGTCACTATGAGGCTTCAGATTTCACAAATGAGCAGGAAGATCAGGCAATTGCACCAACAGCAGAGGAGAGAGCTGCACCACCATTTATAGACTTTCTTGGTGTTGGAGCCTTGTAATCAAGTGAAGGAATTAAGCTGAAGTTAATTATTGTTGTTGCTGTGTTCTTGTTAGTTGAGTACTGTCAAGAAAAAAAAGGCATTGAGTACTACTGATCAGTAATAGTGTCTGTTTGATGAGTAGTGTGACATGAGAATTGACAAAGCCAGGTCTATTTGAGTACTCATCTAAACTTTCTTTTTCCTAGCTACTAGTCTAATAACTTAACTGTCCTCTGATGACATGAATGGAACTATTTCCAAGATTTGTTACTAGTCCCTTTCCTTTTTTTTTTTACTTTGCAATTTGTCAACTTAACTAATTGATATCACTGCGGTAATTTTTCTTCATGGTGAATTACATTTTTTGTCAAGCTTTGTAGTGTTTGTGGTTTAAAATAATTGAGGAAAATGATAAATAATTGAAAAGGTAAGATAGTAAAGTGAAAAAAATAATAGTTGGTGTGGTTAACTTTTTTGATATTTTAGATACTAACTACTACATAAAACAATTCTATACGGACGTATATTAAATGAAAGCGAGACAACATAAAACGGAGGGGGGAGTAGACTTTTTTGGAGCCAAACAATTTATATTTTTAATAGGTGAAATTGCAAATAAAATAATTTATGTTAACTCCAATAAGACCACATTGTTTTGAATAATTATGAATTAGCCCCATTTGATAAAATGAAAAATTAAAAACAAAAAAAAATTAAAAAGTAAAAAAAAAAAAAAAATTGGCATTTTCTGCCATGGAAGCTTCCATGGCAGAAGCTCCCATGTCCATGGAAGCTCCGATGCTTCCATGGCCGATCTGCCATGGAGAAATCCATGGCAGAAGTGGACTGCCATGGAAGAAGCCTCTTCCATGGTGATTTTTAAAAAAAAAAATTAATATTTTTTTATGTTCATGGGGTAATTTTGAAAATTTTCAATAAAAATAGGATCGATGTGAAATTAACAAAGATCCACTGTATTTACATTTTAGTCCTATGTATTTATGTATTTTGTAATGTGACACGTGTCGCGTAAATAAGCTGCCACGTGTCATGGGGTACTTAAATTGGACAATAATGCATTCTAAGGTATCAAAATCGGATCGTGATAAAATAAGGTACCAAAAGACAAAATGTAACAACTTAAGGTACCTTCTTTGAATTTTTTCCTAGTTTTAGGTGTAACATGAAAGTTATATGAGTAGAGGGAAATGGAGGAAAAAGAGAGAGTAGTTGAGTGTTGAATTCATGGAAGCAAGACCAAAGTGTGTAACAAGAGAGAGAAATAGGAAAACATCCATATGTCATGAGGGCTGGGCTGCAAGAAACAGGCACAAATTCTGGTCCAGAACAAACAAGTCCACACACAGAGGTAGAGAGCAAAACTTCCTTGGAATTGCATTAAATTTGGTAACTGTTTTAACAATCCTTGTTGCATCATCAGAATCTGATTTTATTATCTATTCTTCTACTTGATGGGTGTGTTTTGTGTTCATGCCTCCCACATGGGGGGATTATAACATGGAATGGAACTAGTTAGCAAGTAGACATGCATATGATCAAACAACCAAGTACTATATTATCATCATATGATCATGATGTTGATGTTGCTACAGGCATAATGCATGTATGTATGGAATTAATTGACAAAAACACATCAATTCATTTGTTTCTATATAAAGTGCTATGGGACTATATAATTACTCCATTTCCATTGGTTTAAAGTATAAATGATATTTAATATAATAAGCGAATCGTTGGGAACAATTGACAATCAATTTAAATCCGATACGTTCATCTTACTTATTCAATTTCAATCTGGTGCGTACATGTGTTATTTTTTAAGTAAATTGTACAAGGTTCGAATTCTATTGTCTTATTTTATTTATCAGTTTTGATTTCTTTTTCCAATTATGTAGTTCTTTCTAAATAGTGTTCATACTTCAAATGTATATGGAGTTAAAAACTACACACTTTATCAACTCTTGTGTAAAATGATTAATTAACTCATAATTTAAAACTTAAAATTTATTCTACTTGGGGTAAATAGATGTAAAAATATTATTCTTCAATTCATATATAACTATGTTGTATTCAGTAAACATTTTACTCTTTACAATTATTCTTTTCAATATATATAAGAAACAATAGTTTTCACATATATTGAATACACATACATATTTATATATTGAAAATAAGGTTACATAAAGGTGTAAGTATTCTGGGACACCGTTTACAATAAAGATAATAAAAAAGACCAACAAACATCAGGATTGTTACTAAGAATTTATGTTGTTTAGTTAAGAGCGTGGTGTTTTTCTTAACAACATCAATCTCTTTTCAAATTAAGTATAGACGGTCTCCCACAACACTTCAAACATTACAATATAACGAATTCAACAAGTCTAGCGTGTTATGCAAGTGCTAGTAACTTCATAACTTTCTCTTTTTTGGGTTTCATTATAGACTTTCTAAACCATAAATGTAAAGTTTTTACCCTACTAACTATTATTTCTCTTTCTTATTTTATCATCACTCTTTTCAATCTATCTCTTACTTTATCACCCACTTATAACTTTACCAATATAATACATATTACAAACTATTATTTTTATTACCATTTCTTTAATTGAAAAGAAAGTGAGAATTTAATAAGCTATTAATGGATCAGAAGGAGTAATTGTCATCCCATCTACTACAGACCAAACTGAACTGAAAATCGAATTGAAAATATGGATACCTTCACAAACACTTTGGATCCATTTTTTTAGTCCTGGATTCACTACCGATTCTAACCAACTTATTTTAAGTTCAACCTAAATTTGATCATGGTGGTTTGTGGGGCTGACACATGTCAGCAAGAGAGAAGTATAAGAGTAATTACGTCGGGCCTATAGGTAGACTCACAATCAATCAGTGGTCGTGGCATAGCAAATTGTATCAGAGCTAAATCAATTCAAATTAAATGATCATAATAGGTGGATAGTTCGTCTCTGCAAGATGCAATCAGAACGCCATGCAATTTAAGAGTAGGTGATTGTAACACTGCAAGTTTTTAGAGAGTTCAAAGATATTGTGAACGTCATGCATCTTTTTTTTTAGAAAATTCATCTATACGAACTCGAGAATTAAGCATTGGTTCAGTTTTAGGATGGATCACACACTAGGATGTTTCCATGTACGCATATGGGTGAGAATAAAGTATACGAGAAACAACATATATTGATTGTTGTGATGTGAGGCCATAATATCACAAGAGAACACTTTTGTAGTTACGACACCAATTCCAAAGGTCGAGGTTCGATTGATTAGTTATTTGTTTAGTGAATCAGTTATGGTGACAAAGAGAAAATAATTACTATCATAAGATCGATATCAACAAGTAGTTAGAATGAATCAAGTTTACTCCTACTTACCCCATAGATAAAAAAAATTGGGCGCCAAATTACATTGGGGAAGAAATTAGGGTTAGGGCAAGGGAAGCTGAAAAACCGTGGAGCTACTTTTCAACCAGCAAGGTCCATCTCTTTCTCTGTGACAGTACTGTAATTGAGCAATTCTACTCAGATGGCTGTCTGTTCATTTTCCAATTCTTATATTTTGGAATTTTGAAAATAGAGGTCGTATTATTCCTGGAAGTTGCACCCTATTCAGATTTGGAATTTAATAACATCCTTTGAATCATGTAGCATAGTGAAATGTGTCTGTTAGGAGCATTAATTTTTCACTGTCCATATAGCTTCTCTATGAAGATTTCCCGGTTTTGTAACTATAAGTATATGAAGAGTTCATAGAACAGGTGCAGAACAGAGTTGAGTCTAGTAACTAGAAACCTTGATCATTGCAGTAGCATCTGATTTCTGAAATAAGTTTTCGGTACCTTCAGTACTCTTTGCAACTTTGGAGAGATCCAGGTAAGTTTTTGTTCCCATTTCACGAGTAATTCTGTGTGATTGTTTATTCATGCTTTGCATGTGCTCGAAACCACAATGACAAATATTGAAATTGCAGGAAATGTCTCAAAAATCAGTTGACTATCTTGTGGAAACTGAACGAATTGGGAAGCGAAGTACGCCACAGATCCAAAGATATGTGTATCTTGAAAGGAATAAGCTCTTTAAAAATCTTGTTGATTTGTATGTAACCGTTATACAAGTTCACTGGCATTGATTCAGTTGTCTTGCCGAGATGTATATGGTTGGGGCTGATGTAGCTGATGTGCAACGTTGGATAGCTGCAGTTTATGTGTCTGCATGGTTTCATGACCTCTATATGTTGCATAGGAAAATTTCCTGCAGGTCCTATTTGGTATTTGACACCGAAGCATATGACCTCGATCTGGCCAACATGTCATATGAGTACGACTTGTTCCTCTCTGCACTTAGTTCGCAAATTAAGTCTACATACATCAAGTCAGACTTTAATGGATACAGCTTACATACCTATAATCTATCGAAATCCGGACAAGAATGCAGTTAATGGCAACTTCTTGAATATTGATGGGTGGGAAATGAATAATGTTGCATTTCATACGATTGTTTATATAATGCAGCAAAAAAGGATGTCCTTTGGAAGACTCTCAGAGGACATTACTGGTCGCCCTGCTTGGCTCTTTGATTGGCGTGATGACGGTTTTGCCTATGCCTGGTTTCCAATGGAGGCGAATTACACACTCGAAGATGTTGCCATTGCATACATCATTGGTGGTCCCTGTTCACCCAAACTTGCTCCATGTGACCGTGATGAATGGCAGCAGTTTCCTGGATATATTGCTCCTGCACACATTATCAAAAAAAATTATCAACGTGTTCGTGATATGACCTTTTTTGGGTCTAAAATGGTACGAGTCATTGAGACCAAGCATCTGAGTTTGTCTGAGGCCGTTCTTCAAGTGGCTAACCTTGATCTGCCACAATCACTTGCATCGTCTGAAGAAGATTGCACAGAAACCAGAATAGAATGTTTCAAGATAGTAGATTACATGTACTATTGTTCTGTATTCTGGGCTGTTGACTATGACACCAAGATAAATGCCCATATGATGTTCATCAATCACCATATTGATTATTGATTAAGTGGCCGATACCTAATAATCGTCGTATGCTGTCTGTGGTCTGCATCAGTCTGCATCAGCTTGCAAGTGATGTATGTCCCAGGTCTCCTGGCTGGTGCTGCTCACTGTAATTTAGGGTGAACTTAGGGTAGTTGATCGCCGCAGGTAGTTTTCGATCATTGCTCCACGATAACAGGTGGATATCTGTCTAGATTATGTTCATCACCACTATTGCTTTGTTACTTTTCAGTGTGTTTAAGTTTTAGTTTCATATGCTTGTTGGATTTTCTTTTTGTACTACAAGAAACAAACTCAAACTCTGCAATCGAATTGAAACAATGAGATGAAACTAATTGAGTTCTGTGTGTAAACAATGAGTTAAATGAAATAAATCTATAAGTGAGTATGAAATTATAACATAAAGATCAATGAAACAAAATGTAACTGCAGTCATTGTGACCTGCAACCAAAGCTTATCTCTCAAGCCGAGAAGCAATCACTGCCAAATGAAACAAAGATCACGCCATGGTAACGTTGGTAGATTTTACAGCCATCCAAGCTCAACGAAGGCATACAATTGTGTCAAGGGAAAAAGGCGAGATCAAACCAATGAATACTTTGACATTGATCTAATGTCTGAAAATACCATGGCTAAACGAAAACGGGTAAGTATACAAAGACAAAATAGAATCTTACAAAAGGGGAAAATGCGAGATCAAACCAATGAATACTACAGGTTGTGAACTTGTGATATGTTGGGCGGTTATGGAGAAGAAACAGAGTTTGCTAGCTTGCTTAATCGATTATCTCTATCTGTTAGCTCATGTATTTAAGCAATTGAGTAACTGTTGTGGCTAATCATCATCATCATAATTTGTGCGTCCATCTTCATTCCTGTAGTTTGAGAGAAGAAAAGATAGGAAGACAGAGAGTTGTCGATCACCATTGATCGAACTTGTAATCTATTCAAGTTTTTATGGTAATAAGAATTCAATCGTTCCTCCGTGCAGTAGGCCGATGCTGGAGAGCCGAAGCAGTTAACCTCTCATGTGTTTTGATTTGACTTATGTTCAATTCTTGCAAAGTTCTTTTGTCTCTAGCTTATTCCCGCCAATTATGTTTCGGAATTTTCAATATAGAGGTATAATATTATGAGTAAGTATCATGAGACACGGTCTCTAAATAATTATTGATTGAGATAATCTCAGAAGTTAATTCGTTCACTTTCTTTGAATTTAGATTTGGAATTAACAGCATGCTTAGTCAAATGCATGTATTGCGAGCATTAATTCTCTGTTTGTCCATGTACCTTCCTTCTCTCTGAGTTGTAGAATTTTCAGATTGCAACTATAAGTATGTTAATCGGTGATTTGCAGAACAGCAGAGTTAAACATAAACAGCAGAATTAATATTAAGCTTTTAGATTTGAAGAGAGCCAATTATGTAAATTTTGGATCAGATTTGAGTAATTCTTTGTGATTATTTCGTTGATTAGTTTTGACATGTTGAAAGCAAAATTTGGAATTTCAGGAAATATATATGACGACTCAGAAACCAGTGGACTTCCTTGTAGAATCTGCAAGAATTGGTGCATGGAGTTGGCCACGGTACAATACTAACGTTGATCTTGACAGGAATACGCTCTTTAAGAATCTTGTCGATTTGTACCTTGGCGTCCTACAAATTCACTGGCATCGGTTCAGTAGGCTCATCCATCTGTACAAGATTGGGGCTGATGAACCGGACATGCAACGTTGGGCAGCTGCAGTTTATGTGTCTACATGGTTTCATGACCTCTATGTATCTAATCATAAAGCTTGTGTGAAGGCACATATTTGTTCGGAGATCTATCAACACGATCTGTTTTGCAAGTCGAAGGAGTACGACCTGTTCCTTTCTGCGCTCAATGCACAAATTAGGCCTACATGCATCAAGTCGACTTTCATGGATACAGTTTACATACCTAGAATCTTCCATCCTATGGATCTGGATGCAGTAGATGGTAACTTTTGGCATATTGATGGGTGGGAACTGAATGATTTCGTCTTCTATGGTATGGTTAGTGTCATGAAAGATAAGCAGATAATGTCCTTCGAACCACTCTCAGAGGACGCTACAGGTCGCCATGCTTGGCTCTTTGATTGGCATGACGACAGTTATAAGGCCTATGCTTGGTTTCCAATGGAGCCGAATTACACACTCGATGATGTTGCCATTGCATACATTGTTGGTGGTCCATATACACCTACACTTGCCCCTTGTGACCGTGATGAATGTCAGCAGTTTCCTGGGAATATTGTCCCAGCACACATTGATAAAACGAATTAACAACGTGTTCGTGATATGACGTTCTTTGGGTCGGTAATGGTACGAGCCGTTGAGACTAGGCAACAGAGTTTTTCTGAGGCTATTGTTCAAGTGGCTAACCTTGTTCTGGCGCAGTCACTTAGATCATCTGAAGCAGATTGCAGAGAAACAAGAATAGAATGTTTGAAGATTGTGGATTACATGTACTATTGTTCTGCAGTAACCAATGTTGACGATTGGACGAGGAAAAGTGCACACAAAAAGTTCATTACCTGTCCTATGTGTAGAGGTTAATTTTGTTTATTTGCAGTATATCCACTTTGTTCTATTAGTGTTTTTAGACAGTGATCATGATGGGCTCAGACAAACTCAACTCCAAGATCATTACGTGTTTGGTCATCAGTTTCACTCTTGTTTCCAACTCAACCATAAAGCAACGGTACTTTCTATTTCATCCAAAAAGAATATGTCACCAGGACTTCTATATCTCTATACATATGCTAGTACTAGTCTCGCGTCACAATTCAAATTGGACGTGATAATAACTAGTTATCCCGCGAACCTATTCTACTTGTACGTAATATCTTCTACATGTAAACCTATATGTCGGACCCTCTATATAGGTGGTACTACGACCAGTGTTCATGTATTAGAACAGTTCCCTCTGATCCTTGCCTCAATTAACCCCATACATGTATGGTGCCTGTCTTCAGAGCCAGGTGTTTGAATTCAGCTTTTATGGCTGGTTTCAGAAACCCTGATTTAATCGCTGCAGCAGTGGGCTCGATTTGTCTCTTGAATCTTTTGCCACAAACAGAGAAGCTCCCTGGGAGCTTGGTAATGGGCAACAACATACCCCTCCTTGCAACCATCAACAATTATGCGGTCATCTTTCTCATATCGAATTTCTAATCCCTTGTCTTTCAAACCTTGAATCCAGATTCCCATGGCAACATCTTCTAGCTTGAACAGCTGCAACAATGATGTTTATGCTTAAGCTGTCTAAGTCATACAAATATGTGTTGTTGAAGGAGAGTGTCATATTCAAGAAATCAGAGTGTTTTAGCTTATACGCTTATGCATCCTCTTGATCTGAGAATATGAAAATGCCCCTCATGTTTTATCAAAAAGTTACAAAAGACCCCATTTGAGGCTACCTGCCTATATCCAAATCACAGGAGTAATTGTACCTCATTTTGAAGAAAAAGAAAAATTTCTAGCAAATACCTCATCAGAGAATGGTAAATAAAAGTTCGGAGTCGATAGAAACAACAGTAATAACCCAGAACCGCAGAATTCTTGCATATTAAATCTAAGCTTCAATTCAAACTGAAAAGGTGTTGATGAAGAGAAGGATAGAGATATATGTCAGCACAATTCCATACCTTTAGACGGTCCTTTCTATGCTTCTTGGAAACTGCTTTAGCTATATCACGTGACACTATATAACCAGGACCATTTGCCCAAGGTGGATATCTGTCTCCAGGCCATTCCTTGAAAGAATGAAGTCAGAGGATGTTAGAGCCATACATGAACAAAAATTGCAATTTACAAGATGGTAATGCCACCAGACACTAGCAAAATAGCACTTAATCAGCACAAGTGTTAATTAATGTTCCTTTACCATCTTTTAAATTCCTTGTATTACACATTTACACTAACTTTCTCAGTGTGGGTCTATACATGCTTGAGTACCGATACACAAAGAACGCGGAACTCATGCGAATACATGTCGTGGACCATTAGGTTGCAACGTCATACTATAGGTTTTTATAATGCATGTGGAGAAGAGGAAACAAAAATGAAATAATACAAATTCACCCTTTACAACAAAATCCTTGTTATACAATTTAAAGAAACACAGTGGGTTAAGTTAAATTGGAAAAACACACCCACCCCCTTCTTCTCCCAGAAGTCTTGTTCGTAATGAGAAGGATTAGAGGGCTATCTTCTAATTGACTGATTGGGACATGTAATTAATAATAGCAACTATGAGATAATAACCGAAAGAGTCTAAAAAAAGTATATGACCAATCTTAAGAATTATGGAGGATAGAAAGTAAAATATGACATAAGTCTAACATATGCATCGGATGTCGTAGTAGAACAGCACATGATTACACGTACTGGAATAACCAGCAAAGGTTCTTTCTTCTTTTCTTTTCTTTTCTTTTCGTTTCTTTTCATTCTAGTCTAACCTTCGGTTCCCTTGCTTTTATCTGACATATATACGCTCTGAGTTTAACAAGCAAAACATTGTGTTCTCTCTGCTCTAATTTGATTAGCAATCAAGACTTTCAATCCCCCATCTTTGGCTGACACATTGTAGAGTCTGAATTTTATTCATAAAATTATAAAATATGTTGAGAGATACCTCAGGACTAATGTACCACTTGCTATCAGGATTTCGATTAGGCTGTGAGTCGGAATTGATCCGGCCGTACAACACCCCACGAGTCGCGTTGGTTCTTTCTAAAGAATTCAAGATTTCATCAACACGAACAAATGCGTCATCATCAGTCTTCATGATAAACTTGGCTGAAACGACATCAGTCTGTTGAAGAGAACAGGATAGTGAGGTACTGATGGCATATACAACATGAGCAAGGAAGGGTAGAGGACGTTACCCCAAAGATGCAGATAGCTACGGCCTTCCATGTGATGAGATTGTAATAGTCAACAAAAGGCATCAGCTGGATGTCTCTGTATGTCCGTGCCTCATTCCAAAGCTCTTCATTCACCATCTGGTTTTTATGCTATAAAATAGATATACTTCATTTTAAATTTACCATTGTGAGTAAGTAAACATCACAGTGTGTATAAAAATTTGAAAGTTCTCAAATGGAATGACCATGGTAACTTTTTTTCTTACAATGGAGCAGTTTCTTTTGTAAAATCACAAAATCCACCAAATCATGCTACCAATTATTGCATGTATAAATTAAAGGGAAAAAGGCATGGTAAAAGTGAAGCAGATTAGTTGCTAGTACTACACAAAGCACTAAATTGCAAGAATTTAGTATCAGTGTATCACCAATAAACTAATAATGCTTATTAGCTGAGAAGCAATTAACTTACAAGTCCAACAAAGAAACGAACAGCAACTTGGCCAGAGCGTACTGCAGGATACTGCATCCATGATCTTCGAACTGCCATTCTGCGCTTGAAATTGTTTGCAGTAGAAAAAACACCAACAAAAAGATCAAGCTGCTTTTCAGCAGGAATTGGAATGGCTTTAAGGGCTTCCAAGTCGGTAATGTGATCCACTTCCTCTGATGTTGGTAAACCACTGGCAACAACTGAAATTAAATTTATATCTCCTGAAATCCTCACTTCACTAACAAGCCATGGCTCCAGAGTCTGCATGCACAAACAATATAGACATAAATTGCTGGTTAATGATTACCTCAAGTAAATCAATGCAGCATTAATCCTAACAAACTTTGGAGAATGGGTGGACAAGGTTTATAGAAACATTACTTCACGAAAAGCAAATGAAGTGATGTGCTTCCCATCAACTGTCATCTGAATTCCTTCTGAACCAACTCTGAAGGTCGCAACAAATAAATCATTTTGCTTGAAAGGGAAGTACTTTCTTGGTTTCCCATCGCGAAGCATTGAATTTGTTGATACATTAGCACGCAGGTAAGGTTTTACAGTATGATTACTATCTTTACCAACCAATGGGTTGCACTGGTACAGTTCATCCACTGATATAGTGCAAGTTGCATCACCCGAAAACAAGCAACAATGAGAATGGATGGTGGAAGAAATTAATAAAAAATGGTCAGTTAAATGTCTGTAATGAAACTGTTAATCAGATAAGATCCCAGTGCAGATAGATTGTACACAATACACAAAGCAGCATAGACAGAATAGACAATGTAACAAAAATTTAGATGTTGGCTTAACAATTTTCCTTTCAAACTGCTAAACTGAAGGTAAGTAATGACTAAAATGCATAAAGATGTGTTTCTCCAAATTACCTCAGTAAAACTAGACAGAGAGCAAGATGTGTTTCTCCAAATATTACGAAACAATATTTAAAATGAAGTCACAATTATGCTAAGAATTGCCATCTCATCTAATAGTCTAGGCTTGTAGAACAAGTGAGAAATTATTTAGAGTACTGTATATTTACGCCAAGGATCTAACGGCACAAAGGAGATGTACAAGGCAGGCTGACCTTGTGGAGAAGTTAGGCATTGCATGTTTCGATGTGTTTCTTTACATTATGGACATGGCTAAATTTAAAATATGTGCTAGAGAAACCTCAGAAGGCTAGGATGCAGAAATTCTATTTTGGACTGAGAGAATATACTCCAGGAATAATCCAAAATTACCATGATACAGAAACCTAACCGGCACGAGATACTAGTTTTCCAAGACAATGCGAAAGTACACTGAGCATATTATGATGACACTTCATATGATGAAACGTAGAACGTGTTACTATATCAAAAATTAACATGTTTAGGAAAACTATCAGGCACATACCTTTCTTATTATTTTCATTGTCGGGGGATGGACAGCGCTCCTCATCACCCCAATCATGTGCAAGTGTCCAAGTATTTTGAACGATTACCGGATCCTCAGTTACCTTGTCACCATGGAGTCTAACATTATAATGCAGTACTATAGGAGGGTCTGGTTCCCCTGGAAGTGGTTCCCCAGTCAAATCAATGCGGAAGTTACCAAGAAGACCGTTAGGCATGCCAATGAATGTTATTGATGAGCCTTGGGTCAGGCCACAAGGAACTCGTAACTTAAATCCATTATCATCGAGCTCGGAAGCATTCATTTTACTTAGAAAATGAGGACACTGTTTGTCTTTCCCTCTTGTAGTTGAATTTCCATTCTGCTGAAGTTTTTCTTCTTCAACGGAGGCAATAAGATTGTTCCACGCGACACCTGCTTCCTTAATGGCTCCAACAGCATTTGGCAAGGCCTGGGCATTCGAAATCAAGTATTGTAAACGGTTCCATGTGTGCAGAGAACCTTGTTCTTCATCAGACAGATTCCTCCTAGCAAACAAGCCGGCTGCTATTGAATCAGCAGATATCACTTCGGATGCATTTTCAGGATTAGGCTGTGCCGGTGGAGCAGTCGCACTAATCCACTCAAGAGGATTTATTGATGTTGATGTCTTCGTCGCATTGAAGATCGGAGGAGTTGTAATATAGTTTTCTGTGATTGGGTTCCTAATCACGTAATACCCAAAACCAAATAACATCAAGAAGGAGGCCGCAAAAACAACACCATACCATTTCTTCATTTCTGTACCGGTACCAACTTATACAGACCTTGCCTCCATAACCGTAAGTAACCAGGACTAACCCCAAGAAACTAGTGTCTGCTGCAAGCCTGCAATAGCACGCAAACAGCTAAGTGAATATGAACAAGGAGAAGGAAATAGGTTACTTAAAAATGACCAACAATTGATCAAACAACAAATAAAATAAAGTAAACAGCAGAAACAACAAAACTACCCAAACCTCAACGGAAATCTCAATGTTATAACTTATAAACAATTCAAAATTAACCGATTCGTCTCGTTTCGATTCAATGAACGTGATTAATGTATTACTAATTCACTTTAAACCGGATTTCTAGCAAGACAAACAAAAGCAAGCTGCTCACATGTTCGGTAACATCAGAGATCTTACTCAATTCATTTCTCACTACAGCTCCAAAAAACACTTAAAACAAAAACTAAAAATCACCAACAAATAAAAACTACAAGTTCATCTTCAGATCTCAATCAGCCAATCAGATAACAAAATGCTAGCTAGAAATTGCAAATAAATCAACAACCGCTAAAAAACGAACAAAAACAGCTGAACTAAGACTAATCAAGCATCCAAAGTAGGAAATTACCAGTAAAACTCGCATTTGACGACAAACAAAGCCGATTGAAGTTAAATCGGTGCAAAAAAACGAAAAAGAGAGAGTAAGCAAACCTTGCTTAACAATGCTGAGAAAGAGTTGATTTAATTAGAAGGCACAGAAGACAATTGTTTGAACTTGAAGTCTACGGTGAAGTCTAGAATAGCGACTGTAGTGTATCTGTATCTGTATGCAAGTATAAATAGTTAAATACTGTTTGGTTGAGGAAGAAGAAGAAGATAAATAAGGAAAAGACCATTAGTCAATATGTTGAAGCGTTCAACTGAAGACGACAGACACAAAATTCAGCAGTTGATTCTCTCTTCAAATTTGAGATTATTGTTCTTCCGATTTTGGTGTTAGAAAATGGAAATCGGTTATAATGGCTATAGTACCTTAATAAGATGATTAGATTTTCAAAAGTGGAAATAAACTAAATTTGACTCTATTTACGGAAGTAAAAGAAACCGACAAACATTATTAGACTGTTTAAATTTCAATTAAAAATTTTACTTTCTAAAAACCTATACAAATTTTTATTTTATACCAAACACAAATTTTCACAAATCAACTACATTTAGTTATTATTTATCAGTTATACTTCAATTAAAATTCGATCAATTAAAGTCTCCTGCCAAACATAAACATTTACTAGTTCCTCCAAAATAAAATTCACTTTTTTTTTTCAGTCAGCTTTTTTATTATTCTATTCTTAATCAAGAATGTAAAATGTTCCATTTTTTATATAATGAAACTTTGACCCCCAAAGTTTCATTATATAAAAAAAATGGAACATTTTATATTTGCGGTTTAAGATTAATTCGTAGTCAAAGTTTCATTATATAAAAAAATGGAACATTTTACATTTGCGGTTTAAGATTAATTCGTAGTCAAAGTGGGAAAAGTTTGACCGCAAAAAGTCAAAGTGGGTAACTTCGACCGGGACGGAGGAAGTAACACATAAATATTATAGATTTTAATTAAAAAACAACGGTGTTATATTTACGGATAAATTTTTTAGATAGAATGTTCACTCATAGAACATGCTCGATGAGGGCTAAAACAATATACTTCCTCCGTCCCAAATTCAATTATCCGCGGGTCCGGACACAAATTTTAAGAGAAAAGTGAATAAAGTATGAGATGAGGTAATAAAATATGAAATAGATTGAATAAAGTATGAGAAAGTCAATAAAATATGAGAGAAATTTTTACTTAAAGGAATATGAAGTTGAAATTGAAACGTTCTAAAATGAAAGAAGATAAAGTTGAGTTTGGGGGCGTAGAGTCGGAGAGAGTATGTAGTACTCCCTCCATTTCAGAAAAAGTGTTACATTTCTTATTAATCGGTCATGTCGCGTTTGACCAATTTACTCTTAACGATATTAATAAATAAATTATTAAAATTATATAATGAAAATTTAGTAATTAAAATTTTATTATATGATTTTATTAAATTATTACTATTATCGTTATGAGTAATTAATGATCAACTCAAGACTGATTGATCGAAGGTCAAAATGTAACATTTTTTCTGAAATGGAGGGAGTATTTAAGACAATAGTTAGTCTATTATGTCTCCTCGATATGCTATTCTACTCCCACTATCTTTTTATAGTTATCTCTTTAATACCGTCAGATATTTAAAATAGCCAAAGGATTAAAACCCCACTATTTGCAAAAAATTAAATCCACTAACCACAAATATTACTATTATTTGTATTAACTATTGTGTAAAAAAATAAGTGGGACTAGAATTGTGACACGGACTAATAATGGACCGGTGCGGTTACTCATGGACAGCTCTTCGGATAATATGTTGGCCTCACTGTATCAACACATGTCCTTTCCTGAGAACAAAAGTGCTCACTTGTGAGAGCACCAGTTGGTCACCCATCATAAGATTGATCCGGAGCGAACACGCTTAACTCTGGAATTCTCATAGGTGGATTCTCGAAAATAAAGGTGCAACTTATTGGTATGAGTAGCGTTCTCGCTAACAACAATTGCTTACTGGAGGGTGTAAGATTTTGTAAAATTTCAAAGAAAAGTGGAAATAAAATAAACTGCTTACTACAGTTAAAACTTAAAAGGTCAAAAAAAGCACAGGAGTGAAGTTGGAAAAGAGAAACCGTGTGACTTTTCTTTCAACTTTTGCTTTTGCTTTTTTCTTGTTTTCGTCAAATTATGGGACTTAAAGTTGTTTGTTTGACCATGGTCTTACCCCAGTGGTTTCACCTTCTTACTGTTACAGTGAGAGGATGGGACCACGGGGATAAGATCATGGTCGAGTTTTATCTTTTTAGGAGATGGCCACCTGTTGTTTTGGAAATGTACCTGGATTAGTGGTTGGCCTGCTGGGAGCGGAGGGGACGGACTGATATTTTAAAAAATACTCTATATTGCGAATTCAACTTTTCACATTCTATTTTATGATGTCTCATTTTCAACTTTTCATCTATTAAATGTAAAATATATCTCCTATTTTATTCACTATTTATCATATTTTATTTACTAGTTCTCCTACTTTATTCAATCTTTTTTTTTTTTAATTTTATTGTCATCCCTCATACTTTATTCAATTTTATGAAAACGTGTATGCAAACCCACATAAAGTTAGAACTGGTACAGAGGGAGTATTATTTATATGTTTTATAAATGAACATATAATTTATAGTGTGTAACAATTTATTTGTAAACACCTATAATATTTCTAGTTATAACATTAATGTTTGTCTATCTCCAATTTCAGTACACTATATTAACATATATGGAATTTTAGTACTCCATCAGTTCAATTTGATGACGTGGCAATCGAAAAATCAATTTTTTCATCAAATACTGTATATTGACTGTATATCTGCCGATTTTGATTAAAACAATTATATTCCAGAACACGTTTCACTCTCTCGTTAAATCTGAGTGTATTTTCATAAAAAATTATAAAATAAATTTTAAAATTCAAAATAAATTATAAAAAATGTAAAAACAATAAAAAAAATAATTTCACTTATTTCCACTTAATAAAAAATAAAATTTAAATGTAAATATAGAACTTTAAAAATACATTTTTATAAAGAAATTTAAAAATATACTTGTATATAAAATCCATATTTTTAAATATACTTATTATAAATTTCAATTTATTTTCCTTCTCTTCCATGGAACGTGCTTTATCATCATGGGCAATGGAAGATCTGATCTAAAACACTATTAGCCTCTTCTTCAGGACTTCGGACCCTTTTTATTCTGAGTCCAACACCAACGAATTGCCTTCTCAAATTAATATTCCACCATTGAAGTTTCAATTTTATTAATTTTCTATTTTATCTATTTTGCCCTTACTTCCATGGAAGCACCTTCTGTCTGAAGCTTCTTCCATGGAAGCTCCAATCCGGACTTCCTAGCTTCCATGGAAGAAAGAAAAAATGAAAAACAAAATAATTAATTTTTATTTTAATTTTTTAATTATTTTTATTAAATGGAAATAAAATTAAAATTTTATAATTTTTTTTCCCAAAATCTATTTTTATAATTCTTATATGAAAATTAATTTTTTATATTTTTTTAATTATCTTTGTTAAATGGATTTAATATCGTTTTTAAGTTTCTTAATAAAAAAATGTATTTTTTATGTTTTCCTATTTTCGTTTTTATTTTTTATTTTTTTATTTGTATTTTTATTAAATGGAATAAGTGAAAATTAAAATTTTATAATTTTTATAATTTATTTTGAATTTCAAAATTTATTTTAAATTTTTTTTTATGAAAGACACCTAGAATCAACGAGAGAGTAACACGTGTCCTGGAATATAATTTTTTCTTTTTTTTCCTTCAAAATAGGTAGATATATGGTCAATATAAAGTATTTGACGGGAAAAATAATATTCCGACTGCCACGTCATCAAATTGATCAGAAAATTGATCGGAGTACTAAAATTTCATATGTGTTGTTGTAGCGTATAAAAATTTGTTAATGTTATTCTAGTGTATGAAAAGTGACACTGTCTAACTCTAGTTTATCAAAAAAAAATAATTTACCAGAAAAATAACTTTACATGCATGAACCTACTTGTCTAAATATTACTTACGGTGCCTTAATTCCATTGACTTTTGATGCTCTACTTGTACAATGCAAGACATCCAAAGATTTATTAACGCTCCAACTTAAAAAAAAACTTCTTTACTTCGAATTGTTTGAATAAAAAAAAAATGTAGGATTCCCTATTATTCAGATACAAAGCCCAATCACTCTCCGTAGTGTTGGGCGGCCACATGTTATAGTCATTTCTCTGAATTGGTCTAACACAGAGTCCAGTCGTCGATCTGATTGGCCTAATATAAAGCCTAGTCGGTAGGGTTTCTCAAATGATCCGCATCCATTTATCTGATTTAGCTAACTGATTGGATAATTGATAAAACTTTTTCATATCCGTTAGGAGTGGATCTGATTGGATATATCTGTGGATATCCACGAATATCCATTTATTATTATTTTTAATTTTTTGTACATTTGATATTAGTATATATACTCCATATAAGAGAGACAAGTTACCCTAGTTCACTCATTCTCAATGCACTTTAAATCGTGCATCTCCTTCCACAATCCCGAGTGTGGAATTGTTATAGTTTTATTTTATTGTTTCTATTTGCACACGTAAGGCTCTGTTCTCTTCAACTGCAATTTTATGAACTGAACTGAACTAAACTGAAACTAAAATGAAACGAACTGAACTGAAGTGAAACTGAAACGAACTGAACTGAACTGAACTGAAGAAATTATTTTGTAATAATAATAACAATTATATGATGGTATATATAATCACAATTTAAAAAAAAAACATATTATTTTTGTCATCTTTCTCACACTCTTCCTACTCTTTTTCTGTCACTTTACCTTTTTATTTATTATTGTATAACAAACTTTAAACCCAACCGCGTGGAAAACAATATGAGAATGATAACTCGATTAAAATCGAATTTTAATCGTCCTACAAACTGTCTTTATCTAGTTTTTTTTTTAATCGGTGAAATTTATTACAACTTGAAAACGTTTACAAGAGCATGGACAATGTTCGGCAAATAAAATAATTAAAAGCTTAACCAAAATCACTAGTCCATAAACCATGCACAAGCTCGTGCCAACAATTTTACATCAACACTCTTTCTTGTCCAGAACCCCCAGCCTTGTTCCATTTTCCAAACTGTTTATTCAACTTTCATGTCCAAATACTCATATTTCAACTTTTATGAGAAGAAATTAAGTATATTTGATTAACGTAACTTTGTTTTATACTTTTTTTTTTTTTTTGTAATTTGCAAGTAATTTACAATTTAAGTTCGGGAAAAAAAATCTCCTTAAAAAGTTAATAATGGACCGGAAGTATATTTGATTAAAAATCGATGTTTAGTGGTTTAATTTTACCTCCAAAATATGAGAATTTTACCTCCAAAAAATCTCCTTAGAAAGTTAATAATAGACGGGAAGACAAATATCAAATATACGTGATTGTTGCTACCTTCACTCTTCATAATTTTATGCGCATGTGTAAACTTGAAATACCAGTTTTGCAACATGTCAATGTCCAAGGTGGAGTGGATAATGATTTATTGAACCCGGCAAGGAAAGAAGCAATGAACAGGGTACGCAAGGAGATAACATTGAGAATTTGGCACTCTATTCCAGGTAATATAGAGCCCAAGGAAGATGATATAGAGTCCGAGGAAGATAATATGGAGGAATAAATGCCATTTTTCAATATTTGTGATGATGTTCTTTTTATAAAGTTTGTCCCGACTTTGGTTTGGTTTAACTTGTTTTGGAGTTTTTGAGAGTCATTTGAAAGACTTGTAGAGTTTGGTTTGACTTTGGTTTGGCTTAACTTGTTTTTTATTTGTTAAGTTTGATAAAAAAAACTCAATGCTAGCTTCTGAGTTTAATTCTATTGTTCTGGTATATTCCAACAAAAGAACATGTAGATTTTTTGTTAGAGATGTACGTACAGAGTATGTGAACCAGATTGTATGGTACTCTCAGGTTTCTGTAGTTTCTTATCTTAACTCACATTTTACGGTAGAAAAGAAGGGTAATTCAAATTGTAACTATACTCTTTATTTCATGACTAAAAGTCGTATTAAAAAGAAAGAAAGAAAAAAAGTTGAAAATAACTCAATTGGATAAATTTTCTTATTTTCCTCGTACAAAAGATCGGGTGTGTAAATAAATGATAAAATAATAATAATACTAATAATAATAATATTAACAACAACAACAACAATAATAATAACAATAATATGAATTTAATGAATCGAATCGAATCAAGATGAGCCGAATGAATCGAATCGAATCAAGACGAAGGCAATCGAATCGAATCAATTGAATGGAATCAATCAATCGAATGAGTTTTCAGTTGAAGAGAACAGAGCCTAATTAGTATGATACATATTGCTCGTTGTAAAGTTTGGCAATTTTGACTTTGATGTTTACATTTGACGTGTATTTTGGATATTCGATGTGTATTTTGCATATAGTTTGGTAATTTGAACTTTTAAAGTTAAATTTGATATGTATTTTGCATATTTGAACCAAGGAATTATTCATTGCTATCGATTTGTACTTTCGATGAATTGATTTTGCAAAATTGAGTTTTTCTTATATATTTCACGTATTGCAGATATCCGTGGAATTATCCGCATCAGTGTGGATTGATCCACAATTCCTCCACCAGGAACGAATTGGATAATGGATAGGCTTTTTCCTTCATCTGTTTTTACGAATATCCGTCCAAACGAATTGGATTGAATTGGATCCGTTCAGTTGCAGCCCTACTAGTCGGTGATCTTAGTACTTAACCTGATGCAGGGCCTACCTAACACAAAGAGATTCTCTTAATTTCATAGATTCATAACTTATTAATGTGTGTGGGTGGGGCTCAACCATAAAATTAATTTAATTTATATGTATAAAGACTAACAACTTTATTTATTTAAAAAGATGAAATATTAATAGATTTATCAATGCTCTAGTTTAATTATACTGATACTGTAACAACCCAAAAATTCGCAATTCGAATTTAGTCGTTTTAAAACGAACCGACCGTCAAAGCGGGGTACGTAAGTGTTGTTGTCCCAGCTTTTGTTACTTGTAGCCTTACCCAATCCATCACTTATCTAAAGCCCAAGTTCATTTTCTTTAACAAATCCATTCTGGCCCTAACCCTAGTCATTTTAAAGAAAAACCCTTAGCAAAAACATTATTTCGCGCGCAAATTTTCTGCAAGGCGCAGTCATCTTCTAAAATCGTTTCCTGATTCGTTAACCGTCTGATTGAGCTGAATTGTGAAGATTAGATTGTAACATACCATTCTATACTTGTTGATACGGACATGTGTCCAATCCGTTAAGGGCGCCATAGAGCGTGTCCTAGAGTGCATCAAGGCTAAGAGAGCCAATCTAGTACTAGTCCGATCTTCAAATAGTCCGACCTAAGGGAAACCATTCCAGGTCAACTAGTACTTACAAGTCAACACACCTTCTCAGCTAAGTCCGACTAAGCTAGCTAGGTGTATGACTTCCGAACCTGACAAAAGGTCGCATGGTCCTACCAAGCACCACAAACTGCCAGTCCTAGGATGCCAAACGGACCGGACGAGATAATCTCGGACGCCACCATCGCAATAAGACCAAACGTACATAACAAAATCACTGAGATACTTCCGTGGAACTCTAGGCTCGGACGCCGTGAGTTACCTAAGGATAGATCTACCAAGCAGACGGATCTGTCCAAAGGACTTACACGGACCCAACGAAAGCAAGATTTCAGAGGGAAAGGTCCAAACTACCCTCCCAGACCCAGTAATTAGTACTGGATTACTGTTCACTATTGGGCCATGGGCCAAAGGTAGCATTGGTGTCCAAATATGAAGCATACACTTGCCATCATCTTGTGAGTCGCCTCATAAGCATATGATAACTATAAATATATCCCAAGGTCCAAGACCTTAATGTAAGTCACAATCATAAGCAATAATCACTAAGTCTTATTGATACCATAACCTTCCTCATAACTATTACATTGAGAGCTATCCGCTCCCTCTTTAGTAGAGTCTCTTATCGGATTGACATAAGCAATCCGAGCATCCCTTTCTAACCCCCCCCCCCTAGTCCTTTCAGGTACTCTGGCACGGACGGATACTGCTTCGTACTTCAAGTAGGAGGCGGGTCCTAGACTAGGTTGCTTGTAATAGTTTAGTTAGTTAGTGTTCGAGGATTCATCCCTCAACATTTTGGCGCCGTCTGTGGGAAACTTTACAAAAGGTTTCACGTTTGAGTTAGGTTGATGGCAAGAACAAGACGGACAGCACGGACTAGTGCTGCAGGCATAGGGAATCCACCACCACGTCCACGTGGACGCCCGCCCACCCGGGGACAAAGGGCCACTGTGGCTGGAAGGAACGCTAGAAGGAGATATCCGAGCGATGGGCGCACAGCCAGCCCATCCTTAGATGAGGGAAGAGATGCTCCGCACAGGGGAGCCCAAAGTGTTCCCGGGAATGTTTTGCCTGCAGACCATGGAGAAGGGGTCATACGAGTTTCTCCGGCAGAAGCTCAAGGCCCCACTACAGGTCAACAGTTTACTATGCCCGATGGTCGCATTGTCCGCACTAGTGACCTCGGACTAAGTGAAACTCAGTTTGATAGATTACTCACGATAATCCAAGGATGCCTAGGGTCTAACAATGCCCATCCTCAGCAAGTCACTCCGCCACTGGCTACTCCGGTTCAGTAGAGCCTGCGTTATCAAGAAACAGGCAACGTCCGATCCAACAGAGGTTGGGGAATCAGCTACCTCAAGAGGATTTGCGAAACCTTCTAGATCAGAGGGCATCTGCCTCTCAAGCTCGGGGTGAGGAAAGTCCAAACGGAAGGAGAGAGTATCAGGAGGGGGATAATAGGCATCCAGGAGTTCCACGACAAGCACCTCCGAGAGACAGAGATCATGTAGCAGAAACCATTCCAGTGGTCCGTCTAGATGAACTCCCCGCAGATGTAGCAGTTCATACGAGGACAGGAGAGATCATGACTGCGGACAAAATCTATGCTCAGTAAAAAGCTTTGGAGGCCCAGATTCTAAATCTCGGACGTCTGGTAAAGGATCATGAGCAGATAGCTACTAGTGCACCAAACCCTTTGTGTGATGAAATCATGAGAGAAAAGGAAAGGAACAGGAACTCGGATCAAGTAATTCCAAACATGGAATATTATTACGGGGATACCTGTCCCGTTGGTCACCTGACAAGGTACAACAATAAGATGGATTCCAAAGGGATGAGTGACAATACGAAAGCTCTCACGTTCTCATCTACTCTCTTTGGAACGGCCATGGATTGGTACACTGCTTTACCAAACAAGTCGATAAGGTCATATGCGGACCTCTCCTCCAAGTTTCTAGGACGGTTTGGAAAGTCGAAAAGAAGAAAGCGTACCGTCGAACACCTGGCAGAAGTTATACAGCGGGAGCAAGAGGATCTAAGGACCTTCCTAGATCGCTTTCACGCGGAAGTTCTTCTAGTTGAGTCACACAGTATTAAGGAACGGGTCCGTCATCTGTATGCTAATACTTTCAACTCAGAGCTCCGCAGGAAACTCTCTAGTCAGGAAGTGAGGAGTGAAAAGCATTTGGATGACATCTGTGAAGAAGTGATGTATGGAGAGGAGTACCGAAGGAATGTTCCAGTGAGAGCTGGTTCCAAGAAAGGAAAGGAGCCGATAAAACAAAAGCAACGCCAGGGGAAACTTGACCCGAGGAAGGATCACGGAGATAAGGGCTTCCACAGAGAAAAGAGTCCGCCAAGGAGATATGCGGATTATACCCGTCTCAATATACCAAGATCCGACATCTTGGCGACTATCATTGAGAAAAAGCTGGAGGTCCAATGGCCAAAGCCCTCTCACAACAACCGGAAGAATAAGAATGCAAAAGGGTACTGCAAGTTCCACAGGTGCCGTGGTCACGAGACAGACGATTGCATTCAACTAAAAACGGAGGTTGAACATTTGATAAGAGAGGGAAAACTGGAAGATCACATCTATATGGATGAACCTTCTAGACATGATAATACGGAACGAAAAAGGCATGATAGAGCTACAGAGCCGCCACCTCGTCCCCTATCCTTGCCACCTCCGCCCCCAACCATCCGCCTCGCTCGGACCGACACCCATACAGGTACGCTGATGACGTCGAAATGGAGAACGCTCCATACAACGGAGTGATCAACACCATCGCAGGCGGACCAACTGGGGGCGATAGTAGGAACAAGAGAGAACGGACAGCTCAGAATCTCCGGAACAATGACAGATCGTATGCTGCTCCAGCAATTCGAGGGACAAATGCCATATCCTTTGATGATAGCGAGATCCCTCCTCCTACGGCAGGAGGAGAAGACATTGACGATCCGGATGTTCCGCTGGTGGTTTCTTTAACCATCGCAACTTATCGGGTAAACAAGATCCTGGTAGACACGGGGAGTTCCTCGAACATCATCTCCAAGTCGGCAATAGATCAAATGAATCTAGGAAGAATCCGATATGAGAGAGTCAACACCTCCATATTAGGGTTCGGAGGAGGTACTGTCCGTCCTCTAGGAAGTGTCATACTTCACGTTTCACTTGGGACGCATCCCGCAAGAGTGACACAGTAAGTCCGTTTTTTAGTGGTGGACCGAACTTTCGAATATAATTCTATCTTTGGTCGCCCAGGACTCAATCAATTCTGAGCTATACCTTCCACTCTCCATAATAGGATGAAATTCTCGACCCCGTGCGGAGTCGGAGAGGAGATAGGGAACATCCAAGAAGCTTGGGAATGTTACATTATGTCCACGAGAGCGTCGCCCGTGTTGGCGATCACATGACCTCGACCCAGTTGTTCTCCCGGCTAAAAAGGAGAGTCCGCATATTGGAGTAGGGAGCCAGAAGGAGAAGTTTCCTAAAACTGTACGAATCGAGCCTCATGAAACTCTCAAGGAAGTTGAGCTTGTTGTTGGAAGCTCGGATAAGAAGACTAGAATCGGAACAGAGATGAATGCGGAGGTGGAATTGAAGCTTATTGCTTGTCTCCGAGATAATAGTGATGTGTTTGCTTGGAGTACCGATGACCTAAAGGGAATAGATCCGAGGATTACTGTTCACCGTCTGAACATGGATCCCTCGATTAAATACATCCGTCAAAAGAGGAAGGATTTCGGTCCGATCAAGGATGCCATCATATCCGCCGAAGTTGATCGACTCCTGAAAGCAGGGCATATCGAAGAGGTCCGTTATTCTGATTGGGTTTGCAACCTGGTTCTGGTAGAGAAATCGCCAGGAAAATGGCGGATGTGCAATGATTTCACCAGGCTGAACAAGTTCTGCCCAAAAGATCCGTACCTTTCGCCGCGAATAGATCAATTAGTTGACTCCACGTCTGGATGTGCGTTACTGAGTTTCATGGACGCATACCAAGGTTTTTACCAAATTCGGATGGCCAAGGAGGACATCAAGAAAACAGCTTTCTTCGCTGCAGGGGGAGTATACTGCTTCAAGGTGATGCCCTTCGGATTGAAAAATGCGGGATCCACTTACCAACGACTGGTAAATCAGATGTTCAAGGAAGAAATTGGAAAAACCATGGAAGTGTACGTGGATGATATGCTCGTTAAGAGCAAAACTGAAGAGCAACATGTGGATCATTTGAACAAGTGCTTCGCTATCCTTAGGAAGTATGGTATGAAATTGAATCCAGAAAACTGCACTTTCAGAGTGAAAGGAGGAAAGTTCCTCGTTTACATGGTCACAGAGAGAGGGATAAGCGCGAATCCCGAGAAGATCAAGGCAATCCTAGATCTGCCGCATCCGAAGAACCTCAACGAGGTACAACAGCTTATTGGACGTCTCATGTCCTTAAGTCGTTTTATTTCACGATCTGCGGAGAAGAACCTTCCGTTCTTCAAAATCCTCCGGAAAAGAGAGAACTTTGAGTGGACCGCGGAATGTTCTGAGGCTTTTGAAAATTTGAAAAAGTACCTCCATTCCCCTCCACTACTCTCCAAACCCGTCGAAGGAGAACCACTCTACCTCTATCTAGCAATTACGGAAGAGGCAATAAGTTCCGTATTAGTACGGATTCAAGCTAATGATCACTTGCCAATCTACTATCTTAGTAAAGCCTTTGCTGGGGCGGAGACAAGATACGTGAAGATTGAGAAATTTGCATATGCTTTGGTTTACACTGCAAGACGGTTAAAGCCATACTTCAAGTCTCATAAAATAGTGGTACTAACTACGGAACCTTGGAAACAGGTCCTGGGAAAGCCCGATCAATCCGGACGACTCTCTAAGTGGGCGATCGAGTTGAGCGAATACGACATTTGCTATCAGGCTCCATCAGCCAAGCAGGCTCAAGTCGTCGCCGACTTCTTAGCGGAGTACCCTGAAGTGGATTCAGAGAAAGTCCCGGACAAACAGGCATTTGAATGCCTAATCACCAAGCAGATTGTCCGGAAGCCAGTTCCGCCAACGATCAACCCAGAAAACCTCGAGGATGCTCAGTTCATAAATCAGTCCATGTCTGCATCGTATGAGGAAACTCGAGTCAACCAAATGTTCCTTCTTGACGATATCACAAGGAGAGCCGGTACTAACAACTCTGGTCCGGATATCAAAGAGAAGAAGGAACAAAAGTTGGAATCTCGGGAGCTTACAGCAGATCTCCAAACCAAAAAACATCCTTCTGATGTTTGGACATTGGAAGTGGATGGTTCCTCCACTAGAAGAGTAGGAGGGATTGGAATCTATCTTAAAAGCCCTGATGGCGCAGAACTCGACTACGCGATATCCTTGGAATTCAAAGTCACCAATAATGAGGCTGAGTATGAAGCATCATTAGGGCTACGTCTGTTAAATCCCAAGTCCGAAAGCTCAAAGCTTACACGGACTCACAGCTAGTTGAAGCCCAATTTTCAGGAACTTTTGCCACAAAAGGTCCTTCGATGATCAAGTATCTTGAACTACTCAAGCAAGAAGTCAGCCTCTTTGAGGAGTTTACCCTGGAGAAGTTTGACAGAGCCTGGAATGAAAGAGCGGACGCTCTGGCAAAATACGCATCCGCAACAGCGGCTCTAGACACGAGGAGAGTAATCCTACTCACTATTATTGACTCATCCGTCATGAGTCCCAATTCAACTGTCATGACAACTGACACGGGAAGAAACTGGATGACTGACATCTTTAGTTACCTCAAAGACGGATCACTACCAGCTGATCCGAAGGAGTCGAGAAGTGTGCAGTGCTGAGCAAACAGATACTTTCTGTTGGGAGAAGATCTGTACAAGAGATCTTATGTTGGGACTCATTTGAGGTGTTTGGACCCGCAAGAAGCAAAGACTGTGCTGGACGAAATTCACAGCGGTAGCTGCGGAAGTCATTGCAGGGGACGAACTCTTGCTCAGAAAATCATTCGACAGGGCTACTACTGGCCTACCATTGATAAGGACTCCACCAGCTACGCCCGGAGATGCCCTGATTGCCAATTTTATACGAACATTCCACGTCGCCCGACACATCCTATGATCCCGTCAATCATAGCATGTCCGTTTGATCAGTGGGGAATCGATATTGTCGGACCGTTCCCAAGGGGCATTCAACAAAAGAAATTCCTAATTGTGGCCGTGGAATATTTCACCAAGTGGGTAGAAGCTGAAGCTGTGGCAACCATTACGGAAAGTCGAGTGCGGACCTTCATTTGGAAAAACATCATTTGTCGTTTTGACCTACCCAGAGTTCTTGTCTCGGACAATGGTGCTCAATTTTCAGGCAACAGGCTCAAGGAATGGTTGGCGTCCTTCAAGATTGAACAACGTTTCACATCTATTGGATATCCACAAGCTAATGGGCAAGCTGAGTCCACGAACAAGACAATTGTTAAGATCCTAGAGAAGCGGTTGAGGACTTCTCAATAAAGTTGGGCGGATGACCTAGATGGGGGTACTATGGGCTCATCGCACCACTGCGCGGACTGCAACTAGAGAGACCCCATTCGCTTTGGTTTATGGCTCGGAAGCGGTTGTACCAGCGGAAATTGCAGTCGAGACTATGAGGGTCCAAGAGTTCAATGATTCCGTCAATCATGAAGCTCGGATATTCGATCTAGACATGCTGGAACAGAAAAAACTGAAGCACTGGCTAACATCCACAGGTACCAAGCAACTGCTGCCCGAGCCTATAACAGGAATGTTCAAGCAAAAAACTTGAGGTCGGAAATCTAGTGCTTCGCCGGGCGGACATCTTGAGCAATGTTGGAAAACTCAAACCTAAATCGGAAGGACCTTACAAGATTGTCAGTGCAAGAGTGAACGGGAGTTACTAATTGGAAGATGAGTAAGGACATCCACTCAAGCGTACATGGAATGCTAGGAACCTCCAAAAGTTTTACGCATAAGGATGGTTACGCAGACCTCGGTCGATCATTTGGATATTTTGGGCTTAAACCGTTTATTACGCGGAACTCCGTCAGTTCTGTTTTTGTTAACCCTTTTGTCATTGGCCATGTAGCCCACAAGTTGTAATTGAATTTCCGGCAAATCAATACAACTTCTATCTGTCAATTCGTAAATTTGAAGCTTAGCGTTCACAGTGACAAGAAAAGTCAAGCAATGAATTTTATTCATACATGAGACAAAGTGTACATGACACTGTCTTTGCAGTCTACAAATCCCCGGTCTTTATCCGGATCTACAGATGCAATACATAAAGTGTAGAGAAAATCTCTGGAGATATGTCATCTTCCGTCGAGATTATTCCTCCGACAGGAAAGTATCCTGCTTAGTCGTCACTTCCGGAGACGTCAAGGATCTGATATGCCTGCACAATACAGAAAGACTCAATGAGCTGAAATTCGTCAATGTCACCTTACCTGTTATTCCCTTTACTGGTCCCGAGCACAGAGTGCCCGGAAACATTAACATTGTGAGTGAGTGATTAGCACTTGGAATTTCCTGCTTATAAGCAGATTACACGGACACATCTGTCATGTCTGACATAAAAACTCGGATCCTTACACAGATCTAACGCATTGGTCGTATGGCGACCCATCCGTCAGCAGCTCCTCGGGAAGAAAAAGCTCCTAAAGGGTGGATCGAAAATACGATCGATGACACCGTCCGTGTGCTAACCTACGGATCTGGACATGTACCAAGATCTTTGCTTTTCGATGACTGATCTTAAGCAATCTTCCACGGCACTCTCAAACTCAAGACAAACGCCGATTTGAGAGTGGACGGGAGTCTCGAGGGGGAAACTATTCAAGAAATCATCTTCTTACGGGTACTGCGGGGCTCAAACTGGAAGATCTATCCGAGCCTGAGAAAGAAGGACGAAATTTTCAGTGAATATGGAAATTGGAGTTGGATTTGCACGACCAATGCGAAGAGGAACTCGAAGTATTTATAGAAGGGACGAACCGATAGGCAACCGCTGGACATAGAAGGGGATCACCTTCTAGATCAAGGATGATTGGGTTGTCCGCGGTCCCTTTACTAGGATAAATCGGAGGATGCATGTTCCCGCAAGTACAAGTTACCCAATACCAATAGCAATCATACTTGGGATCGTCCGAGTCTCCAATGATGGGGTTTCCCAGGCGGGGAACCACTGCACTGGCATTGAGGTGAAGTTGCCTAGCTCGGACTGATTTTTCTGAAGCAGATTCCGACATCCTGGAGAAATCTGGCTTTTTTGAAGATTGAGAATTCTAGACAGGAAGAGGGTGGCAAAAAGTAAAGCAGTAAAAAAGGAGGAATTACCATAGTCTTATTTATAATAGCGATGGATCTTTACGATCACACCACATGTCAATCATCCGACGGCTCGGCAGATGAAAGGACGCAGTAATAATGACTATTTCGTTGCTTCACCTTCCTCCTTCTAGAAGATTACGCATCCCAAAAAATAATTATTTATTATTTATAGCAAAGATGAACGGTCCGAGGATCAGAAAGATAATGGTTTGATTATTCGGCATCAGACGCCATCCAAAGCGATCCATGTTTGCAAGACATGCGTATTTTATGATAACTCAGCATATGAACAACGAATAGAAGGAAATAAAGAGGAAAGCAAGTAATGATTCAAAAACACGGAAAGCATTGTTCTGCAGATAATTACTACGAATGTAAAAGAGTAAATATTGTACATGGCAACATTCCGTGCCATCAAAAGATCACAATTCTGAATATTACAGATTTCTCACGGGGCATTCCCCGAACTTCTCACTGGGGGGGCAGGTTGACTCGGACCAACTTCTTCGGTTGCAGGCGGATTGGTGGAGGACGTGTTGGCAGTGGCACGTGCTGCGAGAGATTCAGCAATTCCGAACAGGTTGAAATCCACGTCATGGCCAACGACCCGAGAAGGCATAAAGTACCAGTCCTTTAGGAAAGCCCGGTAGTTATCAAAAGGTACGAAACATACCTTTCGGAGGGCATCCGGGACACACTTTGGGAGAAAGGGTCCGCCATTATTAACGTCAATCTCACCTTCCTCGGTGCCAACTCCGCAAATTCACACGTGGCCAACCGTTCATCCGGCACATTGTCCACAGGGACCTCCACGCCATTAGCATCCGCGGAAGGAATCAATCCTTCCTCCTTCCAGTCGAAGTTCTATGGAAGTAATCCCTTGGACTGCAACTGGCCGATAGCGGATGAAAACCCATCCAAGCGAGAAGCGTCGGACTTGTCAGCCAAGAAAAACTTGAAGGAGTCCGACTTCATGAAGTCTCGGGCAGCCTCAAGGCGGGAAAATTGGAGGTCCTCGAGGAGGATATCATTTGAGTCCAGGAAGGCCTTCATCGACCTACTGATAAAATTCTCCTGCCAATCCAAGTCCGATTTTATCTCCTCCCAGCTGGTCTTCAACTTGTTGATGAGCGTATCCTTCTCCTTTAGTTGAGCATCCGCCCGCTTCACCTTCTCCGCCTCATCCGCGGATGCGGCCATGGCCTTGTGCAGCTCCTCTTCAATGGTGGCCCGCTCACTAGCCTTCCACTGCATAGCCTTGACGAAGCATCCGAGCTATGCGAAGTCCGTATAGATACAAGTTAAATTTCTATCATACTGAGAACATGGCAAGGAAAACATGAACGAGTTATTTACCCTCTGGTACAGCTCATGGATCTCTCTGACCCGCTCGACCTCAGGGAGTCCGCGAGCCTGCTCATATTCCTTATCGAGAGCAACTTGGTCGGATGGCAGGATAGTGGACAGTTGCTACCTCTTAGCTGTAAGAGAAGCATCCGAGGTTGCTCCCCTCTTCCTCCCCGAGGTTATGGCGTCTCGCATCAACACCTCCCACTGGGGTGTGGAGGCGGCGGAAGCTGGTGGCCTGGAGGCAGTGGTGTTGCGAGTCGCAGGGCCTTTGCCCTTGTCGGGCACCACCAAGGCCTGCGGATCTTCTCCAGCCTTGTTCCGCCTCTCCTCCTCCGCAGCGAACACTGCCGCATTTTTTGGGTCCGCCATAGGGAGACCCACAGACGTATTGATGATTTTGGTCCTCTGGCCAGTGGCAACTTCCAGGGCCTGTTGCTCCCTCTGCTGCCTCTTCTTCTCACGGAGTGTCGACATAATATAATCAAACCAGTGAGCTGCGCCACAAAATAGAAGTGTCAGATACGGATACGTAAAGGGAGAATAACCAGAATTGCGGAAACGAAAGTTCAAGACAGAGCATTCCAAAGAAAGAAAGGCACAAATCCTAAGTTGAGGATCCTTACTGAAGTCCCTCTTTCCTCCAACTTCCACGGCGTCAGTCAGTCCACACAAGTAGGGCAGCGGCTGACAGATCAATCCGTGGAATGGATACGTAGGTGGGTCGTTCTTCTTATGGATCTCCGCCACCCACGGAGCCACATTCTTCGGAAGGGGGCGCCAGTCTGGGATGCTCTCCCTCAAGAATTTTTTTGGAAGCCCCCACTGCTCTCGCCTCCTCTCGGACATCCCAGACTTTAGGGCCATCCGCACAAAAATGTACTTATCCCACCACTTCGACCCCAAGGAAGAAATAGAGTCGGAAATGAAGTTATAGGGTTTTCTATTTACAAAAGTATAAAACAGGGGATTCCCCGGACTGAAGGTAACGTGGAAGAGCTACCTAAAGTTCTCAAAATTCACCGGCTGCCCCTTCTTTTTACAAAAAACGACGAAACAAATGAGGTTACCCAAAGACTTTGGGATAACCTGACTCGGACCGATCCCGATGTGGTTCAGGATATGCTTTAGCTCGGGCGCAATAGGGACCCTCCATCCACAAGCGAAGGCCACTTCGTGCACACACATGTACTTAGAGGGCGGATTGTAAAATGCATGCCCGGGCTCTGGAACCATAATTTCGACGGACTCAGGAATCTCCCACTTCCGCCTCCACTCGGGAATGTCCTCAGGCTTAACCTTAGACGGACAAGTAGGGAGTAGCCCGTCCGTATTTAGTTCTCCGAACTCATCCGCTATCACCACGGCGGACGCAGGACGAGGGAATTTGATTCGCGCCGCCTTCGAACTACGACCCTCTATCAATGGAAGATTGGATTGAGCGGACACCGCAGGATGTAACACAATCCGACGACCACTACGTCTCCGCGGGCGAGCGACTGGAGAGGCTTTCACCTCTTCCTCCTCATCATCATCCTCTTCTTCTTCACCATCTTCCTCCTCCTCCTCCTCCTCCACCTTCGGGTCTCCCAGATGTGCTCGGGTTGGACGAACCTGTTTCCGCCATAACACGGTCCTCTTCCCCAGCCTCGAACATTTCCACATCGTCAGCCTCCCGACCACTGTCGCCTTCCCGCTCAGTTTGAGGTTCATTCGGATTCACGGACGCCCAAATACCACCTATGGTCCGAGATTGGACTAGCGACCTCGTCCTACCAGCATCTCCCTGGCCCACTGCTACGTCCGGCTGACGTTCTGCTGCACCACGAACTCTCTGTCCAGCGTCAGAGTCCCTGGAAGACACAAGGTCCACGACAAGATAGTCTCCTATAGATGTGGTTAAGTCCGCCGACTCAGTCTCTAAATTTACTCCATCATTGTAACCTTGAGCCTCGTGAATGTTCTGACTATCGCTCCCGGATATCCTAGGGCAGAAGGAAACGGATCAGAAACGACGATTGTGATTGTCCGAGAGTTCATTTATATATCTTATTATGTCAAGAGGTCCGAGGAAATCCTACCCTATCAGATTTTCTACATGAATTAGTCTCACAACGCTATGGGCACTAAACATAGCACACAAAGACGTGCCAATGGCACTATCATCTGTCCTATGCAGCACGGTAACAGGGATAACTCACAAGAGACTGTGCCAATCGACACCAACACATCACCAAATAAGCATGCATTATCAAGTTTGGTTACATTGGACATGATATACGAGACGAATCAACAGGTTGCCAATGAAGGAGATTAGTACGCTATAGCACAATGGAGGAGTGTTCCAACTAAGTTTACTGCTGAAACCTGCCATTAGTAGCATTTGCAATCACGGAATCAACGATTGGATACTCAAGCAAGGCAAAAGCATACAAGCATGCAGCAAGCAGATCGTGAAAACAAGAAACTTCAAAAAGAATTGAAGTGTACTTACTTGACAAAGTTGACTTGATAAGCTTGAACGGACGACGAAGCCTTGCTAGCTCTCCGAGGGTACAAATCGGAGGTGGAAATTCCAAGATTTTGCGAGTTTCAGTTGCTCGGATTGCCTGAGAATTGCTCTGAGTTTCGATATGGCTAAAGTGTGAAAGCGACAGATGGGATAACTATTTATTGGGGCAATTTGGGAAAGCCAAGAGTCACATCACTTGGATTCAAACCCCAACCGTTGATCTTTTCAATCCAACGGTTGTGCCGGTTCAAAAGTGGGTAGTTAACAGTACACCACATTTAATGTTTATCAGAGGCGTCACTTCACTTGGGTCTAAATCCCAACCATTGATATTTTCAAATCCAACGGTCGTACCACTTTACCCGGGGTCTTTTCCAGTGGGCCGGATAGATGACATCTTGGGCCTTTTTGAACCACTGTTCATCAGCCCAAGCGGACCATTTCACATGTTTGGCCCAACGGATCGCTTCTTTTACACTCTTCCATAGAGGGCTTCTTCCAATCCTAACCGTACTCGGATCTATATATCTCGGATACAAATACCTTTTCCATCTATAGTCCGAGCTATTACATAACTCGGACTGTAGAAAGAAAAGGGGGGGGGGGGGAGAGAGAGATATATTGAATTCCTAAGAACACGGACAACGGATCTCGCAAAGAGGAATTTTTTCCTACAGTTAACGAT